>JAMRYA010000003.1:1200000-1522567 GCA_024447215.1 Panagrolaimus sp. LJ2400 | reverse complement strand
CCCTGGACATTTGAATCAGTAATCAATCAAATTCTATACAAACCGACAAAAAATGAGTGATTTTTGCATTTTTTCAGTTTCAACATGTTTTTCATAGCTTGATGTCCAGGGAAGAGGGCTGAATCATGTTGAATTCTTTTAGGGACTTTATATCAATGGTTATTAAACAGATATCAGCCATCTTCCCTGGACATATGTATCAGTAATCAATCAAATTCTATAAAAAACGACAAAAAATGAGTGATTTTAGCATTTTTTCAGTTTCAACATGTTTTTCATAGCTTGATGTCCAGGGAAGAGGGCTGAATCATGTTGAATTCTTTTAGGGACTTTATATCAATGGTTATTAAACAGATATCAGCCATCTTCCCTGGACATATGTATCAGTAATCAATCAAATTCTATAAAAAACGACAAAAAATGAGTGATTTTAGCATTTTTTCAGTTTCAACATGTTTTTCATAGCTTGATGTCTAGGGAAGAGGGCTGAATAATGTTGAATTCTTTTAGGGACTTTATATCGATGATTATTAAACAGATATCAGCCATCTTCCCTGGACATTTAACAGATTACTCAATGAAACTTTTTAAAAAAACCGACAAAAAATGAGTGATTTTTGCATTTTTTCAGTTTCAACATGTTTTTCATAGCTTGATGTCCAGGGAAGAGGGCTGAATCATGTTGAATTCTTTTAGGGACTTTATATCGATGATTATTAAACAGATATCAGCCATCTTCCCTGGACATTTGAATCAGTAATCAATCAAATTCTATAAAAAACGACAAAAAAATGAGTGATTTTAGCATTTTTTCAGTTTCAACATGTTTTTCATAGCTTGATGTCTAGGGAAGAGGGCTTGAATCATGTTGAATTCTTTTAGGGACTTTATATCAATGGTTATTAAACAGATATCAGCCATCTTCCCTGGACATATGTATCAGTAATCAATCAAATTCTATAAAAAACGACAAAAAAATGAGTGATTTTAGCATTTTTTCAGTTTCAACATGTTTTTCATAGCTTGATGTCCAGGGAAGAGGGCTGAATCATGTTGAATTCTTTTAGGGACTTTATATCGATGATTATTAAACAGATATCAGCCATCTTCCCTGGACATATGTATCAGTAATCAATCAAATTCTATAAAAAACGACAAAAAATGAGTGATTTTAGCATTTTTTCAGTTTCAACATGTTTTTCATAGCTTGATGTCCAGGGAAGAGGGCTGAATCATGTTGAATTCTTTTAGGGACTTTATATCAATGGTTATTAAACAGATATCAGCCATCTTCCCTGGACATTTGAATCAGTAATCAATCAAATTCTATAAAAAACGACAAAAAATGAGTGATTTTAGCATTTTTTCAGTTTCAACATGTTTTTCATAGCTTGATGTCTAGGGAAGAGGGCTGAATCATGTTGAATTCTTTTAGGGACTTTATATCAATGGTTATTAAACAGATATCAGCCATCTTCCCTGGACATATGTATCAGTAATCAATCAAATTCTATAAAAAACGACAAAAAATGAGTGATTTTAGCATTTTTTCAGTTTCAACATGTTTTTCATAGCTTGATGTCCAGGGAAGAGGGGCTGAATCATGTTGAATTCTTTTAGGGACTTTATATCGATGATTATTAAACAGATATCAGCCATCTTCCCTGGACATATGTATCAGTAATCAATCAAATTCTATAAAAAACGACAAAAAATGAGTGATTTTAGCATTTTTTCAGTTTCAACATGTTTTTCATAGCTTGATGTCCAGGGAAGAGGGCTGAATCATGTTGAATTCTTTTAGGGACTTTATATCGATGATTATTAAACAGATATCAGCCATCTTCCCTGGACATATGTATCAGTAATCAATCAAATTCTATAAAAAACGACAAAAAATGAGTGATTTTAGCATTTTTTCAGTTTCAACATGTTTTTCATAGCTTGATGTCCAGGGAAGAGGGCTGAATCATGTTGAATTCTTTTAGGGACTTTATATCAATGGTTATTAAACAGATATCAGCCATCTTCCCTGGACATTTGAATCAGTAATCAATCAAATTCTATAAAAAACGACAAAAAATGAGTGATTTTAGCATTTTTTCAGTTTCAACATGTTTTTCATAGCTTGATGTCTAGGGAAGAGGGCTGAATCATGTTGAATTCTTTTAGGGACTTTATATCGATCATTATTAAACAGATATCAGCCATCTTCCCTGGACATTTAACAGATTACTCAATGAAACTTTTTAAAAAACCGACAAAAAATGAGTGATTTTTGCATTTTTTCAGTTTCAACATGTTTTTCATAGCTTGATGTCCAGGGAAGAGGGCTGAATCATGTTGAATTCTTTTAGAGACTTTATATCGATGATTATTAAACAGATATCAGCCATCTTCCCTGGACATTTAACAGATTACTCAATGAAACTTTTTAAAAAACCGACAAAAAATGAGTGATTTTAGCATTTTTTCAGTTTCAACATGTTTTTCATAGCTTGATGTCCAGGGAAGAGGGCTGAATCATGTTGAATTCTTTTAGGGACTTTATATCGATGATTATTAAACAGATATCAGCCATCTTCCCTGGACATTTAACAGATTACTCAATGAAACTTTTTAAAAAACCGACAAAAAATGAGTGATTTTAGCATTTTTTTCAGTTTCAACATGTTTTTCATAGCTTGATGTCCAGGGAAGAGGGCTGAATCATGTTGAATTCTTTTAGGGACTTTATATCGACGATTATTAAACAGATATCAGCCATCTTCCCTGGACATTTGAATCAGTAATCAATCAAATTCTATAAAAAACGACAAAAAATGAGTGATTTTTGCATTTTTTCAGTTTCAACATGTTTTTCATAGCTTGATGTCCAGGGAAGAGGGCTGAATCATGTTGAATTCTTTTTAGGGACTTTATATCGATGATTATTAAACAGATATCAGCCATCTTCCCTGGACATTTAACAGATTACTCAATGAAACTTTTTAAAAAACCGACAAAAAATGAGTGATTTTTGCATTTTTTCAGTTTCAACATGTTTTTCATAGCTTGATGTCCAGGGAAGAGGGCTGCTGAATCATGTTGAATTCTTTTAGGGACTTTATATCGATGATTATTAAACAGATATCAGCCATCTTCCCTGGACATTTGAATCAGTAATCAATCAAATTCTATAAAAAAACGACAAAAAATGAGTGATTTTAGCATTTTTTCAGTTTCAACATGTTTTTCATAGCTTGATGTCCAGGGAAGAGGGCTGAATCATGTTGAATTCTTTTAGGGACTTTATATCAATGGTTATTAAACAGATATCAGCCATCTTCCCTGGACATTTGAATCAGTAATCAATCAAATTCTATAAAAAAACGACAAAAAATGAGTGATTTTAGCATTTTTTCAGTTTCAACATGTTTTTCATAGCTTGATGTCCAGGGAAGAGGGCTGAATCATGTTGAATTCTTTTAGGGACTTTATATCAATGGTTATTAAACAGATATCAGCCATCTTCCCTGGACATTTGAATCAGTAATCAATCAAATTCTATAAAAAACGACAAAAAATGAGTGATTTTTGCATTTTTTCAGTTTCAACATGTTTTTCATAGCTTGATGTCCAGGGAAGAGGGCTGAATCATGTTGAATTCTTTTAGGGACTTTATATCGATGATTATTAAACAGATATCAGCCATCTTCCCTGGACATTTGAATCAGTAATCAATCAAATTCTATACAAACCGACAAAAAAATGAGTGATTTTTGCATTTTTTCAGTTTCAACATGTTTTTCATAGCTTGATGTCCAGGGAAGAGGGCTGAATCATGTTGAATTCTTTTAGGGACTTTATATCGATGATTATTAAACAGATATCAGCCATCTTCCCTGGACATTTGAATCAGTAATCAATCAAATTCTATAAAAAACGACAAAAAATGAGTGATTTTAGCATTTTTTCAGTTTCAACATGTTTTTCATAGCTTGATGTCCAGGGAAGAGGGCTGAATCATGTTGAATTCTTTTAGGGACTTTATATCGATGATTATTAAACAGATGTCAGCCATCTTCCCTGGACATTTGTATCAGTAATCAATCAAATTCTATAAAAAACGACAAAAAATGAGTGATTTTCGCATTTTTTCAGTTTCAACATGTTTTTCATAGCTCGACGTCCCGGGGAGAAGGCTGAATCATGTTGAATTCTTTTAGGGACTTTATATCAATGGTTATTAAACAGATATCAGCCATCTTCCCTGGACATTTAACAGATTACTCAATGAAACTTTTTAAAAAAACCGACAAAAAATGAGTGATTTTAGCATTTTTTCAGTTTCAACATGTTTTTCATAGCTTGATGTCCAGGGAAGAGGGCTGAATCATGTTGAATTCTTTTAGGGACTTTATATCGATGATTATTAAACAGATATCAGCCATCTTCCCTGGACATTTGAATCATTAATCAATCAAATTCTATACAAACCGACAAAAAATGAGTGATTTTTGCATTTTTTCAGTTTCAACATGTTTTTCATAGCTTGATGTCCAGGGAAGAGGGCTGAATCATGTTGAATTCTTTTAGGGACTTTATATCAATGGTTATTAAACAGATATCAGCCATCTTCCCTGGACATTTGTATCAGTAATCAATCAAATTCTATAAAAAACGACAAAAAATGAGTGATTTTCGCATTTTTTCAGTTTCAACATGTTTTTCATAGCTTGACGTCCCGGGGAGAAGGCTGAATCATGTTGAATTCTTTTAGGGACTTTATATCAATGGTTATTAAACAGATATCAGCCATCTTCCCTGGACATTTGTATCAGTAATCAATCAAATTCTATAAAAAACGACAAAAAATGAGTGATTTTAGCATTTTTTCAGTTTCAACATGTTTTTCATAGCTTGATGTCCAGGGAAGAGGGCTGAATCATGTTGAATTCTTTTAGGGACTTTATATCGATGATTATTAAACAGATATCAGCCATCTTCCCTGGACATTTGAATCAGTAATCAATCAAATTCTATACAAACCGACAAAAAATGAGTGATTTTTGCATTTTTTCAGTTTCAACATGTTTTTTCATAGCTTGATGTCCAGGGAAGAGGGCTGAATCATGTTGAATTCTTTTAGGGACTTTATATCGATGATTATTAAACAGATATCAGCCATCTTCCCTGGACATTTAACAGATTACTCAATGAAAACTTTTTAAAAAACCGACAAAAAATGAGTGATTTTTGCATTTTTTCAGTTTTCAACATGTTTTTCATAGCTTGATGTCCAGGGAAGAGGGGCTGAATCATGTTGAATTCTTTTAGGGACTTTATATCGATGATTATTAAACAGATATCAGCCATCTTCCCTGGACATTTGAATCAGTAATCAATCAAATTCTATACAAACCGACAAAAAATGAGTGATTTTTGCATTTTTTTCAGTTTCAACATGTTTTTCATAGCTTGATGTCCAGGGAAGAGGGCTGAATCATGTTGAATTCTTTTAGGGACTTTATATCGATGATTATTAAACAGATATCAGCCATCTTCCCTGGACATTTGAATCAGTAATCAATCAAATTCTATAAAAAACGACAAAAAATGAGTGATTTTAGCATTTTTTCAGTTTCAACATGTTTTTCATAGCTTGATGTCCAGGGAAGAGGGCTGAATCATGTTGAATTCTTTTAGGGACTTTATATCGATGATTATTAAACAGATGTCAGCCATCTTCCCTGGACATTTGTATCAGTAATCAATCAAATTCTATAAAAAACGACAAAAAATGAGTGATTTTCGCATTTTTTCAGTTTCAACATGTTTTTCATAGCTCGACGTCCCGGGGGAGAAGGCTGAATCATGTTGAATTCTTTTAGGGACTTTATATCAATGGTTATTAAACAGATATCAGCCATCTTCCCTGGACATTTAACAGATTACTCAATGAAAACTTTTTAAAAAACCGACAAAAAATGAGTGATTTTTGCATTTTTTTCAGTTTCAACATGTTTTTCATAGCTTGATGTCCAGGGAAGAGGGCTGAATCATGTTGAATTCTTTTAGGGACTTTATATCGATGATTATTAAACAGATATCAGCCATCTTCCCTGGACATTTGAATCAGTAATCAATCAAATTCTATAAAAAACGACAAAAAATGAGTGATTTTAGCATTTTTTCAGTTTCAACATGTTTTTCATAGCTTGATGTCCAGGGAAGAGGGCTGAATCATGTTGAATTCTTTTAGGGACTTTATATCGACGATTATTAAACAGATATCAGCCATCTTCCCTGGACATTTGAATCATTAATCAATCAAATTCTATACAAACCGACAAAAAATGAGTGATTTTTGCATTTTTTCAGTTTCAACATGTTTTTCATAGCTTGATGTCCAGGGAAGAGGGCTGAATCATGTTGAATTCTTTTAGGGACTTTATATCAATGGTTATTAAACAGATATCAGCCATCTTCCCTGGACATTTGTATCAGTAATCAATCAAATTCTATAAAAAACGACAAAAAATGAGTGATTTTCGCATTTTTTCAGTTTCAACATGTTTTTCATAGCTTGACGTCCCGGGGAGAAGGCTGAATCATGTTGAATTCTTTTAGGGACTTTATATCAATGGTTATTAAACAGATATCAGCCATCTTCCCTGGACATTTAACAGATTACTCAATGAAACTTTTTAAAAAACCGACAAAAAATGAGTGATTTTAGCATTTTTTCAGTTTCAACATGTTTTTCATAGCTTGACGTCCCGGGGAGAAGGCTGAATCATGTTGAATTCTTTTAGGGACTTTATATCAATGGTTATTAAACAGATATCAGCCATCTTCCCTGGACATTTAACAGATTACTCAATGAAACTTTTTAAAAAACCGACAAAAAATGAGTGATTTTAGCATTTTTTCAGTTTCAACATGTTTTTCATAGCTTGATGTCCAGGGAAGAGGGCTGAATCATGTTGAATTCTTTTAGGGACTTTATATCGATGATTATTAAACAGATATCAGCCATCTTCCCTGGACATTTGAATCAGTAATCAATCAAATTCTATACAAACCGACAAAAAATGAGTGATTTTTGCATTTTTTCAGTTTCAACATGTTTTTCATAGCTTGATGTCCAGGGAAGAGGGCTGAATCTTGTTGAATTCTTTTAGGGACTTTATATCGATGATTATTAAACAGATATCAGCCATCTTCCCTGGACATTTAACAGATTACTCAATGAAACTTTTTAAAAAACCGACAAAAAATGAGTGATTTTTGCATTTTTTCAGTTTCAACATGTTTTTCATAGCTTGATGTCCAGGGAAGAGGGCTGAATCATGTTGAATTCTTTTAGGGACTTTATATCGATGATTATTAAACAGATATCAGCCATCTTCCCTGGACATTTGAATCAGTAATCAATCAAATTCTATAAAAAACGACAAAAAATGAGTGATTTTAGCATTTTTTCAGTTTCAACATGTTTTTCATAGCTTGATGTCCAGGGAAGAGGGCTGAATCATGTTGAATTCTTTTAGGGACTTTATATCAATGGTTATTAAACAGATATCAGCCATCTTCCCTGGACATATGTATCAGTAATCAATCAAATTCTATAAAAAACGACAAAAAATGAGTGATTTTAGCATTTTTTCAGTTTCAACATGTTTTTCATAGCTTGATGTCTAGGGAAGAGGGCTGAATAATGTTGAATTCTTTTAGGGACTTTATATCGATGATTATTAAACAGATATCAGCCATCTTCCCTGGACATTTAACAGATTACTCAATGAAACTTTTTAAAAAACCGACAAAAAATGAGTGATTTTAGCATTTTTTCAGTTTCAACATGTTTTTCATAGCTTGATGTCCAGGGAAGAGGGCTGAATCATGTTGAATTCTTTTAGGGACTTTATATCAATGGTTATTAAACAGATATCAGCCATCTTCCCTGGACATTTAACAGATTACTCAATGAAACTTTTTAAAAAATCGACAAAAAATGAGTGATTTTTGCATTTTTTCAGTTTCAACATGTTTTTCATAGCTTGATGTCCAGGGAAGAGGGCTGAATCATGTTGAATTCTTTTAGGGACTTTATATCAATGGTTATTAAACAGATATCAGCCATCTTCCCTGGACATTTAACAGATTACTCAATGAAACTTTTTAAAAAATCGACAAAAAATGAGTGATTTTTGCATTTTTTCAGTTTCAACATGTTTTTCATAGCTTGATGTCCAGGGAAGAGGGCTGAATCATGTTGAATTCTTTTAGGGACTTTATATCAATGGTTATTAAACAGATATCAGCCATCTTTCCTGGACATTTAACAGATTACTCAATGAAACTTTTTAAAAAATCGACAAAAAATGAGTGATTTTTGCATTTTTTCAGTTTCAACATGTTTTTCATAGCTTGATGTCCATGGAAGAGGGCTGAATCATGTTGAATTCTTTTAGGGACTTTATATCAATGGTTATTAAACAGATATCAGCCATCTTCCCTGGACATTTAACAGATTACTCAATGAAACTTTTTAAAAAATCGACAAAAAATGGGTGATTTTTGCATTTTTTCAGTTTCAACATGTTTTTCATAGCTTGATGTCCAGGGAAGAGGGCTGAATCATGTTGAATTCTTTTAGGGACTTTATATCGATGATTATTAAACAGATATCAGCCATCTTCCCTGGACATTTGAATCAGTAATCAATCTAATTCTATAAAAAACGACAAAAAATGAGTGATTTTAGCATTTTTTCAGTATCAACATGTTTTTCATAGCTTGATGTCCAGGGAAGAGGGCTGAATCATGTTGAATTCTTTTAGGGACTTTATATCGATGATTATTAAACAGATATCAGCCATCTTCCCTGGACATTTGAACCAGTAATCAATCAAATTCTATAAAAAACGACAAAAAATGAGTGATTTTTGCATTTTTTCAGTTTGAACATGTTTTTCATAGCTTGATGTCCAGGGAAGAGGGCTGAATCATGTTAAATTCTTTTAGGGACTTTATATCAATGGTTATTAAACAGATATCAGCCATCTTCCCTGGACATTTGTATCAGTAATCAATCAAATTCTATAAAAAACGACAAAAAATGAGTGATTTTCGCATTTTTTCAGTTTCAACATGTTTTTCATAGCTTGACGTCCCGGGGAGAAGGCTGAATCATGTTGAATTCTTTTAGGGACTTTATATCAATGGTTATTAAACAGATATCAGCCATCTTCCCTGGACATTTAACAGATTACTCAATTAAACTTTTTAAAAAACCGACAAAAAATGAGTGATTTTAGCATTTTTTCAGTTTCAACATGTTTTTCATAGCTTGATGTCCAGGGAAGAGGGCTGAATCATGTTGAATTCTTTTAGGGACTTTATATCGATAATTATTAAACAGATATCAGCCATCTTCCCTGGACATTTAACAGATTACTCAATGAAACTTTTTAAAAAACCAACAAAAAATGAGTGATTTTAGCATTTTTTCAGTTTCAACATGTTTTTCATAGCTTGATGTCCAGGGAAGAGGGCTGAATCATGTTGAATTCTTTTAGGGACTTTATATCAATGGTTATTAAACAGATATCAGCCATCTTCCCTGGACATTTAACAGATTACTCAATGAAACTTTTTAAAAAACCGACAAAAAATGAGTGATTTTAGCATTTTTTCAGTTTCAACATGTTTTTCATAGCTTGATGTCCAGGGAAGAGGGCTGAATCATGTTGAATTCTTTTAGGGACTTTATATCGATAATTATTAAACAGATATCAGCCATCTTCCCTGGACATTTGAATCAGTAATCAATCAAATTCTATACAAACCGACAAAAAATGAGTGATTTTAGCATTTTTTCAGTTTCAACATGTTTTTCATAGCTTGATGTCCAGGGAAGAGGGCTGAATCATGTTGAATTCTTTTAGGGACTTTATATCGATGATTATTAAACAGATATCAGCCATCTTCCCTGGACATTTAACAGATTACTCAATGAAACTTTTTAAAAAACCGACAAAAAATGAGTGATTTTTGCATTTTTTCAGTTTCAACATGTTTTTCATAGCTTGATGTCCAGGGAAGAGGGCTGAATCATGTTGAATTCTTTTAGGGACTTTATATCGATGATTATTAAACAGATATCAGCCATCTTCCCTGGACATTTGAATCAGTAATCAATCAAATTCTATAAAAAACGACAAAAAATGAGTGATTTTAGCATTTTTTCAGTTTCAACATGTTTTTCATAGCTTGATGTCTAGGGAAGAGGGCTGAATCATGTTGAATTCTTTTAGGGACTTTATATCAATGATTATTAAACAAATATCAGCCATCTTCCCTAGACATTTGTATCAGTAATCAATCAAATTCTATCAAAAACGACAAAAAATGAGTGATTTTAGCATTTTTTCAGTTTCAACATGTTTTTCATAGCTTGATGTCCAGGGAAGAGGGCTGAATCATGTTGAATTCTTTTAGGGACTTTATATCAATAATTATTAAACAGATATCAGCCATCTTCCCTGGACATTTGTATCAGTAATTAACTCACACAAGGTGGGAACATTCGAAGCACAAAGAATATGTAATAAGAAAAGCTGCCGTTTGTAGCGACATTTACAGATAAGTACTTAAAATACCATTATACAATAATAAAATTGAATGTGCAAGATGGTTGGATACGAATATGTAAAACTCATCCGTAAGTAATATAAGTGTATAACCTTAACGGAATACGTTTCAGCTGTAAAAGCATCAGGGATACTTGCCTTAACGTTTATGGACGATTACGGTAAATTATCTTAATAACGATTGATATAGTTATTATAATAATACAAGATTAAGTCATTGATGACCATGATGAGTTATTTGATAGTTTGAACAACCCCTGCTGTAGGTTTGAATATTTGTCAAGAAGACTGACGGTTGTATTGCAGGAACTGAAAGTTAAAGCATTTACAATAAATGCAAATAATTGAGGAATTTGTAAAGCAAAACGTAGAATGATTGTTGTTCCTTGCTACATAAATTTAAATATCTTTGGAGCCAGGAGCATCCACTGATTAATTGCAATAGAAAGAAAATATTAGTGATTAATTCAATATTTAGCAGTTCCACCAATAATATTTGTTGGAGCCATGCGCATCCAGCTATAATGATGAAGTAGAATATAGACAATCTTCCGTGAGCAACACCATTCATTTGCTTGATAGAGAAGTGATGTTATAACCCCGTAATTGGTAGTGTTGCAAAATTTCTAAATTTAATATGTGCATATACATAGATAACACATTCTTAGAAGCATTCGATTGTATTCGATCACCAAAGTAAGGTTAACATCTAAAGCCATTGCGATGTTACTTGGTGAAGACTGGAGATGAGAAATGTCATAAGACAATGAGCAGAAGCAAAGAAAATAAAAACTTTCTACTTTTAAGATTCAAAGTAAAATTCCATTACTTAAAATTAAAGACTTGTAAATTTTAGAGCCAGGGGCACAAAGACATAAGTGGTAGATTACTAATATCGCTAACCATATTGTTGCATTAGTCAAGGACATAATACTTTAAAGTGTAAAAGCACAAGCGAGAAAGCAGGGCTTCTCTCTAAATGGCATCTTATTTCCATAAATATAAACACAAAATCATTCATTATATTCCACAGACAAAACCTAAAATAACGATAACACAAGACAAGAGACTTACAAGGAAAACAAGAGAAATTTGTCATATATCCATATTATAATTTGAAAAAATATATTATTAAAGAGCAAGCTAGGCCAACTCAAGCTACAGCATGATCGAGTTCATGACGTTTGGGTCGGTTTTTATATAATTAGCGTCCGGCCCCCAGCATGATCTGCTGGAAAAGAATGCCCTTGACGGGATTCGAACCTGTGACTGAAAGTCGAAATCTGTCGCTTTAACCACTGCGCCACCAAGCACTTAAGTAAGATGTAAAGCAAAAATTCTTTCAGAGCATATATATAGTTTGCTTAAAGTATCAAAAACAAGTACTTACAACAAGAAGTAAAAGATTGATATTTGTCTAATGATTAGCCATGGGCAACAATCACAAAAAGCTAAGAGAGATTGATATTTTTAGTGTAAATAATTGCGATAACAATATATTAAGATCAGTAGCAAGACAAGGTCAAACTCGATTTTTAATTTTCTACCACTAAGCACACCATCTGTTAATTGTAAAAAGCAACTAGATGGAAAAATCAAGAAACTGTTAAATGTTGACTAGTAATATTATAGTTAACCAAGGGTAAACAATCACAAAAAACTTTATACGTTGTATCCATGTTTACGAGTATGACTTCCAAGGGAAAGTAACTCTAATATGTGTATAATAAGGTAAATTAATATTATCCGAACCAACGGAATTAATGAATTAAGATCACGGTGGACGGACCTGGTTGAAAAAAGTTGAGAGATTCGAAGAAAAATAATTGATTGTATGTAAATTTATTGAAAGTAGAAAAAGTGCGAGCCGACCTCAACGTAGACGCGTGTCGAGGAAAAAGTGACGTGATTGCAGCTGCCCACCCCTTTTATACGCTGGCTGCAGCATTTGTTCGCATCGTCGCAACATGCGCTCGCTCTCTCATTTATTCGTTCGTTGACTCAATGGTTGTTGAGTCACATCCGACCTCGACAGACCAATACGTTGGGACCAGGGCTGGACGAAACTGACTTTTCTCCAACGAAACGAAACTGTCAAAAAAGCACGAAATTTCGCGAAATACGAAACGAAATTTTTTTCGAACAAAATTTTTAAACAGCTTGCTTTTTTAAACTGAAATTAAAATTTAACTTATAACAAAATAGGGTTGGATAATTTACCGCTAAATTATGTTTCGGTTAATTTACCGGTTGGTTAACCGGTAGACAGGTTAATTAACCGAAAATGCCAAAAGTGTTAATAAGGTAAACTTTAATAAAATGTCAAGAAAGCGGCTATAAAAACACTAGCTCTTTTTCCGTAATTTAGTTATTTGGTTTAATTAAATACAACGTTTTTAATGTTTTAAAATTTATGACTAGCGACAATGATTTTCTAAATAACTCGAGTGAACGATTTTTTTCCAAAATTGGCAGAAATTTAAGCATTTCAAATATTATTTATGGTTTTCAAAACTTTTGTCATCAGCATAAATTATAAAATTTTTTGGCACTAGGAGAATAATATAATGGAGAAAAAAATAATCTCAAAAAAACGGGAAAAATAATATAATGGAGAAAAAAATATCCGGAGAATAAAATAACTTTATACAAAAAAATAATTCTACAAAAACATAAAAGTATAAAAAAATGAAAGTTTTTTAATTATTTCCAAATTTGATTTTATTTGCACATTGAGTAAGGAATCGGATCGGTGCAGTATTGCCAGCCATAAATTCTTGTTGATATCGTTGTAAATCTGCATGCCATGCTTCATAAGAATTTCCAGTTCTTGGTTCATCATTTGCTACACGCATAAATACATTCCAATGAGAAATAGGAATTCGTGGATTACGACGAGAGCCATCAGCATTCACTCGACCAATATAATTGTTTTTTATTTCTGTTATAGCTGAAAAGTATTGTTCATGTTATTAACAAATTTGAAAAGTGAAAAACTTACTTAACACACTGCCAATAATGATGACCAGTAGTTTTGGCAACATACATCCATCTAAATTCATATCCTCCTACTTGGGCAACAGGTTTTTTATAAGTTTGATTGGAAATAATGATTTTATCACCAACAGCATAAGTTGAAATACTTTCACCATCCATATTCGCTTTTATCAAAGCAAAATGTTTTTCGATAATTGAAATGATAAAATGAAAATTTGAAGTTTAAATTTAAAATTTTTCTTCTTGACCTAATCGTTTTTGTAACTATCACACTTTTTTTTTCTCCGTTATTTTTTGACACTATTTTTTTCTCCGTTATTTTTTTCTCCGGATATTTTTTTCTCCACTATTTTATTCTCCGTTCACCAATTTTTTCAAAAAGTAGTAAAAATTCTTAAAATATGAAGGTTTATAAAATTATAATTTACCGGTAAATTATGCCTCGGTTAATTAACCGGCCAACCCTATAACAAAATACGTTAAGAAAAATTTTTAAATTCAGCCACATTTTTATGAAATTTTGCTTTGAAAATAGCAAGAATTAGCTCATTTTTTGTTAAAGTATTTCTTAAATTTTTAAAGTTTAGCACATCGTTTTTCACGAAATTTTCGCCTCAGTTTCGCGAAACGAAACTGGAAAAATCGACGAACTTTCGCGAAATACGAAACAAAAATTTCGTCCAGCCCTGGTTGGGACTAAGGCAAATTTGTAATATATATTATTGTAATAGATAATAGCTTTAAAAATAAAAGAATGATTTATGTTTAACTCTTAACTAACAATAAAAACCAAAATCAACAACAATTAATACAAAAGGATATTACCTCACTTAAACAATGATTTAAATAATTCATTTCTTTTTTCATGTGACCATTCAATTGATTCTGGACAAGCCGGGAAAAAGTTGACCATTTTTGGGATTGTAACATATCGAATCTTTCTTCCTTTCGTGGCTTTTGTATCAACAATTTTCTTTGTACGTTTTTGTCGAAGCTTTTGTAATTCTAGGAATTGTCGGCTCATTGCAACAGGATCATTCGTTTGAGAAGATTTCTGATCAATGAAATCTTTTAGAAGAGCTTGATAAAAATCATCATCATCGAAAATTTCAGGATCTTGCGCAGATTCTGGTAAGCCACGCAATCGTTCATTATCAGATCTTTTTGTTTGAGTACGTCGTAAAAGTCTGTATTTATCAGATAATACCTAAAAAGATATGTATTACAAAAAGAGATGAAATATTAACACAGAAAAAACAAACCCGATCAATCTGTTTCATGATAGAAGATTCAAGTGCAGATAAATCATTCTTTTTAGTTTTTCGACCAACAAGTTTTGTACGATCATCCCATTTTGTGAGAACAATAGAACGAATTTTTAAATAATCAGAATCTCTTGAAGTTATGAACTTTTGTAAGTGATGAAGTCTTGAAATTGAATGATCACGATTTACTTTATTTGAATGTTCAGATTCATTTTGTTCGTCTTCCATCATTTCATCAGTTTCATCTTCATCAGCAATATCCATATCTTTTTCTTCCTTGTCATTATCTTCTTTTTCATCTTCTGAGCTTTCAATTTCTTCATCATCATCTTCTTTTTCTTAAAATAAAAATACTTAAAAATGCATTTTAAAAACAAAATTTTACCATTCTGTTTTTGTTGTAGAAAAACTTTTTCAACATTTAACAAAACAGAAGTACTTTCAAAAATATTTTGACGAAATTTTTTCAAATCTGTTTTTGCTTCTTCATTCAACGTCTTTGTTAGCTCTTTTGCAGCTTCTCCACGAGGCAACTGATTGAATGATCGTAATGCAGCATGAGTTTTAATTGTTAAATGCATAATTCTATCCCATATTGCTAATTGAGCTCGAACTGCTTCACCTGAAAAGAAAGAACAAATTAGCTGTGTTGCTGCAATTCCAAATTAAAGATGCATATACCTTTTTGTGCTACAGAAGTATCAGCTTCTTCAATGGTTGTAATTCCATATTCTTCTGTTTCGTCATCATTATCACCATCATAATCCAGTTCTTTCTCATCAGTTTCTTCTTCTGCATTCTTTTCAATCAGATGTGAATCATTCATACCGTAATCATCTTCCTCTTCATCATCTGAAAAAGAAGCTATTACTATAATATCTTTTGCTACAAAATATAGAAATACCATCGTCATCTTCTGCTTCAGTAGCATCTCCATCAGAATCTTCTTCATCACTTTCAAGCTCATTATTATAACCATTCTTTAATGAAAATCCAGAACTATCACCAGATATTTCAGCTTTTGTAATCTTTTTGCCTTGATACTTTTTATCAGTTTCTTCCAAATTTATTGCTTGTCTTAATCTTCTTGTTCCAGCATCAATTGCATCAACTTCATCATGCTTTTGAAAAATTTTTCGTGATGATGTTCCTAAAAAAAAAGATACTGTTAAATAAAGATACTATAATAATAAAAAACTAACCATCAATATCTTCATCATCTTCTAAATCAGGTAATAAAGGAGTTGGATTTGTTAGTTCTTCTAATTGTTGCCTTAATGAAGCCATTGTTGAAGAAAAAAAGTTTTATCCAAAAAATACTTTTCCCAATGTTTGAATTTTTTGAACAAATTTACTTGTTTGCATTCAAACACACTTTACAACAAAACGCGCAAAATTTAAAAAATGCAGTCTGATGAAAAAATTGAAACAAGGTTTCTCTCTTGTGTGTGCTTTCAATGAACAAATTAATTATGCATTTCTTACATTGTATTCATTATTCAGTTGACAACCCAAAAAATGATGTAAGCAATAAGAAGTCTTTTTTCCAAATTAAATTTATAATTTTAAAAATTCAACCAATTTCCTTATTGATGTCTGAAAGAAAAAAGAGCATAAGCAAGCTTTGTTCTTTTCTTAAAGTCTTTGAATTTCTATGAGCTTAATATCTATAATAATAACTACAAAAGAAACGAATATGATAATGATGTAAAATTCTTCGATGTTAAGAAAATGCCGTTTCAGATTGCAATTTTTCTTGCGTTCTTCTTTCTTTTACAATTCGTTTGTTTGCTGCAATTCAACATTAAATAATGCCATTGGCGATGTTTCTGTTTGCAAAACATAAAAAATTTTTTGAAGGAAAAACAAGCCGAAGAAGAAAACGGCGCTTCTTTTTTTTCTGCCTTCATCTTTTGCTTCAAAATTGTTGGACCTTCTTCCTGCATTCGTTCCCCCCTTCTTTTTCCCCCTCTATATTGATTCCAATGAAAAAAATGAAAGAGCAAGACTTTTGCCTTTAAGAAAAACAGGCGGTGACTTCCAGAAAAGAAAATTCTTTTTTTGCCTATCTTCTTTTTCATTACTTAATTGATGGCTGCTAATCATCACTTTTACTTTAATTGATAAAAGATTAATGAAAGATGAGAGAGAAAGAGGGAGATAGAAGAACAAAAATAAAAACAACATTGATTTAAACCTTTCGAAAAATGTTTGGAGAGAGAACATTTAATTCAATGAAAAGAAAATTTAAAATTTATTTGTTTTTCACCCCATCGAATGTGTACATTATAATTTTTGCACCAGCTGGTACTTTTATTTTTCCTTCAGCGTCTTCTTCTTCTTCCTTTATGTGCGATAAGCTTTTCCTTTTTCTTGTTTTTATCAATCACACACACATAGTTATTGACCAACCATTTGGTTTCAATAAAAAACAAAGATTATTTCACGTGCATCGATATACAGACTGATTATACTTTAATCTAATTCTATCATCAAAACTATAAGATAGTTTTCTACCAAAGTAGAACAAGAAAAAATAGAGATAAATTTTCGTTTTACTCTTTTTTTATTGCCTTTTTAACCTCTCTTGTCTTGTTTTATTTCATGCTTCCATGCTTTTTTCTCATTGAACTTCAAAGTAAAAAGATGCCATTCTTTTGTTTAAAAAAAGATAAAAATTTGCTTTTCCATTTTTTATTCTGGTTTTTTAACTTGTGTGTTCTTTCTTTTTTGTCATTCATTCATTTTCCAAAAATGGCGTCAAGTTTTTTCTTTTTTTTGGATTCCAAACTTGGGCAAAAAAAAGTTTTGTTGGTGGTCTTCTCTCAAGTCTCACTCAATTTGTTGGTTTGTTCGTTGATGATGAAAATGTATGCATTTCTTTTTTTTGAAAAAACGATTGCATTTTTTTATCTTTGAAGATTTGTGTCTAAAAAACCATGGGACTTTTTATTTTTGCTGGGAGAAAAAGAGGCTAATATCAATTGACATCTTTTGCTCCCATGTGTGAAAAAAAGAAGATTTAGTGTTTCGAATGAAAAAAAAATTGGGTTTTAAACGTGAAAAAAATGAAATCATAAAAAAAGAATTTTCGAAAGCTAAATAAATGACTTTTTTAGCTGTTATAATACTGTAACCCCCTAGAAGTTCACATAAACTAGTTTCATTGCACTCAAAATGTTCTAAAAAAATGTTGAAAAAAAGTGAAATTTCGATTGTGACAAGGGGTATTTTTTTTTTATTTTGATCGATTGAAAAATGTGAAACAACATTTGACTCAGTAGTCACAAACACATCTATCTATCTATACTTTGTCTCTCTCACACAATTTCTTTGCTTCTTTTTTTGAATAATCAAAAAAATTAGTTCTTTTTTTGTTATCCCATTTTTTATATATTTTTTGTTGATTTAAAGGATTCAAATCTTCTTCGCCTTCTTTTCACGTCGAAGGTGGTCGTCGTTGTTTTCGCCGAGGAGCAGCATTGATGAAAGTTAGTTGTTTTTCTCTCTTTTTCTCTTCCCTCTAGACAATATCAAAAATGAAAGTGAAAGTGAATGAAGTCGTCTACCTCCCTTTTCTTCTCATTTTCTGCTTCATACACTCTTTTCCTTTTTATTATTATTATTACAGTTGTTTTTGACTCTATGTTTTTTTTTTCTATGTTACCTTCCTTCTTTCATCTTCATTTTCTTTCTTTCAAAATCAAAATTCTTCTCTCTAATTTAATTTTTATCCTATGAACTTTATGACGAAAAAAAAATTAACAAAGATTTTTTTGTTATTTTGCACTTTTCTAACCTTAAATGGTTAATGATTTAATTAAGTTTAAGATAATTTTGAAATCTTTTTTTTAAAATTTTGTTTTTTCAAAAATTGTCTGATTGAATAATGATTTTATATTTTTAGATATTGAAATTTGGCGGTAACTTAATTTGAGGGTGTCAAACAACAAAAAACTGAATTTTTGTGCTTCAAAAAATGTTTAGTTTATGTTTCTTGTCTTCAATTTTAGCCGTTTTTTAACGTTTGCTATTTGCAGCCGTCTCTTTCCATAAAAAACAAGAAGAAAAAAAATAAAGAGATGTTTATTAGTTTTTGATCCATGAGACACTTTGTTTGTAGGAAGCCTTATAGTTTTCATATGTTTGGGGAAAAAAGGCGAATACAGTTTCCTTGAACTTGCTGCAAAAATTAAGTTTTTAATTATCGTGTTTAATGTCTGTGAAACATCCTTTTAGGGAATGAAAAGATGTTCATTCATGTCTTAAAAGCGTCATTAATTTAAAGTACTAAAAGTCACAGAGTCATTAACCTTTTTGAAATTTCATTCAAAGATATTTTTTAACTGATTTCTTTTCTGCTTGCTGATTCATTGCTTTGATCTTAGCTTAAAGAAAATCATTTTTGATGTATTTCTTTTGTGTTTCTTCATCACCTTTTTATTCCTGGTTGATTATGCTGTGGTCCATCTCCTTCATCTCTTCTTTCGCTTCCCCCTTTTTTAACGTCCATCAAAAAATAGATGAAACACAAAAAAAATTATCGGCACATGCAAAAAGCTGCTTTCAATTCTTTTTTCCATCTGTTTTTTGTTGAAGCTAAAAAAAAGAGATTTTCATTGAAACAATTTTTTTGCAAATATTTAAAAAAACACTTGAAATAATTTATTGAAAATTGTCTTTTATGTTTTGCTCGGAACATTTTTTTGCCTTGAAGCTATTTTCTAAGGCAAAGCTTTGCCATAATTTTTTTCATGTATTTTGCACATCCTTTTTATTTTCTTTGCTAGCTTTTTCTTTCTTTTTTCAATGTCAAATCCAGTGTTGGTCCTTTTTCTTCTCGCGCTCTCTCTTTGCCGCTCACTCTCTCGGTGACAAAAAAACGAGAGAGCACAAAACCGAATGGAAACCGGAGAGACCGCCGCACGAAAAATCGGTCCGAGGCCTTTGACCGATTTTTTGTGCGGCGGTCTCTCCGGTTTCCATTCGGTTTTGTGCTCTCTCGTTTTTTTGTCACCGAGAGAGTGAGCGGCAAAGAGAGAGCGCGAGAAGAAAAAGGACCAACACTGGTCAAATCTTTGGGGACTTTGAACGTTTCCTTTTTGGCGCGTGAAAAAAGCAAGCAAAAAAGGAACTCTTTTTTTGAAGAAGAAAAAAACGAAATTATCAGTTAAAGCGAAAGAAATGAACACAGCCGATGCTCGTCAACAATCTTCAGCAGAAAATCAGCAGATTTGACTTTCTGCGCAGAAAGTCAGCAACCTTCACATTTTGCCAACAAAATTTGCTGAAGGCCTTCATTTTTTCCCACTAAAAAGTGAAGGTTGCTGACTTTCTGTGCAGAAAGTCAAATCTGCTGACTTTCTGCTGAAGATTGTTGACGAGCATCGGCTGTGAAAGCGAAAGATTAAATTTTGATAAAAAAAATATAATAGGATGAAAGCTTTTTTTCCTTTGCTTTTAAGCCATAAAAATAAAAACACAAAAAGCAAAAAATTTATGGTCAAAAAGAGAGGCACAAAATTTTTTTGTTTCTGTAAAAATTTTATTATGCTTTTATGTCTGTCTTGAAATTATTTACAACCTCTTCTTCTGATTATTTGATAAAATTGATAAGAGGTTACTGTAGTCGCAGGAGTACAAATAAAATTATGGGTGGTCTGACGCGTTTCAACAATATAAATTTTCTCTTTTTCAGTAATTGCTATTATTTGGGAGACAAAAGTCATTTCAACAGAAGATTCTTGATCATAAAAAATATTATTTCAAGATTCTATGCGTAATTGTGATTTATTTTGTTCTATGTTCTCTTTTTCGGAATGTCCATTATGTGAAAATAATAGAGTCGAATCATGTGTTACTATTTTTTTTTTTTTTTATTCTCTCTGTTGTTTTTCACTGTAAAAAGAAAAGAATAGAAATAGATGAAGAATCTCTCTTTTCTCTTTCAAATGTATGTATGAGAAAATATGTTGATGAAGTTGAAGTTGAAGACCTCCAATAATCGTCTTCGTGGTCGTCTATCTCCACAGAAAGAGAAGATTGAAGAAAAACCGGTCGCTCATATCTAAAACAACAGCAACGTACAAAGCGTATATTGGCAGCCAAAAAACCACAACTAACATTAATGTCCCCAAGAAAAAAGAGAGATCATGAAAATGCTTTTTTGACGCTTGCTTCTTTTTTTTGCATTTACAGCTGTTTTAGACTTTTTTATAAATAAAACGTCTGGCATATAGATCTATTGCATAAAAATGGGTGCGTTTATTGCGGCTGCCTAAAGGGTTGTGATGATGTGAAAAGAGAGTGATGATGTTATGTTATGTTATTCCTCCTCCCCCAGTGGTGTTATTATTATTATAACATCTTCAAAAAAACTTTGATAAAACAAAAGAGAGAGAAAATGATGCGTAAGAAAATGGACCCTAAAAAACAACAAAAACTTTGTAAAAAGTTTTTTTGGGGTGTTTGTTATTGGTTTAAAAAAATTGATTCTAGAAGAAATTGAGAAGAAGAAAACGTGAAAGTATTTCATACTTCTTTTTTTATTTAGGGAGTACAAAAATGGGGAAAAAAATTAAATTTGGAAATGAACGATCGAACTTTTTGATGATGTACAAATTCAGTCCCCAAGTTTAACTCCTTTTTTATTTCTAATTTAATTACATTTTTCTTAATCATTCCAGTTTTCGATTTTTATGCGTATTTTTTACCTTACCTCTTTACCTTTTTTGTTAATGAAACAGTCTTTCTATGATTTCGTTTTTTTGCTCTTTCTTTTTGAATTTGCAAATTTAAAAAATACCTTTCAGACGGCGCAGGCGCCAATAATAGAGAGAGAGAACGATCTCGACAACAATAATATCCGGTGATTCTTTGTTTTTAAAAATGCCCACAACTAATGATGAAGATGAATCTCCGCCAATAAGATTACGAGAGGATATTTTACCAGAATCTGTGCCTTTTGTTGATCAACATGATAATGGTGATGATTCTTTAGAATCCACATCTTCATCTTCTTCTTCATCCATCAATGTTAAAAATATTTCCAAAACTTCTGCAGCACCAAAAATTAAAGGAGAAAATGATAGCGGTGGTGGTGGTGGAGGGAAAAGAAGCACATTTTCGGATGCTTTTCCATGGGTTTCAAGTGAGTTTTCTTCATTCACTCAAAAGGAATAGATACATCAAATTTATGTTCTTTCATTTACATAATAATAAGCAATATTTTCTTATTCCTATGCTTTTTGTGTTTAAAAATGACAACCAAAAAAGCTTCAAAATATTTTTTTTTTGAGTTATTTTTCAATTTTTGAGATATTTTTTACGTACATCGAAAAAAAAGCTAATGTTGTTATTCTTAAAAAATGAAAGTAAGAAATAATTGCTGTAGAAGGGTGCCATTTTAACAAACCCTTTAAAGATAAATTTTAGGTCCACAAGCAATTAAAATTCGAAAATTTGCAAAAATGTTTCAATTAAATACAGTATTCGGACAACTGGGTAGATGTATTGCAATAACGCCAACAGCCTTTTTTATTAGTGCTATTATTATCGGGTTTACAACAGGTTTGTATGCTCTACTAAATCCAGTAATAGCAGTTATCCTCCTTTTATAGTTGGAATGTATCGTATGCATTTACGTGATAGGGTTCGTGATGGATATACTCCAACAACTTCACCATCTCGATATGAAACAGATGTATTAAGAAATTTTTTTGGCCTTAAATCTGATCCTACAGTTACTCTGGTAATTTTATATGCCAAAGATGGTGGATCAATGCATCGACCAGAGCATTTAGCTGAAACTTTACGGGTACATAATCATATTCGAAAACATGTTAATGTATCATTCGACGGGAATATCTTTGCATTTAATGATTTTTGTGGTGCTTTTTGTGAAACGGGATACTTCTTTCAATATTTTGCTGTAAGTTTTTCTTTTACATCTTTTTTTTCGAAGAAGAGTGTTTTGACTAAAAAATTAAAAAAATAGCTTATTTCATAACTAACTAACAAATTGCTACAGATACAGTAAATATTTTGTCCAGAACTTCTATTATTCAAATTTCTTTTTACAGGAATCGCTTATCGATGTTGCATCAGGGAAATCATCAGAGCTATTTCGACCATGGAGTCGCTTAGATTTTCCAATTTCAAAAGTTCATGGAATTGATTTTCACTTTGAGAGGAATTTATTTGGGGTTAAAACTGCTCCGCAAATAGATCATTCCACAACAGATTACAAGGGAAATCGGAAGGATATGGATGCAATACATAATATAACAAATATTCGATATATTGAAGTCGTCCAGCTGATGTATCACGGTGAAACAATAAAAGGGCTGGATGAAGAAAAGCTTGCAGAATGGGAGCTCCAACTTTATAAATATGCAAGAGAAGAATTTTGGTCAAATTTAATCAATATGGAAGTACTTGGATCTGAGATTGTTGATCATGAAATGAATAAAGATTCACAAATGATGGGACCATATGTCGGGCTTGGAGTGGCGCTAATGTTGGGATTCGCGTGTTGCGCAATGATTGCAGGGTCATATTATTTTGGATTTTTAACTTTTGAAGTTCTAGCTTTAGCTTTTGGTTTGTACTTCTATTAATATTACTTGTGTAAGTGTACAGTATTGTTTAATTTATAGTTTCAACATTTGGCTCATTACTTTCTGTTGGAACAACGCTTGGAATTTATGGTTTTACACAAATGCGAGGTTTGTACTTTAGCGTAATAGCTTGACAAATACAGTATCCCTTTGTTTCAGTAAACAGTGTATTGCTTGTTATGCCTTTCTTAACTCTGGGAATTGGTGTAAATGATTCATTCATGCTTGCACATGCACATTTCCGGCATCAATCCACTTCACCAAATGTTAAAATTCATATGCAAAGAATTTTATCTGAAGTTGGCCCTTCCATTACCATCACCAGTTTGACGAATGTTGTAACATTTCTAATTGGGTCCTGGACTCCTACAGCTGAAATAAAGCTATTTTGTATTGGTGCTGCAATTGCCTTAGGATATTCATATGTTTTTACGCTAATATTCTTTTGTCCAACGCTGGTTTATGTTTATAATGCAAATCAAAAATTGAAAAATAGCAGCATTATTGCTAATAATGGTGGTGGGGAAGAACGAGAACCAGCACTAAGAAGATTTGTAAGTTTTAAATTTTTTATTTTTTAAGACTCCTGCAAATTACAAAACTAAATTTTAACCTGCAAAACTTTAAAATTGAAACGTTTTGAAAATCATTTACTGTAAAAATTAAAACCAAAATTAAAATAGTTATTTCTGTGGCATCTTCAAAAATACAAACTATAAAACAAAAGTAATATTTTCAGATGAAAAGAGTTATGACAGCGATAAGCACAACATATACATATTTAGTATGCTGTAAATATTTTCAACTTTTAAATGTTTGCATTTATTTAACATATCTACTTTTTGGAATATACGGTACAATAAATATCTCTGCAAAATTAGATACAGAAAAAATTTTGCCTGCAAAATCAGTGATTCGAAAACCGCATGAAATTGTTGCTCATAAGATTTGGGTTGAATATTATCCTATGCAGCTATTCATTACTGAACCATTTGATTTGGCAAATGAACAACAAATGTCTGAATTCAATGCTATGATGAATGAATTTTATGCCCTTCCACAAAGCAAAGGTTTGTCTTTTGAATTTCAAAGCAAAAATGACGAATCGACTTAACAAAAGTAGTTTCATTGCAGGACGAAAATATACGATATCATGGTTTGATGATTACAAAAAATATTTTGATGAAAGTAATGATGACTTTAATTTTGATTTTCATTCTGAAACTGGTGTCTCTGAAGATCTTGGCCCTGTACCCAAGACAGGATACGATTTAAGATATATGAAATCATTTCTTACAAATCCAATCTATGAACATTATCATACAACTCTTCGCCTAAATAATGAAACAAAAGATTGGAAGAAAATGAAAATTGAAAAGTTTACACTTACAATTGTTTTTGCTGGAATCGATGATTGGCAAGGCCGAATAGATATTATGGTTAAATGGTAATAACTGCATTAATAATATACCGTAATCTAATACACGTATATTTTGTAGGAGACAAATTGTAAAACGATATCCAAATTTGGGTGCAGTTGTATGGGAGACGAATGCCATGTTTGTCGATCAAATGCTTACAATGAAAACATTTTCATTGCAATCTGCTGCCCTGACACTTGCTTGTATGTTTGTTGTTTGTGCAATATTCATTCAAACTCCATTGGGTGTTGGAGTTGCTGTTATCTCCATCGGTTCCATCTCATTTGGAGTTGTTGGATATTTATATTTTTGGGGATTAGACCTTGATCCCGCTTCATTATGCGCTATCTTAATGTCCGTTGGAATGAGCGTTGATTTTACTGCCCATACAATTTATAGCTATCTTGTAAGTTTATATTTTTAAAAAGTCCTCTAAATTACCTACAAAAAATGTTACTGTAGCTCTAATAACAATATTGTCTAATTCTATAATTTAATTTTATATTTTTTTCAATTACAGAATCGTGAAAAAGAAATTTACCAAAATGGTGAAAAAATTGTAATTCGAGTGGAAACAGAATTTGAAAGAGTTGCAAATTGTATTCATCAAGTAATGTACCCAATGACATTAGGTGGAATTTCTACAGTATTATGTGTCTTGCCATTAATGATCTTTTCTGTATGTTTTAAATTTCCATTTTAGGAAACAAAAATTAATTTTAAATATTTTTTTAGGATTATGTTCCGTTGGTATTTTTTAAGACTGTAATTTTGGTGGTTATATTTGGATTCTATCATGGCGTTGTTGTACTTCCCGTTGTGCTTGTTCTGCTAACACCTCCAGTTGAAAGGCTTTCAAAAGCAATGAAAAAACGATTCTTTAAACGACAAAATATTACCATTGTTGATGCAACTGCTGATGACATTGATTCATCACTACCACCCTTAACACAAAAAAGCATTGAAATGGATTCAATATAATTTTAAGGTCAAACCAAAATATCTCTGGGATTCGTGCAACATCGTCCAAATTCTTTCATCATAGAAGTCATTATATTGTTACTATTACTATCCGTGTATATTATTATAAGCATTTTTCTTGAATTTCTTTCTTTCAATTTTATTAATTTTTAATATTTCCAAAAACTTCTTTTTTATCTTCGGGTACAAAACCACATTTGTTGCGAGTTATTGTTTTGTTTTAACAAATTGTTTTTCAAGTGTGCTAAAATAAAAGACATCTCATATCAGTTACTCGAGCAAAATCAATAATTAATTAATTAAACATTAGCTTTATGCACATTGTTTCTTCTCCTTTTTTCATAGCTTTTTTGAAAGAAAAAATTAAAAGCACAAAAAATATTAATAATAATATTATAAAGACCACAAGAAAACAAAACCAAAAAAATCCGTGTTTGTATGTAATTAATATATTTTGATGATTCAAAAAAAGGTAAAAAAGTTAGACTTTTTTAAATAAAAAACATTACAGAATTTAAAAAAAGACACGTTGCAAAAATATGGTTAAGGGAAGACAAACATCTAAAGAAAACAGCGCTAGATTAATCAGATATCAAAAAGAAGACGAGAGAAAGAAAAATTACGGCCTTTGCAAAAAAGTAAAGACTTACCCAAAAAGAATTGTAAAAAATTAAAACCAAAACCGGACAAAAGGATGCCCGGGTAATAATAATAAAAAAATAACCCAGAGTTTTTTTTTCTTTTGTTTTATGAAATGAAATTTTACAATACAAAAGACAATACAAAAATAATTATAGAAAGAGTGAGTAATAAAAAACAAAGAAAATCACCACGACACGAGATCAAAATTAGCTTTTAAATAAAAAAGTGTGGATAAATCAAAAAAAAACATTAAATATTTTTATAATAGAATAACCGTTTTTCTTTTATTTCTTAGATTTGGACATTGATTGAGAATTTTGATGAGCTCTTAAAGATTGCAAAAGATTTTGACTGCCATTTTGATTTTGCATTAATGCCAATTGAGCTAGCATATTTTGATTCTAAAAATAAACAATGAATAACAACAACTACAATAATAAAATTGTAACTGAAACATACCATAAGATTTTGCAAAATATTTTGGTTATTATTGCTGTTATTTATTGTATTTGCGGCAGCAGCCGCCTGTATTAACGCAAGAGCTCCAAGATTTTGATTATTTGATGAAGAACGATTATTTTGTGATGATGAATTATTTACTCCATTTGCCATCGACATTAGCTGAAGTAAATTGGTTGGATTATTTCCACCTCCCATCATCATTGCTGCAGCAGTCATAGGATTTTGGCGCATTAAATTAAAGAGCATCTGAGCTTGACTATTATTTGATGAAGATGAATTTGTTGCATTTGATGATGACGATGCTTGATTTGATGAAGACGATTGCCGTTTTGATGATTTTGATTGAGACTTGACCTGTAAATAGAAGAACATATTTAAAAATATTTTTTTAACTGCTAAAAAGAACATACTTGATTTTTATTTGATTGTGTTGAAGTTGAAGCCAGGGAAACTTGTTGCTGTTGAGCTTTTTGCCTTTGTTGTTGCTGCTGTTGTTGTAGAAGTAAAGCAGCAACAGGATTCAAATTTCCAGCAGAAGCAGATTGATGAAGTGCTGCCAAATTTGGCGTTGATACCTTTGGAGCTGTTGGAGTTGCAGCCTTTGGTGGAGGCGGCGGTGGAGCTGGTGGATCATCAAATTTGCCAGCAGCAATTTGTTTTTCAAGTTCTTTCTCTTGTTCAGAAATCTTTGCAAGTGCTTTCTTATACAATGCAGCATGATCATGTTTCATCTTCTTTTTCTGTGCATCTTTAACACATTTTTCACAATACAAATGCAACTAAAAATAAAATATCAAAAACTACTACAGTAACCAAAAGTATAAATTCAAAACATACATCATTTTCTGTTCCTATTATTGCTTTCCATGCTGGAGTGAAATCTGTTCCACATTCTTCACAAATATAATTTTCATCTTCATATTTTTTAAAAACATTTTTATCTTTTAGAACCCTTTGAACTGTTAAATCAAGGCCCAATAATGCACAAAAATCTGATGTTACACTTGGAATAAAATTAATATCAGAAATTAATGGCTTCGGTGGTGGAATTGAAAGAATTTGTTGATCAAGTTGTTGACGAAGCTTTCTTTTTGCTTCAGAAATTCTTTGTGCTGGTGTTGTGGTTGGAACAGCGGGTTCTTTCTTTGGTGGAGGAGGAGCTGGTGCAGCCGGTGCTGGTGGAGGAGCCGGGGTTGGAGTAGCTGTGGCAGCAGCGGCAGGTTGTTTTTGAATATTTTGCTGTTGATGTTGTTGAAGAAGCTGAATAAGTTGTGGTGAAAGATTTATTTGTGCAGCTAAACTTGGATTTGCCATAAGACGTTGAACAAGTAATCTTTGAAAGTTTGGATCAATTGGAGGTGTTGCGTGATTATTCGTATCACGAGATGTATTATTTTGTTTTCCTAAAACAAGATACACATAAAGCCATTTATTATATGCAAATAAATGAACAAACCTTTGGAACTTTTTGTTGTTGTTCCATTAACTTTTGCAGGATTTGCTGCTACAGTAGGCTTATATGCATTCATATGCACTTGGTGTCGAGCATTTGCAGCATCAATAATTTTTTGTTTTTTAAGTGCATCTGCTTCAGCATCTTTTTGATTTTGTACCGTCTTTTTTAACAAAATTAATTTATTTTCTTCCATTCGAAGCTGTGCTTCAAGTTCTTTAATCTGTAATTCACGTTCAAATTGTTGCTGACTTGAAACTCCTGCTTGTTTGAACTAAAATAAATAATAATGTAATATAAAATATAACTGAAAGTGTGTGGAGCTTACTTCTTCAAAATTTTTTCTCAATTCTCCAACTTCTTCTGAATTTAATGAAGATATTTCACTTTCATCAGTAAGCATATAAACATCATTATCATCCATTCGAACACCAAATTTACAATCATATTGATCCAATTCTAATCCATTCATAAGTTTTCGCTTTTTTGCTTTTGGTTCTGTAATATCATTTGATTCTTCAATGTTTTCTTCTTCTTCTTCATCGCCATTATTTTGTTCATGATGTGATGTTTCTTCAATACCATTAGGCTAAAAAATAAAAAAACTCTTACATTGAATCTATATCTTTGAAATAATGTAACATACCACAGGAAACATTCCCATTCCTTCTTTTAAATTTTTTTGAGCTTTTAAAGCTGATGCTCGAGTTGATCGACGTAAAGAAGATGGTGAAACTTCACCGTCTGCAACAATATAGTCTTCGTCAGGATGATCGTGATGATTGCCGTTCTGAAACGTTAAAGGTAAAGCTAAATAAAAGTTAGGTAAAATATTATTAGAAGGGGATATGGAATATAAGGGAAAATTATAAACGCGTATTAAAACGACAAAATTGTTTTTGACATTGTGATGATGTTGAAAAAAAAAGTGCGGGGAAAGAAAAAAGAAAGGAACATTGAGCGCGCACCCGCCGCCTGAGATGAATGCTTGGGCTTGAAACCGCGCCATTAAGCGGGCACCCTGAACGACTACTTGCGGAATTTTTTTCATGAACAATAAAAAAAGAAGAAAAAAACCCGGTCGAAAAGAAATCAATGAACATAACAACAACCCACTAACAACAAAACTAACTAACTAACGACAACAAGAGCCAAAACCTAAAAGCTTATTAATAAAATAAAAAAGAAAAAGGGATTTAACTTTCTTTTCGCGTTAACTGAAATGCCACAAATATTTAAATTAATTTCTCGCGCTTTGTTAAAAGTAATTAATTTTTTGGTAGTGGTATTGTATAAATGGCATGTCAGATAAAAGAATATTTCTTTTCTTATTTTCGAAAGCAAACATTATGTTGTTTGTGTCAGTGAAAAGCAATAGTTGCTTCCGGGAAGGGACTTTATGCTTAAAGTTTCACAAAAAAAGAAAATGCGCACCAGGAGAAGAAAATTTTTTAAAATAAAAAAAGCAGACGCGTTTGTCTTTCTTTTAGAGGAAAACAGAAACTCTCTATCTTTATATTTTTATGAAACGGAAATTAAGCAATAACAACAAATATGTACGAAGGTTAGAAAACCTTGAGATATAAAAAAAGGTATAAAGAGCATCAAACGTAAAAAGGCATTATGTTTAGGTATGGCATTTTTGTTGAATTTGAAAAAGAGAAGGTTGTAAAAAAATAAAATAAAGGCTGGCAATTACATTAAAGTTTTTCTACATGCATACACATATTTCTTGAAATGAATAATTTTTTGCGCATTAAAGACTTTGTTGTTAGAAATTTTTTTTAAAAAAGAAAAGAGATTTTCAATTTATTGCTGCTACAAGCCCAAGATAGATGATAGATAGAGAAAAGAGACTTTTTTTAACGAACTACACTAATAATAAACACAACAGAAGCTAAAAACCAAGAAAACAAAAGCAAAGCATGTTGTTGAGTAGTAGAAGGGTGAGCGTCCTAAAAAATATATAATCGAAAATGCGCGTTTTCTTTCCCGGCAAAGCTCCGGTGTAAATCAATAAAAACGCGGTTTTTTTTGAAGCAAAAACGAACGGGACAAAAAAGAGCTTTTTTTCTAAGGACATCTCTCTTTTCATTTTAGTTTACGAAAAAAGTTTAGTTTCTTCTTTTTGTGGTAGTTGGTGGAAGACTTGACGAAAAATAAAAAGAAACTGCATTTTTTGATCTCTCAATTTTCTTTCATTGAAACTATCTCTTTGCGAATTTCTAAAATTTCTTTTCCTATTTACTTCTTACAGCTATTTTTTACTATTTGCTGCCCTTTTACAAAAACAAAAAAATCAGTTTCTCTTATGTTTGGAATATGTTAAGAAATCAGAAAAGTTGCGTTTACAATGTAAAATTTTGAAAGATTTTTAAGAATTTCTCAAATTCTAAAATTTCTAAAAGCAGGTAAGATTGAATATTCAAAGCGTGAAAAACTGAATAAAATGAATTACAGTAGAAATTTGAGTAGGATATTGAATAGGTGGATAAAAATATCAGGGATAATTCACTGAAAACAGAAAGAGTAGCAGCAAGAACAACGACAAACGTCCAAGGAGTCACACGCAAAGCGAGAGAAAGAAAGAGATTGATGCGCGAGCCAACAACAAGAAAAATAAACCGAGCCAAAAAAATTTTTGATGAAGAAACTCTGAGCAAAGCAGCGGTGGCGGTTTTTTATTTTTCAATTCGACAAAAAAATACATTTATTCAGTTCAATGTCTGTCAGTCTGTTTTTGACTTGAGTAGAGGGCCGGCTGCGCCCTGTTCCTTTCTTGTTATTTTTGTCGCATCAACTTCATCAATTCATTCATCCTCGGACAATCAATTTTGATTTTTTTAAAATTATAAAAGAAATTAGGCAAAACATTTTAATTACTACTCAGCTTTCATTGATTTCAAAATTATTACAAGTCATTTTTGTTAAAGGGCTGTTTAAAAATGAGGGGTACTTTTGTGTACTGTGGAAAAAATTTGGGTGTGCAAAAGTGAACAAAGCAATGTTAAAATCACACTTACTTCTGTAGTTACATGAATAATCCCAGAAGTTGTAGCACCATTTTCTGTTGGAGGAGTTCCCTCTAAAACATCTTCTGAAGTTTCTCTTGTTGTTGTTGTCATTGACATTTATGAAAGAAAGAAATATGTTTGTTGAAAAAAGGTGTAATAAAAATGTGCTGAAAAAATGGGTTTTTGAAGAACATTTGTTTTTTGAGGATGATTTAAATAATAAGTAAATTGGGATCACGGATAAAATAAGAAGTGGGAATGACGATGACTTTTGGCAATGTCATCAAGGATGGTGGTGGTGGCGGCAGCGGTAACTTAAAGAGGAAGAAGAGAAAAGCAGCTGCTGCTGCCAAAATCTGTCGGCGACAATTCTGACGACAAAATTGCCGACAAGACAAACGGTCTTTGCGCGTCCAAATAAAAAAACCAAAGAAAAATGGTACACACTTTGCGCGCAAAACAATACACGTCAAAAATCAGACACACAGAAATTGAGAAAAAAAAAGATGAAGCGCGCCATTAAAAGTGTGTATGCTACTTTTTGGAAATAAAGGTTAGTGGCCAAAAAGATGAAATAAGTTTTTAGGATTTTCGTTTTAACTAAAATTAATTTTAGGGGACTGGAACGATGATATCATTGTCACAAGCTTACGGTATATTTCTAGGATATCCGATTAATATTTTACGGAATTGCAACAGTTTTTCTATAAAGAAATTTTTTTAAGTGATTTGGAGTTTATTTGAAACGTAAATTTTTGTGGAACGAACTTTTTTTTTTAAAAATGGGAAGGAGAAAGCTACTGCGCATTAATGGAGAAAAAAAGATGAATACCCTCCGATGATGATGATACAAAAAAAAATTGAGCCCAGCCGTAAGGTCCGAAATAAATATACATAGAACTAAAAAAAGGAGGTCGGGAAACAAAAAAATATAATATCTATTATAAAAGAAGAAAAGCAAGAAACAAAAACTCTCAAGCACAAAAACCGACAACAACACGACCAAAAAAAGTGACGCACTGATGCCGGAAAATTTTTGCTTTTTTTAAACAGAGAAACGCGCGCAAAATATATGTGTATATCTAAAGATTATACTGGAGAAAAAAAAGAAAAGAAGGTGGCAAAAAATTAACTATTTTCCCTTTCTTGGGCATCATTTTCTTACCCTTCTGTTGAAGAACTTTTTTGACTTTCCTCAAAGAGGAAGAGGATTTGGAAAATGAACGTCTATGTTTAACAAAACAAATTACTGAATTTACAAATTTATGTTAAAGCATTAATAGGCTGATTAATTTACTGTAGTTTGTTCACATACAGTTACTCAGCATGATTTTGGATACAGTAGATACGCGCATTATCAACTACACCAAAAATCCCCTCAAATATGCCAGAATGCTTTTAACATGGCGAAATTTGCCAACTTGGCACATTACATATCTCTTAAAAAATTTTTAAGGAAGCAAAAAAGAAAAGTATTGAAAAACATTTTATTTTTTCAATGCAGCAGCACAATCAAGCATCACACCGTCGACGGTCGTTCAAAATCGATTCAATTGATTTTGCAAAAAAAAAAATGAGTGAAAAAGTTATGTTGTTTCTTCTTTTTTTCTCATTTCACCATTTTGAAATGTAATAACTTTTTTTTGTGCTCGAAATATGCTTTGCGCAAAAATTTTAGGATTCTTTTTTATACATTCGCTTAATTTTAGGCTTGAATCTTGAAACGAAAATAAAGAAGCAAACACAAAAAAATGTTTTAAAATGCATCTAAAAATTACTGCAATTGCTTAATTTGGAACAGTGTTGTTGCGACTCCGACTCCGGAGTCAGAGTCGATTTTTTTGAAAGATCAAAGGAAAACATGCTGCCGGAGTCGGAGTCGAAAAAATGAAAGGTACAACACTGATTTGAAATGCGTAGTCTTACAACAATTTTACAGTTGAAAATAATTAAAACTTTTAAGCATTAATTATAAATTTTATGTCGACATTCATTTTTTATTTTTAGCCGACGCTAAAGTAAAAATGTTAATATTTACCCAAATTATTACACTTAATTTATTAAAAAAATATTTCCAATCTACCCTTCTATTTTGTAATTAAACGTTACAAAAGTATTTAACAAATTTACAAAATACAGTATTTAACTCTTACAACGAAAATTTTTTCTTAAAAAAACAAGCCTAAAAATAATATTAGTAAAGCTACAATCGAAAAAAGAACTATTGTTATTTGGAAATCAAAATTAAATTATCACAAGGGGGAACAAAAAAAACGAAAGCACAGCACTACTAAAGTATAGGAAAAGTTGTTTATGTGCTTTTTGAAAAAAGAAAAAAATCGATGAAAAATAGTTAATTTCAAAAAAAGCAACCAGCAGATGTGATTTTTTTGTTGTCATGTTCATTGAAACTCCTGTTAGCGCCGATTAGGCCTTGAACTCGCATCAAAAAAAAAGTTCTTTCTGTTCCCTCTCTTTTCTTTGTACTTACTGTACTAGTTTTCTTTTTAGAAGTCACAATTGATAGTTTAAGATTGAAGGTAAAACAGTTTGTGCTTTTTGAGTTCAAATTTTTACTCATTTTACCCTTGTTTAACCAAAATACAATTTAACAGAATAGTCTTCATAGAAAAATTTATAATATTTGAAAACAAAGTTATTATTTGTGGCAAGATTATGTTGTAAAAAAAGGCTATTTGTAATATTTTAAGGACGAAACAAGTAATTACAATGTTTGAAAAGCTTCAAAAACAAACGACGTACCAAACTTCTGTTTTGTAACTAAATTTTTAAAATCATGCTTTTTACTAATTATCTTTTTTAAAGACATTTATTTAACAAAATTTGCTTAAAAAACTAATAACTAACATTTGTTAAATTCAAGCAAAGAGCATTTACAAGGGAGGTACCAGACATGATTTGGGCTTTTGGCAACCAAATGTAGCCTAAAGGGTTCATAGGGGTCTAAAAACATCCCAGAAAAATTATTACGTGCTACTACCGGCGTTACGCCGTTTTATCGGCGTTTAAAGTTTGAAAAAAACCGACGTTTTCTCATGTCATGCATTTTGAGCAGCTGAGTACTCAAGCTTGTGTGGCGCAGTAGGGTTGACGTTTGTGTTTCACTTTTTAGGTCACAGGTTCGAATCCGCAGGGGTCAACTTTTTTTTAAACTTTTTTTTTCTTGATTTAATTAATTGCATTGTGGAAAAACAACGTCGAAATGCCTAAAATTTTATTATTAAAAAATGTTTTTTTAATCCCTTTGAAAAAAGTGTTAACAATGTTTTTATTTAATTTTATTTTTCATAAATAAGAAAGAAGCACATGAACATCGATTTGGCAATTAATAAAATGTAAAATTGGTAACCATGATTATTAAAAAAAGTTTGTGCAACCCAGAACTTTGTAATATTTGTATTTCCCCCTGGTCGCATTTTCCTACTGTAATTCAGCCGAGAAAGTTCTTACCTCTTTTCTTTTTTGAGAAGCTGTTGTTTTGTTACTTGTGTATGTGTATTACTTTTATCTGCTGCTGAGCACTTGCTCTTTATTACTTGTGATATAATACATATAGTTTATTATTTTCCTTCTATTATTTCTTTATCGTTTTTATTTGTTAATGATACAAGATTGAACCACCTGAAAAAAAAGAATAATTTAATAATGTGTGATGAAATATTGATACAAGATCCATTTGAAATGCCTCGACAACAAATAAAAGAAACAGATACAATGGGTGACAAAAACTTCCTTCCATTTTTTCCACGAAAACCCACGAAAACCCACGGTAACCCACGGTAACCCACGGCTTTAATTAAACGATTTCTAGAAGTCCAAAATTCATGAAACCTTCAGGAATTATACATATGGATCTAGGGAAGAGTTCTATAGCACTTTTGGACCCCTAGGGACACTCTTACCCTCAGGGCATCACCGACAGTACCCCCAAACCCCAAAAAATGACAAAAAATTGGAAAAACATTTTTTAAAAATAGTAAATATGCTTAAAAAAATCTGTAAAAATACATGTATAGTAAATCAAATATGGAGAATCTGATTTTTTCATTTTTGGATTTCTGCAGCCTTCAGAATCCTCAGATTCAGAAGGCCAAAAATATAATTCTTTGTTTTTCACGATTTAAACATGTATTATAGGGTAATCAACTATGGGAAATCCGAAAAAAATATTTTCAGAATTCTTAGACTTCAGAATTCTCAGATTCAGAAGGCTTTAATATTTTTTTCTCACTTTTTTTGTATGGATATACTTTATACATCAAAATTATATGAGGAGTACGGAAAAAGCATTTTTAAGATTCTGTCGGCATCTGATCCCGAGATTCAGACGCCTTAAATATTTTATTTTGATATATAAACGTATTTTTTTTTTGGATATGATGAAAAAAGTATCAAGCAATCAAAAAACAAGTCTTCGAAATAGATTTACTGAAGTTAAATCTCAAGCTGTTGCTTATGTAAGCAAAGCAGTTCCACTTGTTCGTGATGGAAATGTTTTTATTCCAGCTGATGAAACACAATTTGATCGGGTTAAAATATTTAAGGCGTCTGAATCTCGGGATCAGATGCCGACAGAATCTTAAAAATGCTTTTTCCGTACTCCTCATATAATTTTGATGTATAAAGTATATCCATACAAAAAAAGTGAGAAAAAAATATTAAAGCCTTCTGAATCTGAGAATTCTGAAGTCTAAGAATTCTGAAAATATTTTTTTCGGATTTCCCATAGTTGATTACCCTATAATACATGTTTAAATCGTGAAAAACAAAGAATTATATTTTTGGCCTTCTGAATCTGAGGATTCTGAAGGCTGCAGAAATCCAAAAATGAAAAAATCAGATTCTCCATATTTGATTTACTATATATGTATTTTTACAGATTTTTTTAAGCATATTTACTATTTTTAAAAAATGTTTTTCCAATTTTTTGTCATTTTTTGGGGTTTGGGGGTACTGTCGGTGATGCCCTGAGGGTAAGAGTGTCCCTAGGGGTCCAAAAGTGCTATAGAACTCTTCCCTAGATCCATATGTATAATTCCTGAAGGTTTCATGAATTTTGGACTTCTAGAAATCGTTTAATTAAAGCCGTGGGTTACCGTGGGTTTTCGTGGAAAAAATGGAATGAAGTTTTTGTCACCCATTGTATTATGCAATTGAAATTGATGATCAGTGCAGCGTTTGTGAAAAATGGCCGTTTATGAAATGTGCCCATTGTATGCAATATTTTTGTTTCAATCATTTTGTTAAAAATATTCATCGTTGTTATAACTAAAGTATTATAATTTGAACTGTTTGTTAGAAAATTAATTTTGAAATAAATGTTGATGTCAAGTCTGTTGTAATTTTGCAAAAATAAAATTAAATAAAAACATTGTTAACACTTTTTTCAAAGGGATTAAAAAAACATTTTTTAATAATAAAATTTTAGGCATTTCGACGTTGTTTTTCCACAATGCAATTAATTAAATCAAGAAAAAAAAAGTTTAAAAAAAAGTTGACCCCTGCGGATTCGAACCTGTGACCTAAAAAGTGAAACACAAACGTCAACCCTACTGCGCCACACAAGCTTGAGTACTCAGCTGCTCAAAATGCATGACATGAGAAAACGTCGGTTTTTTTCAAACTTTAAACGCCGATAAAACGGCGTAACGCCGGTAGTAGCACGTAATAATTTTTCTGGGATGTTTTTAGACCCCTATGAACCCTTTAGGCTACATTTGGTTGCCAAAAGCCCAAATCATGTCTGGTACCTCCCTTGTTAGTTAACTATTTTATGAATGTTTTTTGCTGCTTTTTTTGAAAAATAAAAATTTATGACGTCTACTTTTCTCAAAAAGTTTTTACATTATTACCGTTTTTTTCGTGAATAATTAATGCTAGTTTGAAAACCGCTGCATTTTTACAAGTTTAAAAAATTCGAAAATTTATATCTCTTTTACAATAAAACAACTCTATGGAACAAAGGTTATACGCAATTTTGAAATTCAAAATCAAAGTTGAAGCAAGAATAAATAGAAAATTTTTATTTTTTGATAAGTTTTTTAACTTTGAAAAATTACTTGAAATGGTAATATTACCTAAAAATATAAAAGGCATACAATTAAAGATGAATTTTGCACACTATTTTGAGACCCGTTGGGGAATGGAATAAATTAGATAAAACAAAAGCAAAATGAAAACTTTCCTTTGCCTGCAAATAAAAAAGTTAAGCAATTACAGCCAACCTTTAATTTGTACTTTTAATATAAAAGCTACACTTACACAATGCCAACTAGAAAAAGATAAACTTTCTTTTAGCAAGCAAGATTCTAAAATCTTTTCATCTCTTTTTAAAAATTCAAAACGCAAAAGTTTCGTTATTTTATTAGCACTGGTTTTTTCACCTATTTACAGCTTTCACAAACTTTATCTTAGATTTTAATAAAATAAATGTATAAATAATGATTTTTTATATTTAAAAATAACAGTATACTATTTGCAAAAAACTATTATTTAAAAGGATAGATGAACAGCAAAAGCTTACAGTATCCCTTAAGAGAAGGTCAAGAAAGTGCAAAGACTACAGCCCGCTTAAAAATCGTATGTGGTTGAAGTGGACTTAAAAGGCCTAAAAAGAACTTTTTAGGATCTCTATTATTTCAGGAGGAGGGAAATAAATGGATGTAACAAGGCCAAATATTAAATGAATATGACCGAAGCGTAGAAAGCAACAACCGCCGGAGGGGGCAAACATTTGAAGAAAAAAATATATAATGCTTTTTTGCCACCACCAAATATATATTAAATGAAGAGAACAAGAAAGTAAGTGAACGCGGGCGAGCAACAACGGCGTGTTGGCATATTGTTTTCTATCGATTTAGAGAAAAGTAACAGCAAAAAAAAGAAGAAAGAGTTTAACTCTCTTTTTTCCATATTAAGTTTTTCCTACAATCTGTGAGCTTAAATTTAGATGGATACAGTATCATTTAGAGGTCGAGTGACCAATGGTCATCAACAAGATATACCTTAAATTAAAGCTAAAAGTTTACAGATTTTTGCAGGACATTAGGAAATGAAAAGTAGATGATCAAATTAAAGATAAATGTCTCTTGGAAAAAAACATGAAATTTTTTTCCTCTTTTGATATTTTTTGGGACAAAAAACATAAAAGAAAAGTAAGTGTACTGACAGACTGCGTCGACGTCCAGCTTTGACACCCAATAATTCTTTGCATCAGCAGCAGCAATGACAACACAAAAAAAGCACGGACTGACTTTTGAAAACAAACAAAACAAAAACGCAAGAATAGAATTATATGAGAGAGACGACAGAGAAATGATGCTGTTGGCCTACAAACAATTTCTTTTTTTTATTATTTGCGAAGAACCGGTGAAAAAAATAAAAATAAAGTATTGGATGTTTTTGGGGGACTAACTGGCAAAAAAGAAAAAATGAAAATTAAGAAAGAAAAATGTTGACAGAAATGGAAGAAAGGTTTGGCTGTTTGAGTTTTTTGTAAAACTTTGCTAAAACTGAAGAACCAATCTCACTTGCTATAGTAACAAACTTTTATAACAAATTAGTATTTTGCTGTAATTAAAAAAATTTTTGATTTGGGTTTCAAAGTTTTATGGTATTTAATTTCTTGTTAATGTAAAAACATGCATTGTTGAATTTAAAAGTTGTGATAGTAATCAGAATTTTGCTTCAACATTGGCACATACAAGGAAACAAAAAGAGTTGTTTTATTCATACAATTTGCAAAGCTACAGTATACCTGAGCATTTAGCTTTCCATAAAAGATAGAACGTCAAAAAAGGGGGTGATCGACCAAGATGGGATGTCAAAATAAAAGCAACCATTTTTTTAACATTTTATAAAAGTTTATAATATGTATTTTAAAAAGAAAAGAAGAAGAAACGAGCAAAAGAGCATTTGTGTATTATTATTATTATTGTGCGCTAATCACATCAGAGAAAAAGAATAGAAGATAGAAGAGAAAGAGAGAGAAGAGTGAGAGAAAATAGAATAGAAGAGACCGCCCATTAAAAACTATAAAAAAAAATGAGGAGAAGAATAACATAAGAAGAACACAAGAAAGACAAGGAGGAAGAAAAAGAAACATGAAAGAAGAAAGAAGGAGTGATGGAAAAAAGAGGGTTCACTGACGACGGTTGGCCTAAAAAATTTGAAAAAAATAAAAAAAGTTGACAACAAGCAAGCCACCGGCAGCGAGAGCAGAGTTGGTTTTTGTGAAAAAAATATATAAATATAAAAGTTGGAAAGCGTCATTCTTTTTCATTTCGTAATCATCTCCGGCTTTTTTTTTATAAATCGGGCCATAATAAAAAATATAATCATCACAATTCACTTTAAAGCAACATTGTTAGTACTTTATTTAAAATTAAATCTACAAAGAACTGAAATGTTACACGCAATCGGGACATATTTTATATGATTTCCCAGCTATTCAGTAACATTCATGTACATTCGTAAGATGCCCCAATCGAGAAACGCCATTTTAATTTAAAGTTGTTTCTATCGCTTGCTGCTTTTTACAAAAATTACAAAAATACTTATTTTTGTTTTTGTAACATTGAAATAATAGAAAATTTGATATTTAAAGTTTAAACGAGATATTGTGTGCTACTAAAAATAGTATTTTTGGGTCAAGGCAAGTAAGAGTCCGGAATCATATGAAACATGTCCCGAGCCAAATTTGGTGTCAATTAATTCTCTTGTAAGAGTTTATGGGAAACATAAAAGAAAATTTTACAAAATTTTATTTGTTTTACAAAAAAAGTCGCAATTTGGAAAAAAGCAATCGATTAAAATACTTTTTTTATTTTAAGTGAACACTCCTTTTCTTTTTTTAACAAAACAGAAAACCCCAAAAATGAAATAATATGAACAAACAAAAACTCAACTTTAAAATTTTTTTTGCAACGTCATCAACAAAATTTCAGGATACTGACAAATAATCCGAAATACGAAGGCACTACTTTTATGCCCGAAGAAAGTAGTAACTTTAAAAAATTTAAAGCATTTTTCAAACACAAAAAGACGAAAAAAGAAAAACCAATAACTCTTTATTTTATTTTGATTCATTCAAAATAAAATGACTCAAGTTTACACACATTTTTTTAGAAACAACAAAGTTTTTAAAAAAGAATTTAGCCCTTCTTTTTTTGCTTCAATTTTATCATATTTTCTGAAATTACCGTAGTCTCTGGATTTTAAAATTCTCGCAATCTTTTGGCGTTCTGTTCACTAAAGAAACACAACCTCAAACATTGAAAAAAACTTTTACAATTCTTTTTAGCAAAAATATTACTTCAATTTTGCTAAATAGAAAAATATGGTTGCTGCTGGGCTTATTAGCCCTGAAAATACTTTTACATTAAAATCATCAGATAATGCAAAAATTATTAAGCAACGCATTGATGAATATTTGTATAAACAAATTCCAACAATGCCTATTCAAATTAAAGAATGGGTAAGAGGTAAGAAATCTTTGTATTTATATAAGCTCTATAAAATCGAATTAATTTTAGATCTACTTGTTGAAAATGAAGATGAAATTTATTCTGTTGAAGAGTTATCAGATGCTGTAGGGGACCATATTTGTAAGTTTTAGCATATTACATCTCTTAATTATAAAACATATAAATTTATAGATGGCTCTAACAAAGATATTACTCGTGAAACGGTTCTTCGAATTTGTGAAAGACTTTTTGAACTTCTTCATCAAGGGTTAGATTTTTTATTATTAATGATAAAAACGTATGTATAAAAAAATTTTTAGTAAAACTTTGGAAAATCGTCGGGAAGATGCTGCTCGTAAATTGGATACAACTGTTGATATGTCAGTACAAGCAGATCCATACAAAAATATTAATTCAATTTGGAAGGTTTCTGCAAAGGATTTGCCGACGCTTGTTGTGGATAAAAAGAAGCTTGCAAAAGCAGAAGGAAGAAATAAAGATAAAGCTGCAAAACGTGTTGAAGAAAGTGCAGCAGCACCTCGACGTCCTAAGCCACAAATTATTGCAACTGCTTCACAAACAATTGGAAAGCGGACAGATACCGAGGGCGGCAATTCATTGGATATCCATTTGGAAAATGTTGATATTTCATTTGGAAACAAGTACGTTTTTCAGTAAAAATTATGCAAAATATTATTTTTAAACATTTTTAGGCAGCTTTTAAGTGGTGCAGATTGCACTTTGGCATACGGTAGACGATATGGTTTAGTTGGACGAAATGGGCTTGGTAAAACAACACTTTTGAAAATGATTTCATGGTTTGGTTTTTTTACATTTTTGAATATTAAACTAAGTTGTATTTCTCTTTTGTAGTGGTCAATTAAAAATTCCATCTAATATTCGTGTACTTTCTGTTGAACAAGAAGTTGAAGGTGATGAAACATTGGTACTTGATTCCGTTCTTGCATGTGATACTAAAAGAGAAACCTTGATCCGTGAAGAGCAAGAATTACGTGAAAAAATTGATAATCCTTCAACAACAGATGATGAAAGAAGTGAACTTTCACATCGCTTACAAGATGTTTATGGTGAAATGTCGGCGCATCAAGTTGAAAAAGCTCCTGCTTTAGCGGGTAATATCCTTTTTGGTCTTGGTTTTAAGCCTGATGAACAACGTCGTCCAACAAAGTTTGTTTTAATTGCTTTCTAACGTTTGTATTAAAGATGTTATTTGCAGAGAATTTTCTGGTGGTTGGAGAATGAGAGTTGCACTTGCTCGGGCATTATTCACCAAACCTGATTTATTATTACTTGATGAACCTACAAATCATTTGGATATGCGTGCTGTTTATTGGTTAGAAAATCATTTACAAGGATGGCAAGGAACTATCGTTACTGTTTCCCATGATCGTAAATTTTTAAACACAATTTGTAATGAAATTATACATTTGCACACGCGACGCCTTGATCAATATAAGGGTAATTATGAAAGCTATGAAAAACAAATGCGTGAAAAGCTTACTTTGCAACAACGTGAATATGAAGCTCAGCAACAACTCCGTCAACATGTTCAAGAATTTATTGATAAATTCCGATATAATGCTAAGCGAGCTAGTATGGTACAAAGTAGAATTAAAATGCTTGAAAAGATGCCGGTTTTAAAAGCCGTGGAATTTGAATTAGATGTTGTTTTGCGATTCCCACCCTGTGAAAAGCTTCAACCACCTGTTATGCAATTGGATGAAGTATCATTCCGTTACAACAAAGATTCTGATTATATTTTCCGAAATATTTGTGTTGGATCTGATGCAGATTCACGAATTTGTTAGTTTAATATTTTATGTTTTGCATATATCCACATAAAAATTTGTAGGTATTGTTGGTGAAAATGGTAGCGGTAAAACCACACTTTTAAAAGTAATTATGGGTGATCTTTCTCCATCATCTGGTATTCGGCATTCAAATCGTCGTTTAAATATTGGCTATTTCAGTCAGCATCATGTTGACCAATTGGAAATGGATATGTCTGCACTGGAATTAGTTGCCCAACGTTTCCCTGGTAAAAATGTTGAAGATTATCGTGGAGCTCTTGGAAGATTTGGACTTTCTGGTGATGTCGTTTTTCAATCAATTTCAACATTATCTGGAGGTCAAAAATCACGTTTGGCTTTCAGTTGCCTTGGCCTTCAAAATCCTAATTATTTAATTCTTGACGAACCTACAAATCACTTGGATGTTGAGACAGTAGACGCGTATAAGCTTTTATTTAATTAAAATACATACAAAGAATTGCAAAAAATTTTAGGTTGGGTAAAGCTTTGAATGATTTTCCTGGTGGTGTTGTACTTGTTACTCACGATGAACGATTAATTCAGCTTGTTTGTAAAGAATTATGGGTTGTTAAAGATCGAACAGTTACTCGTCTTGGTATGATACTTTTAAAAATTTATCTTTTTAATCTAATTTTGTGTTTCTTTTTAGAAGGTGGCATTGAAGAATACAAGCAGCATGTCTATCGTCAATTGGCTATTCAAACATAAATTTATTATTGTTGATTGAATTCTATCTGTTTGTTGTTAAAAAATATTTTTAATAAATTAAATTATATTTAAATATTTTTGAATTAAACACAGTACTAGGGTTGTACATGGTAGATTTACCGGTAAATGTACACCCCTACACAGTACCTAAAACATGGAATAATCTTTAAAATTGAGTTGGATACTCTTGAAGCGAAAGTCGTCCTATTTTATCAAATTTTTTTGGCGGAAGCAGAAAAGCAAAAAATATTTCAAAATATTGAATCAAATTTCTTGCTTTCTTTGTTTTATTATTTCTACTCTGTGATATTATTACTTTTTTGTATTCAAACATTTTTATTAATCAAGATAATTTAATGTGTAAAGCTGATATTAACAATGAAATAATGGATCTTTCGTACGTGGTAAGTTTTTCTTTTCTCTTGTAAAAAAACTCCAAAAAAATTAAAAAGAAAACTGACTATAAAAAGCGATGTGAAAACAATACTACAGTCTTATTTTGACTGCTAAAATATACATAAAAAACTGTATAATGAGACTTAAACTCCATTTCTTTTCATTAAAGTGATCCTAAGATCCTGATGTGCATGAAAATGCTCTCATATGTGAAGTATGATTTCTTTTTAAAAAAATATTTCTTTAAACATTTATATTTATTTTATTTTAACAGAACATGTGAGAGTTGCGTGCGCAAGTGATGAACCAGTGTAAAGATGATCTTACGAGATCGCTATTTGCACGTCTACGACGTACTCCTAGAAATCATAATGTAATGGTAGGGCTCCTCAGAAACACATTTAACAGTTCAATTTTTAGGAGCCAGAAAGCTTGCTGCTGAAATGCCCAAAATGTGGTGGTCGCCTTAAACCACTTTTGCTGGATATGTTTGAAGAACGTGGAGAAGATTATCAAAAGATATGGTGGACATGCCGTAATTTAAAGAATCGAACATGTATATTTCCACTTAATATGCCACCAGATGTATTTTGGGTTAAAAGGAATCAAGATCAAATCCGTCATAATGTTATTCCACTTCCAAATTATAATTTGTTACCAGATGATCTAAAACATTTGTATCCATTTTTAACGAATAAGAAAATTATGGTAATTGATGAGTTTGAAATATTGTCTGATTTTCATGATATTCAGGTTTCAAAGCCAAGGCCGTCATCAAAACCATCTTCAAAGGGCAATGAATCTGGTGAAGGTAAAAATTCGACGATGGAAAAAGCAGCACCTGTATTACAGAACCGTGCTAAAACTCCTGAAGATGAAGTACTGGAAAAGATTCCATCTCCAGCACAAAATAGTAAAGAAAAAAACTTTGAAGAATTGAAGGATCGTGAAATGGAAAGAAAAAGTAGGAAACGTAAACAGAGTAAGGAAATAAAAATTGTTGCACCAATAGACCTCAATGTTACTTTTCCAGAACTTGAAACGCCTCTATGGGGCAAGAAGCAACTTCGTGGTGTTATATCTAATTCAACTGTAAATGCTTATAAAACAACGACATTTTCAATAGTAAGTTATTTTTTGCAAAATTTTTTTTTTAAAATATATTAATCTTTTGTATTTTTCAGTTACGTGATATGAGAAGGAAGTCGCTGAAACCATTTGAAGAAAGAATTGTTACTGGTGGACGTAATTTCAATTATAACATTGTTGATGAATCTGTTCCAACTTCGGCAAATTCAAATAGAATACAGCTGTTTCCTGATGTGCATTCTTCACTTAAATCAGCTTTAGCTTTACGATTTGCTAAAAAAGATTATATGGATAAAGTGAATACTTTGTTTGGAGATACGGGTACTGGATCAAATCGTGAAGAAGATAGTTCAATGGAAAAACGTAAATTAATGGCACGTCTTTCTGAACAATTTCCTGTTTCCGATGCTTCAAAAGAAATTAAAAGTCCCCGTTCATCATCACAAGAAGAAGATGGTAATACCGAAGGTTCAGAAACAGCTTCAAGTCGAGGCTCCGATAAAACTGCTGAAAATGCCGTGAATGAAGCGCTATTCAAAGCTTCTTCACAAGCATTCAATGCTTTTCGAGATGTTGAACAACGGCTATCTATGGCATCAAGGCTGGGAATTCGATTACCGACAGAAAAAGAAAGTTTAGCATCTTCAATTATGCGAGCAAAAGATGATGATCGTCCATTGTCTAGTCAAGAGCTTACAAATGAAATATTTACACCTTTATCAGTTCAAAGTGAAAATGAATTTTCTAATCCTTCAACCTCTAATTTATCTGTGGATTCTTCATCTCAAATAAATCCTCCAGTACAAGAAAAAATTTCAACAAATTTTGATTCACCTGAATTACACAATATGGTTCAAAAGCATTTACATTTGCTACGTTCAAAATCTGAAAAGAAGAAGAAGCGAAAACATGTTAGAAAAGAAAATGGCGAGGTTTGTTTTTATTAAAAATAAATAATTGTTTAAAATTAAAGTAATAATCTTTTTTAATTTTTTAGGATACTTCTTTTTCTAGTCAACATCATGGTCATGAATCGCATGAGCCTGTCTTTGATTTTGGTATGCAGGATGATCAAGATTATGGTATTTTTTCATTGGGTGATGATGATGCTTACGGTTATGATATTTTAAATTTTTAACTTAACTTTTCATTGTACAAATAAGTTTTTTAATGGTATATTTTTATAGGATTTATATTGTCGCAAATAAATGTATTTTTTTATTTTAAACTTTTTTCGTTGTCTTTTTTTGAACTTTACAAAAATAATTTAAGAAAAAACAAAAAATATATATCTGTTGATTATAGAAGGTTATATGTTGAATTAGACATTATTGGCTTGTGTGGTACGAGGGAAAAGCATCTGAACAAGATTTACATTTGTATTTGTTGATGGTTGTTGATCATCTGAAAAATTTTTGCAAATAGATTAGACGTGTGTTATTAATTATTGTAGTATATTTAAATATTTTTTAAAGAGCAACATAAAATAGGATAGATTTAAGAAATTAGGGATGGAATACAGTAATCAAAGCATTTCTCTTTTGTTTGCAACAAAACCGAAAGAAACACAACAGTCTTACAATAACAAAAATACAGTAACTAACACTGTGTTAAATTAAATAAGTTGTGTATGGAAGAAATTGAAGAAGAAGAAAGTGTATAAAACTTTTTTTTTCAAATAAATAAAAGAAATAAGTAAGCGGCAGTAATAGAAGAGAAATAAAGGTAGTGGTGGTGCAATTCCGATGTAGGCGTTCCTTCCTCACAAATCATAAATACCACCTGTGAGGATTTTAAATTATTTTTTTTCCTTGCTTGTTTGCGTGTTAAATGTGTTAATCAAGCTTTCCATAAAATCAAATGACTCACCCCCGAATCCAGCTTTCCATGATCGCCCATTTGATGCAACAATTCCCGGCTTTCCACGTTGGGAACTTCGTCGAGTAGTTGACCGAATCCAACAAAGTCCAATTGTCATAAAAACGCATAAAATTCCACATGCCAAAAAGCACATCCATGCCCAAAATGGCACATGACTTTTTTGATGTGGATGCCGTGGAAGTTCTTCTGCGTCTTTTAAAATTGAAACCAATCTTTCAACTAAACTAATTAAAACCTGAAATATCAACACGTGAATAAGAGAGATGACTAATTAAATTTGAGAAACAAGGAAGTTTAATGGTGGTGGCAAGGAAATAGAATATGACACCAGCTTATTATTATAAATACATATGCACTAACCCGATTAAGAGGATATCCGTTTTGTAAATGTGAATTTTCATCTTCAACTACCGTATGAAATGTTGTATCACTGTGCATATGTGTTGACGTTGAAAATGCTTCAATAGATGTAAGCTTTTGATGTATCAAAGACCCGTATGATAAAAATATTATTGGACGTTGTAACAAATCTGTTGGGGCTCCAGAATTTCGAGACAGCGGCTTTGGACGTCTTTGAATTACTAAAATTAAAAAATCTTCTCCACATTCGGCAAAATTCCATCTTTCTCGAATTATTCTGGCATAATTTTGTCCATAATTTGATATTTCGTCTCTTAAAAAATTTTTTTAAAAATTTGTCAAACTCTTTAAAAGTAATTACGGTGTCATTGAATTAAATGACGACGCATGATGAAGCGATACATTTATTGGGCAATGGTCAGAACTGTAATGTTTAATTGGAATATGGTATTTATCCGTGTATTAGGTGTTTTAGACAAACCTATGCAAATCAGTGATAATTCCTTCATGGGGTGTTATTTCTCTCATAAATGCAAAACCAAATTTATACCAGCATTGTTGACTCTTAAATTTTTTATTTTACAGTAATTTGCTTGCAATTATTATTTTTCGTCTTACCACAGAATTTGTACAAACACATTTATCTTGTTTTGAACGATAAATTCTTCGAAGGCTTTCATCTATCAATTGCACTGTAAAAATTATAAGTAGTAGTATAACATCTTTCCGTTTTTTTAGGAAAATATTATTGAATCTTTTTCGTTTATTTGTGTTTTTGTGAGAAAGAAAATTTTTGTTTGTTTGTGTGTCAAACTATGGTAAAGAAAAGTAAGTCTGTCAAAAACAATGTTGCGCTTTTAGGGGGAACGGCACTTTGTCGAATTAGATATAAAAAAAGAGATACAAAAATGTTATTATAAATGAAAGCAGCAAATGTGCCACAAAAATTTATTTTTCAAATAAGGAAAAAAGTAGTAACACGGAAGTTTCCATTTTTTATACATAATTTTTTCCCTAAAATAAAAATTGCTTTTCGTGTTCTTTTGTTTCCGCTTTTTTTCTTTTTAAAATTCAATTAGAAAAACGTTTTTTTGTTGTTTTGTTTTTATTTAAATGTGAGCCCCATGGAAAAAAGGGCATCATAATCAATGGGAAGCAAGGAACGAACGAATTCCAGTTTTAGAAAAAAATGAATTCAATTGACGAAAAATAAAAACAAAGGGAGCTTACTTTCTGTCATGGATACGGTAGAATCCGGATCACAAAAGAATCCATCAATAATATTTGAATCTTCAGCCGTACAAACATTCTCACGATAGACTGGATACAAGCATGGTGAAATACTTGAACATTCACTTAAAAAATGATTTTTGATTATAATGTTTGAAAAAGATTTATGCATTTTGAAATTTCAAAATATCACCCCCTAATTTAAAAAAAAACATTGAATGCTTTGATGAATGTGGTGCATTCAAAATCTATCCTATGATTTAATAAAAGCCTTTCCCTCAAAAAAAACACATATCAACAAACAATATTTTATTTCAAAAACGAAAAAAAAGATTAGTGGTAGTTGTTGCTGACTACGTACATTTGCTGTCAAGAATAATCAAAATAAACAAGCATCTTTTCAAAAGATCTCTTTTGTTCTTTCTTTTTTCTCGTTGCCATAAAATAAATTATCAAACATACAAAAAAGAACAAGGCAAAAAAAAATACCAAAAGATTTTGTTTTACAAAATAATAATTATCAGTGGCAAATTGCAGATAAAAAAGATTTTTATTGATTAAAAATAGTAAAAAATGTTTTTTTTTCAAAAAGTGCAATGATCCGTAACAAATTAGCTGCTATTTTTAAAGACTTTTAAAGCAAGGAAAACAAAAAATTTTGTTTTACATTGAAAAAAAACAATGTGATGGCATGCTTTCATCTTGTTTTTTTCTTTTAGTATTAATCATCTGTAGACCGTATTATAGGGAATTATAAAAATTAAAAAAGGGTAACATTTTTAAGGGAAAAAATCCATAGCATAGACTTACCTAATAAATGATAAACAGATTACGGTAAATCCAATCCAAAAATATTCTTTGAGGGAGACCATCAGCAATTTCACAGAAACATGACAAATAAAATGGCTCCTAGAAAAAGAAATGTATAAATGTTTTTTCCGTGTTTTCACTTTTTTTTTTGCAAAATTAAATAAAAAATGAAAGAAGAAAAAAACACGACATTGAGCTTAAGCCTTGACTTTTCGGCATTAATCCAGCCAACGTAAGAAAGAAAGAAAGAAAAAGGAGGGAAAGAAGAAGAAGAAAGGGAGAAGAAAAAAGACGCACAACAAGCTTATGCTTGCTTTTTTTCCCTTTTAGCTTTTTGGCCTTTTTTTAAACTGAAAAAAGAATTCCTCTCCGCCTTTCTCCCTGTTATAAATAGGGAGTCACCCCAATTTGGCATGAATGCCCTCCTTTTGGAAGCAGTAAATTCTTTTACTTGCTTGCTTTCTTCCATTCCTGTCATCATCATCATCATCCGCATCATCATCATGACCATCTAATGCCCACCAACAATTCTCCCCCAAAAAAGCCACGCGCAACTTTTTTGGAATAAGGATAGATGTAAGTATATGGAAAATGAGCTCAAAAAAACAACATGAAAGTGAGGAGAGAGAGTTGTTAGCTTAGTAAAGGAATGCATCCCCTCTCTTCTTCCAAAAACCAACATTTTTTTTCTATGGAAAAAAGTGGATTCATTAATAAAACATTTTTTTAGAAAAATATTCTTTAAAAGTTTTATCTATTCTTTTTTCAGTGAAATATAAAACCAAAATTATTATATATCTTTTTTTTCTTTTATTATTAAATTTATACTCTTTTTATCAAAAAAAACACGCGAAAGTAAAATAAATGCCAAAGCCAGAGAAAAAAGTGCCATTTTTAATTAAAAAAGTATAAAAAGTAGAATGTGTTATTATTATTCAGAGGTTCCTGCTGTTGCATTCTTTCCCTTCTTTTCATCAGCTTTTTTAGTGAATTCGCTTAAACCAAATGGATAACAAACATGACATAAAAAATTACTGTAATCAATTTAAGACATTTGACTCGAATTGTGATTCAACTAATCTCCATCAGATCAGATTTCTGAACAAAAAACTAAATACAAATTTATCAGATTTTATTAACTCATGTAGCACCCCTTGAATAAAAAATAACTAAACTTACATAGCTGAAGAGTTAAAATATAGTTAGGATGCCCTCGAAAAAGATCATGTAAAGCTGAAAACTAAATTAGCTCACAAAAAAAGTTTTACAACCATTTGAAGTGCATTTATTATTGCTGCCATTTGAAATGGGCATAAAATGTTGTTTAAATGGAAAACACCAAATTTGTCATCATTAAAAACTCTTTCTCGTATTTTTTAGTTTATCTTTTCAAATATAGCTTTATGAAAATAAATACCAAATTCAAAAGTTATAAAAAATTTAATTACTTTATTAATACAAATTCAAAATATACTCTTATTAAACAAAGATACAATTTAATTATTCATCATTTCCGCCCTTTTTCTTTCCCTTCTTTTCAGTTGATTTTTTTCTTCCTTTCTTTTCATCAGATTTTTTGGTGGATTCACTTAAACCAAATGGATAACAAACACCACACATACTTGCAATACAAATTAAAGAAGCAGTCCAGGCAAAAATCATTGGTGAAAGAAGTACTGAAAAAAATGTTTATACATGTAACAAGGCAATGTTATGTTCGAGAAAAATACAAACTTACATAATTTAAGAAGCAATGCATAGTTTTTATTTTTATGAAGTAACCGATGCAATGCTAAAAGAGCGTGTATTTAATTAAAATTTAAATTTAAAAAAAGTCATACCTGCTTTTGAATCTTCTTTTTCCATTTCAATTTCTTGTTCATCAGATGCATCAGCTTTTTTAAGTTCATCATTAAGTGCATCTCTATGATATTTTAAAATATTCTTAATGACAGCTGGGCGAAATGTTTCATCATCCATAAAACTCTTTACTTGTGCATCATCTTTTCCAATTTGAAAAATTACATTGATTCTTTCACTTACTGCTGCAGCCATTACTTTTGCATCGATTTCATTTAACAAATCCTTGACAAGAACGCGATCTTTAATTACTTTTTCAATAACATTATCATTACTACCTCCGAAAATTTGTTCTTCAAATGCAGTTTTTGCTGTACTATCTCTGAGAAGTTGCATGATAATTTCTTCTTTTCTTTCACCCAAAGTTTTATTGCCAACCATTTCAGCTGTTGTTTCATCACCAAAAAGTTGCTCAATAACATTTTCAACTACATGTTTAACAATAGCTTGATCAACAAATTTCTTTGCCAAATCTTCACTTATTTGCAGGCTATTCATATTATTTGTCAACATTATAGCAAAATTATTATTATCCATAAATTTTTCAAAGAGAGTTGCATTATTATTGGTTTCATTAATAAATGCTTCTTGGTAAGTGCTCATGCAATCACTAAAAATTTGTCAGTATTAATAAACTTTTGTATCAATGTTTTTTATAAAAATTCGAACGACTTGTTCATTTTTCAAAGAAAAAAGATGTCAGAGACGCCTTTTTTCTTTTTAAAACTATACGTACGATAGCCCAGAAGTCAGAGATGAGAAGCGGCAGAAAAAAAACCGCCGGCCGTGCCGGCCGCGCGGCAAGACATTTGCGGCCGCATAAAGCGAAAAAAAATTTTTTTCGGCCGCAAAAGGTGAAAAAAAGGCCGCCTTTTTGAAAATATCGGCCGGCCGTACCGCCGGCAGTTCTCATCCCTGCCAGAAGTTACACCAGGTCGGATTTTTTAATCATTGAAAAAGTTTAAACTTACTCAAGACCAGGTGCAGATGAAGTAGAAGTTTCAGGATCAGAAAGAACAGAACCAATAAAGCAACCAAACATTAAAAACAATAATAAATGATGGCGACGCATCTTTTCTTGTTGCAGTTGACTGACTGATTCAAAGTTTGTGAAATGACGTAAATGAATTTTCTTCTTCAATAAATAAAGGGAACGAAGCATGCCATAATACATTGTTCTCAAAAATTTGCATATTAATAAATTTTGCCTGAATTTTTATTTTATCAGAAAGCATCTTGTTGAAACATTTAAATTTGGACTACAGTATTTTCTTTTGCAATGAAATGCTTTGATTTTTTCAAATTTTTAATTTTTGGATTATTTTGTGTTTGTTATGGTTCTATCCGAAATGATAATGAATATTTGACTCAAAGTAATTATTTTTGCAGTTCTTTCCATTGTAAAAATTTATATTTTAGATTTATTTGCTGGAGGACCATCAGGTAATCAACAACCGACAAATTCTACAACAGCAAAACCTGAAGAAAGTGGTTCTGTTAAAACTTTAACATGTATGCATTTTATTTTTCAATAATTGTTAATAATAATAATTTTTATAGTAGTAATTTGTGGTGTAACAGTTGTGTATTGGTTTATAACATTAATTGTTGCATTTATTTTATGCATGAAATATATGGGTTCACAAAAGAAACGCGCAATTCCACCTCCAAAACAAGAATTAACAAATGTTGAATATGAAGAATTTAGTGAAGTACCAGATGAAGCAAATATTCTGGAAAAGAATTCTAAAATTCAAGGAATTAAAAAGAAAATGGGTCGAGCTGTTAAAAAAGGTGGCAAAAAGCAAGATGCCTCTGATAAAGATGAATTTGCTATATAAATTTCTTTTCTGTTTGTTTTTAATTTAATATTACTGTAATTTAGTAAATGCTTATGATTTATTTTATTTGAAATATTTTTCTGCAATGTCCTCAAACGAAAGATACAGTAATTGGCAGATTTCATAGAAGGTTTAAGGCAGATACGGTACCACGTTTAAGCACGGTACCACGTTTACTGTAAATTAGTATTTATTTATTTATTTATTTGAGTTACAGTAAATATTGTCCTTTGTCGAAAAATACAGTAATCATTAAGTTGTTTTAAAAATAAAACTTTGCACTTTGCCACACTCAATTATACTTTCTTCTTGAAATTAAAGCAAACAAATTGTAGGATTGCATGTTAGAAAGTATAAAACAAAAAGGTTTTCGAATATACTTTTTTTCTTCGATTCAATAATAATAAATACCACAAGTGATTGCAGGGGGGCTCTTTCCTTTTCTCGCGAACAAAGCAGCGTACAAACAAAACATACAAACAACAGTTTTCTTTTTCTATGTTTTTTACTTTATTTTTAGACTCCAATAGCTGTGTGCGGCCCTCTAAAATATTCATTGTAGGGACATGTCTTGGCACGAAGCTTTATGTCTTGCATATTTTTATATGTGTTCGACGAGGCTTTTTTGCTGTGTTCAACAAATAAGCGACCTTGGCTCTATCCTTTTTCTCTCTCTCTATCTCGTAGAACACTTTTTTGTTTGATTCTTCGATTGACGAGATATATTATGTTGTTAAATTGTATTTTTTAAAAAGGATTTTATATTTAAATAATTTATAGGACGTTAATAAACAATCAAAAAACCGGGCCGCGAGCCATGGAGAAGGGAAACAACCCAGCAACAACCAAAACAACCACAACTAAAACAACAACAGCAACACCTGTAAAATCAGCAGGTGGAGAAAATAATGAAGATTTTCGAAAAACTCCATTAACAAAAGAAGAAAAAGAAAAGCTTGAACCATTTGTTGGTCAAGAATGGACAGGTAAATGTAAATGGTTTAATGTGACTCGCGGCTTCGGTTTTATCGTCCCAAGTGAAGAACATGGTAATCATGATGTTTTTGTTCATCAAGTAAATTTATTAATTCTGAAAAATAACCTTTTCAACAATTGCACTTTTTTATAGAGTGAACTTCAAATGCCTGGTTTTCGAAGTTTAGATGAAGGTGAAAATGTTAAATTCACTGTTCGACTTGGTAAAAGTGGCTTAGAAGCTGCTTCCGTAACTGGTTCAACTGAACCATTAAAGGGTAGCTCAATTCGGCCATTGGGAAAGAAAAAGGATAAAATGATCCGTTGTTATAGTAAGCTCACATATATTTTCATAAAAGATTAAGACATATTAATTAATTACAGAATGTGGACAATTGGGTTACCATGTTGCATCAAAATGTAAAAAAGAATTTGATACTTCAAAAGTTTGCTACTTTTGTCACAGTGGTGCACATTTATTAGCTGATTGCCCAGATTATAAACGAAAATCTGAACGTAAACCGAAGGCAAGTGGTGGTGATGATAATGCAGCAGCTGATGAAAAACATTAAATTAAACCAAAGCTTTAATACTTCATCATCCCCCATTATTATTACATCAACTCTTATTATGTATAACCTTACTCTATTATTTTTTAATATCCAATAATCCATCCTATTAATAATCCTAAGACAACAAAAAACTCAGGGAGTGTCGTTTTTTAATTAATATATTTTTTTTCTCAGGAATTTCATCTCAGGTGTTTAAAAAAAAATTTATCTCAGGGAACTCGTTGAGTTTTGTTTTATTTTTTCATTGTTGAATTATTGTAGCATTTTTACAAGAATAAACGCTATTTAATCAATACACAAAAATTCTATTTTAAACATAAAAGCATGATATCCATTTGTGTTGATGCTGTTGATATTTGGGAATAGAATAACTATGTCAAAACCAATCAATCATTTGTTTAACGACAAAGATTTTTCAGAATTTTTGTCTTTATTTAAATTCATAATAAGTATAACGAAAAAAATAAATATAATAAATTACTTTCTACACACAAAAAGAGCAACAAAAAATAATAATAGTTTTTAGAATTTCTTTAGTTTTAAAAGAAATTTGAGTAAGTTAGCCGGTATAAAAATGTGCTTTATAAATAAGCACTAAAAATATCTTGTTTCTTGATCCTTTAAATCCCCTGCCTTTTTTCTAATGACCAGTTTTGATCCATTTATGACGTATAAAAAATACCATATTTAATGCAACTGCAAGTACTACAGTCCATAGCGTAAAGCCACTGATAGCAGCCAACCAAATTCGTGGAGTACAAAATTTGTTATCAGTTTCTTCTAAAAAAAGGTTTTAATTGTTATCAGCTGTTGTTGTTATTTATAGAAGAATTATTTTTAAGTACCTTTGTGTATTCTCTCAAGGTGTTGAAGACGGGCTTTTTCAAATGCTGATGAATTACAGTATCCATCTGTGGCATTGCCAAAACAGATATCAGCATGTACATGAGTTGAAAAACTTTTTTGAACTCCAACATGCCGTTTTACGATATTCCCTTGAACATCAAATAGAATTGAATTTGTTGGGGATGTAACTAAATCAGGGCAAAATGGTGGCTAAAATGATTGTTAATTATTATAGTAAGCTTTATAAAAAAAAACTTACAGTTGGAATTGCATCACAAGATGTTAATCCACTTGTTGAATCAGGGATATCTGTACAAATTTGTACATTACATTTAATACTTAATAAAGTATTATCGGGGACTTTAAAGGCATGCCAATGTACTCGAGCTATATCATGATAAGTATCATAATGTGGATGTCCAAGAATATTTATATCTGTTGAACATCCCCTTTCATCGATAACTTGATGCCGAGCTCCATCCACGGCATCTGTGACATAACACTCTCGAACATGAAAACCATATGCATCAGATTCAGGATTTAAACTCCATTCAATTCTTAGGGGTTGTCCAACATCCACATTTGAAATATCCTCTCCATCACCTTCTGCATGATGCTCAACTTCCCTCACAATTTTCATTTCTGCTACTGGCATTGGAGCTTTTTGCTCTAATTTTGCAGGGACAAGTTTCAATTCTTCAAGTGCTTCTTCAATTCTCTTTGGAATTATTTGCTTATTATAATTAATTTTTTGATGAATGCACTGTGCCATAAATGATTGAATTGAACTTGTGCCATCAGGCTGCTCAAACATTACAATAATTTGTAGATGGTATTGTGTTTGAGCAGCAGATTCACGATCACCAGAATTTTTGATTCCACATTCCGCGTATGAAAAGCTAATGTTAATATTCCATGATTCACGGAATGTATGAACACAACTAAAATTAATTAGTTATAGTATTATTTTAGGTTATAGAAAAAAACAAAGTACTTTGGAGTTCTTTTTCGATCATGAGCAAAGATTTGTCCGGTAAATGGAAAGATTGTTTTAATATTAAAGCTTGCACCAGATTCTTCACAAATAACATGAGCTTTTCCTTAAAAGGTATTTTTTTATAACTTTTTAAATTAATTTTTTAATAAATTACCTCTAATTCTATTTGGCACCATTGGACCTGTTGGAGGCTGAGTTGGTGGAGTATTCAGTTGCGGGGGTTGTGAAGGTTGAGGGCGGGGTTGTTCAGGAGAAGGAGGAGATCTTGGCGGAGGAACTGTATTAGCAGTTACAAGTCCAGGAGGTGGAGTTGGTCGACCACCAGGAGGAACAAAAGGTCGTCCTGGAATGAATGGAGATGGTCGGGTTGTACCTTCGAATGGTGGAATTGGTGGAGATGGAGTTGAAAATGGTTGTGGTCTGAATGGTGTCGGTCGTTGAGGGAAGCCAGGAGGCGGAACTGGAGGAGTTGGAAAACGTGGAGGCTGTCCAGGCAATGACGGTGTAGGCCGTTGAGGAATGTTTGGATGTTGGGGTTGCTCTGGAATACTTGGTGGTGGTTGTGGAGATGATCCAGGTAATTCGGGTTGCTGCGGTGTTGGTGGTGATGGAGTAAATTGTTCTACTGGTGGCGGCCTTGCCGTTGGTGGTGTAAATTGTTGTTGTGGCGGATGTTCTGGTTGTTCCGGTGGTGGTTGACTGGGAATTGGTTGAGGCGGCTGAGTTGGAATCATTGGAGGTTGTGAAGGAAACCCAGGTGTTTCTGGTGGCGGCAAATTAGGAGGTGGTCTAGCTGTTGAAGGAGTGCCAACAGGTTTCTCAGGAGTAGGCTGTCCAGGAATTGATGGCATTTGTGGGGGAAATTCTGGCGGCATTTCTGGAATGCTAGGAATATTTGGTTGCGATGGAGGAGTTACTGGAGGAGGTTGAGGCGATGGTATTTCAGGTTGCCCTGGAATATTTGGCTGAGGCGGCATGCCTGGAATTTGAGGTTGCTGTGGTTGTCCGGGAATATTTGGAGGTGGTGAAGGCTGATTTGGAATTTGAGGTGGCTGTCCTGGAGGTTGTTGAGTGGGTGGACGACCGGGAATTTCTGGAGGGGGTTGGCCAGGAATTTGTGGCACAGGAGGCTGACCAGGAATTTCAGGAATTGGAGGTTGTCCTGGAACTTGTGGGGATGGAGGCTGGCCAGGGATTTGAGGAATTGGAGGCTGTCCGGAGACATTTGGTTGAGGTGGTCGTCCTGGTAATTCTGGTGTTGGAGGCTGTCCGGGGACTTCTGGTCTTTGTGGTTGACCTGGAATGTTCGGGATTCCAGGCTGTCCAGGAATTTGAGGCACTGGTGGCTGACCAGGTTGTTGTGGCGAAGGTGGTTGACCTGGTGTCTCTGGAACTCCAGGAGGTTGTTGTGGTGGCTGCCCTGGAATTTGAGGACCTGGAGGTGGGGTTGGAAAACTCGGTACATTTGGAATTGGTGGAATTTCTGGAGTAAGTGGATGCTGTGGAAATGACGGAATATTTGGGATTGGTGGGACTCCGGGAGTTTGAGGGCTTGGAGTTTGTCCCGGTCCTTGAGGTGAAGGTGTATTCTGTTCATAAGGATTTGGCACATCTGGTGGTTGTGGTCTTCTTTCTTCTGGATAAGAGGGTGGAGGCGTTGGAGCTGGAGGAGACGGACTTGGATAATTTGGTGCTTTTGGATATTCTGGTTCACCATATGGATTTTCGTCATAAGGATTTTCATCAGCTGGAGGCACCAAAGTTGGATGCGGTTTTTCTGTTGCTGGAGGTGCTCGTGTATTTTCTGTAAAAACATTTAATTATAACTTTTAAAAATGTTCATTAATTTTTTATAACAAATCTGTCAAAAGATTGCAATTAAATTTTTCAAATGTCAAACGTGAGTTTTAATTTTATTTTTGCAATTTTCTTCGTCAGCGGGAGCTCTCTTCGAAAAAGAAAGTGAGAAAAAGATTGATTCATTTCTTTTTTTCCTTTCATTTTCTCGCAAAAAATTTACTAATAAAATATGAACTTACCGTATATTGGAGGAGGATTTGGTGGAGGATAATTGTTATTGAAATTATTTGTTGAAGGGGGTATCGGGAAAGACCCTTGTGGCTGATCATAACTTCCCCCTCCACCATTTGCATATGAACTAATCAGCAGAACAGGGCGTTTATTGTTGTTATTAGAATTTGCATTGGGTTGATAATACGCAACACCATTTGGATAATTTGATGGTAAGGGGGCTTGATAATGATTTTCTGGACGTTGAGCAGGTGGTTCATATCGATTATTTTGGGGTTGTGGGCCACCGAATGATGATATTGGATTAAAATTGTATAGTGGTGGAGGTTGAGGAGGTGGAAGATTGTTAAACTTAAATACAAGGCAATAAAATAAATGTTTTTAGAAAAGATTAAACTTACAAATGGATAAAAATTTGTTTGTTGTGATGAAAATTCAGATCGAGGTGCTGGATCTGGTGGCCTATATGGGTTGGGTGTTGTAGGTGCAGCAACAGGAGCCTCGTAATTTGCAGCAGCAAAAGCCCGTCGATTAAAATTCGAAACAACATCCGAAAGTGGACGCGGTCTTGCCCATTGTCCTTTTGTTAAGCCTAAAAGGCTCAATAGGACAACAAGGGCGAGACCCTTTGATGATATCGCTCTTGGCATAAATTAACCCAAAGTGCCCTTAGGCATTGACCTTTGTGGCAAAGAATTTGAATAAAACTATGTGGATTCCAGAAGTCAAAAATCGACTCAAAAAATTCCAACAAAAAAACAGTTAATTGAAAATTCGTAACTTTTAACGTCAAAAAATGGGGATAGATGCTGGCTAAAAGAGGGAAAAGGAACAATAAAGGAAAAAATGGAGAAAAATCGCTTCTGGCGATAGCTGATTCCTGAAAGTGATAGGGAGGGATCTCTCACTATTTCCCTTCCTCTCTTTTTTCTGTATCCCGCAAACTGGCACACCATTTTTAAATATATTTTAGGATGTTGATCCTTGTTTTTTTCCTTCTTCTTCTTCCTTTACATCTTTAAATCCAGAAAAAGCCCTCTCTCTCGGATTTCTACTTTCTGCGGAAGGAATTTCACTTTCAAAATTAATTTGAAAAAATCCAAAAAGAGAGAGGTAGCAGCAGTAGTAGCATGGATCGGCCGTGAAAAAAGAATTGGATTTCTTTGCTGATTGTTATCTTTCAAATATTTTTCTTTTATTACTTTATTTTTTTTCTTGCTGCTTTAAAGGGATTTTAATTATTTCAAAAAATCTGCTGAAAAAAAATTATTTTTTTGCATTCCATTTCCTTTAATCATCATCATTATTATATGGATTAATTCAAGCGGGTATAATATATCCCAAGGATTTTGTTTGTTTTTTTGTAAAATTCAAACCACTTTATTTTAAACGCTTCAAAAACGTTCAGTTTGTTTTCTTTTACATCTTAAACAAGACGGAATGAGACTGACTCACATGGAACAGGAAATAAGCGTTTTTGAGCAAAAAACGGCTTACAACTCTTTTCTCAAATGCTCAAGTGTGGCAAAAACAAGAACCCAAAAATTGCAAAAAAAAGTTTGTCCGAATTACACACGTCCAAGAGCACAGCTGGAGAATAGGAAGGAAGCTAAGTCACACTGCCATAACTCCTACAACCGCCAGTGGCAACAATAAAAAAATAAAATAACATCTCCCTATAGTTAAAGAAAAAAGAAAAGCATGTATTGAAAAAAAGGCAAAAAAAATAAAGAGAGACAAGAGAAGGAACAACACACGCAACTGTTTGTTTGCCGAACTGATTATTGCCACCCTTCTATCCCCTTCTCTTTGCCATCTTCTTTTTCATACTTACTTACTCAAAAAGAAAGATATAGATGCGCAGATTTTCATCATCATCACAAATCCATATTCCCGATCAATAAGATTATCTATTTAATTTGATTGAACTTTTATTATCGGAACATCAGAGACAGCAGTAACAGCATCAACAATGTCTTCATTTAAAGAAGTTGAACTATTAGACGGTGAAGAGGTTAGTTTTGCTTTTCTGCCTTTGCTATCGGCTTTTTGACAACATTGAAAAAAGTTAAATTAAATTGTCATAAGGCGGCGTGCTGCTTTCCCCTTTGAAACACGAAAAAAAACTTGAGAATTTTAACGCGTTTTTTAATATTTAAAAAAATCAAATTAGACATGTCTCCTCCTTTTTACAACAAATTTAACCAAAAATCAATCAACAAAAACAGCGAAGAAAATTGTTTAAACCCAAAAAGTTATGAATGAAATTGAACTTCTTTTTTTTCTTTTCCAACTCTATCATCACTTCCGTTCGTTCTTGGGCAATCAAAAATAGATAGAAAACCAAAAAAGTTATATTAATAAATTAACAGAGAGCAAAAGAGAAAAACATGACCAAATAGTTTAAAACCTCTCAACAAATGTTTGACTTTAATTAATTTGTCAAAAACCAAAAAAAATCATTTATTTAAACTTATCACAATAAAATAAAAGAGGGGTGCCATGTGAGTAAATTGAAATATAAAACTGAAATAAAAAAAAGAAACAAAAAGAAATTTTAGACCAAGAAAAACAAAATAGAGGAGTCTTATTTTGTAAAGTCAAAAAATAAAATTGGTGTAAATAAATTTGTCCATTTTTCCATTCATAATAAGTTTCTGTTCTTGTTCTTAGTTTATGAGAGAATTATTAATCCATTTCAAACACAATACCGTAACGGAAGTAGTCTTTATACTAATACAAAATTATCTAAAATACTAGATATAAAAAAAGAAGATTATCTCTCTTTTTTGTCGAGGAATTTTTAAAATTGATGTTTTTAAAGAAAAAATAGGAAATATTTTATACTTTTTTATTTTTTGCCGGAAAACGGGAAATCCGTTGCTTTAGACCCAAAAAAGTTCCCAATTTTATTCACCACCAAAAAATATATAAATTGAAAGTTCTGCTTTTCACAAATGTGACAATGATCTCCTCTTTTTTCTGCTGCATTTATATTAGACAGCTATATTCTCTTTTTTTCACAGCAGTATTTTTTTCTTCTTCATCTTCCTTGTCTTCGAAATTCATCTTCACTTTTATTTATTAGCTTCTAAAAACAGTGTGAAAAAAGGAATATAGCATTCATTTTTGCCGACGACAAATTTCTTTCAAGTTTTTTATTTTATTATATTTTATTTAACTCAAGTACAATTTATTGCCGTAAAAGAAAGAAAGAAATCAAAGCTAGAAAAAAAATGTTGGCCCTTTCTCTTTTTTCTTTCCTTGAAGTCAATTTTAGTAATAAAAAAAACAACCATTTTTGAGTCATATAAATTTTGATAAAACTTTGTTTTGATCTACTTTATTTAACTTTTTTGAGCCATTAATGTAAGACATAGTTTTAAATTTTTTACAAGAAAACTGTAAGCGTGAAATTCCTCTTAAAACAGCTGTTTTTGTTAATCTTACCCCCTTTCTTTAAAAAGGTATCTCACTTAAAGTTGTTTAATAAAAAATATTGTAAAATTTTAATTTTTTTTCAATTTCCTATTTTTGCTCTTTCTTCTGCGCCAAGTTTAAACAACAATAAAAGAAAAAACCGAAGTTCAATTATTCGTAACTATTTTTTTATGTAATTGTTTTTCTTTCGTCTCCTTTTTTTGATTATGGGTTTTTTTCAAATTTGATTTAAAGGAGAAGGACATCAAAGAAAACAAAAAAATATGTTTGCGCGAGCCACGTCGTTATCGGCGACAGGGCAATCGTCTACAGCGACAATAGTAGCAGGAGGCTCAAAAGTACCTTCATCGTTCAAGGGGATAGCAGCTGCCGCCGCTGTTGTAGGACAACACGCGATATTAAGCCGGGATTCTGCTCTATTTCAGGATCTCGTTGGAGGACAACCAACAGAAAGGAATTGGAAGGGAATTGTCTGTGCTTTAACAGTTATTGTATCAATTTGTTTAATGATTTTTATTGCAATTCTACTCTTTACTCCAAGTTCGTTTCCTTGAAACAATTTAATGAAAAGAGGTGAACCTTAATATTTCTAGTGGGATCCAGTTCCCTGCTGGATGGAACCCCCATGGAGTTAAAAGATGTTGTGGGGCCAGCATTTATGAGTCCAATAGAATCCATGGACTGGGTTGATAGTGACCACATTGCAATACGGTATGGTGATCATTTGGAATTGTTAAATGTAAATAAAATTCCTCATACCGTAGCTGAATCTGAAGCTACAACATTGTTAGATTCAGAGACATTGGTAAGCTTTCAAATTATTTTTTAAAAACTTTTGTTTAAAATATCCATTTACAGTATCGATATGGTAAACCAAATGCCCTTGGAGTCACAACCGGTCGACGATACATCCTTGCTGGATACAATGGAAATAAAGTTTGTTTTCATAACATCAAAAAAGATATTTAAAAAAAGCTTTTAGAAAGCAAATAAACTTGTTTTCAGAATTTACGATGTTACAGATTCGTAAGGAAATTTTGTTACAAAAAATATCTTTATTTTAAAATTTTCAGAAGTTTTGAAAATATTGGCCCTAAAAAATCTGGCGATGAAAATATACAAGTTTTGGCATGGAATCCAGTTGGAAATGATTTTGTTAGTTTTTTTAATATTTTTATTAAGATTAAACTAACCTTCTGTTTTACAAAATTTCACTTTTTTAAATTAATATTTTAAAGGCATTTGTGCACGAAAATAATATTTATTACCAAAATGGTCCTGGTACAAATGAAGTTAAACAAATTACGACATCTGGAAATATTTCTGTGCTGAATGGAGTTGCCGATTGGCTATACGAAGAAGAAATTTTCCAAACAAATAAAGCACTTTGGTGGTCAAAAGATGGGAAGGAATTGGGATATTTAACCATCGACGATACAGTTGTTGATAAAATTGAATTTTCACGTTATGGTAAATTACAGTATCCTGAAACTGTTCGATTACCGTATCCAAAAACTGGTGCACAAAACCTCCCAAAAATTACGCTAAATATTTGGAGAAAAACAGATGACACCAAAAAACAGCTGGAAATTGAAGTACGAGAACCATCGCTTGGTACTTATTTATTCTCAGCCAGATGGGTTACACTTTTTAATAAAAATGTTTTAATTGCAATTTGGGCCAATCGATACCAGAATCATACAACCGTAACACTTTGTACATTTGAAAGCGGAAAATGTGTTCATGTAAGATACTGTAATAACATATTAATGCTAGAATTAATTATTTCTTTAGAATTATGAGCAACGATATACCCTTGGTGGAATGAAACTATGGGCAGAACCAGAAGATTATCAAGATGTTAAAAGTTTTCATACAGATAAAAGTTTCTTCCTTTTACTTCCAAGTCAAAAACCATCTGGAGATGTTTTTACACAAATCGCTAAAATTACTGTTACTGTAAGAGTTGGATGAAATGGGTTGCAATTAAATGTAAATACATTTTAGCCAAATTTATCAACTGCAAAAGTTGCCTTCATTTCAATGGGAGAATACGATGTTGATAAAATTAATTATTTTGATTCAAAAAATAATTTAATGTAAGTTTTAAAAGTTATTGTAACTTCTTTACTACTTCTTCCACGAAGATTTCACATTAATAGGAATTATTTAAAAAAATAAAAGTGATGTTTTTCCCTATCTTTTTCAAATAAAAAAATTTTTTAGCTATTATACTGCCTCCGCTCCAACTCCCATTCAACGGCATTTATATGTTGCTTCAGCAAATCCGGTTTGTGCTTTTTGTCCATTGTTCTTTTTTTCAAATGTTTTTATTAAAACTGTTTTAGAATTTAATAGGCCAAGATCGTTGTGTTACTTGTAATGTTTCACCAACGAATTGCACCTATCATGAAACTTCTTTTTCTGCAAATGGAAATCACTTTTTTATGAACTGTAAAGGCCCTGGAACTCCACATGTAATATTAACGTCGGGTTCAAGCAACTTTTCAAATTGTTAGTATTTTCAAAAAAAATTATTTAATATCAAACAACTATTTTTTAGTAGCAGAATACGGTAGAAATCCATATTTAGAAAAGGCCACAACATTTTCGGGAGTTTTACCAAAAGTTAGATTTGATAACATTACATTACGAAATGGTTATGGTAAGAATATGCTAATATATCGAAATTAAATGTAAATAATATTTACTCATTACAGTAGCACAAGTAAAAATGTTAATTCCGCCCAGCCTTGAAACAAGTTCCGTAGACAAAAGATACCCGGTACTAGTAGATGGTAAGAATATCGTAATTTAAAATTAAATAATGATTATATGCAGTATATGCTGGCCCTGGTTCTCAAAAAGCTACAGAAGAATGGCTAGCAAATAATATTGACATTTATTTTGCATCAAATCCAGAATATATTGGTATGTATTGCGGTAGTTTCCCTAAATAAGGCACGCTTCTATTTTCAGTTGTATTCATTGATGGCCGAGGTTCTGGGAATCGTGGTTGGAAACAAAAGGCACCGCTCTATGGTAATTTTGGTACGGTAGAAGTTGATGATCAAATTGAAACAATAAGAAGACTTTTAACAAAAAATAAATTTATGGATAAACGCCGGGTGGCAATATGGGGATGGAGTTATGGAGGATTCGTAGCGGCAAAAGCAATTGAAAGAGATCCAAAACAAACATTCAGGTGTGCAGCAAGTGTTGCACCTGTATCACATTTTAAATATTATGGTAAAATATACTTTAGCTTTTTTTATTACTTAGCCTTTTCTTTAGATGCAACATATACAGAAAGATATATGGGTGCAGCAAGCTCAGATGCATATTCTGAAACAGATTTAACTAAAAATGTTACTGCATTTCACGATATTAATTTTTTGCTTGTTCATGGTACAGCTGATGATAATGTACATTTTCAAAATACTGCTGTATTTGTTAAAGCATTATCAGATGAAAATGTCCAATTTGATTTGGCGGTATACAGTGATGATTCACATAATCTTGCATCTTCTAGATGGTCACTTTATAATAAGCTTAGCTTATTCCTGCATAACTGTTTCAGTCATGACAAAAAGCTTTATTAAAAAATACATGTGCCTATTACTGTAATTAACACAATCAACGATTACGATCTCTCTTTTTCAATTTGTTTATGTTTTTAAAAAACAACATCGAAAATGTTTTAAAATTTCTTGTATAAATAAAAGAAAACTTTATTTTTCTAATTTACTTATAACAATAGTAGGAAACCGGATAATAAATCAAAGAAGAAGGTGTGTTAAACTAAATTTTAGTTTTTATTAAAACAAATATCGATGGGAAATTTTTTTCTAGTTTTATCTAAAGCACGATACAATTTTTTAAAGATAGATCTAATTAAGAAGACAAAATAAACGTTACAAAAAAATTATCCTACTATTTTTCTATAAAAAGTCAATTGCTACTTTATCAAGTATTTAAGCACTATTACGAATACGACTAACAATGTCTTGGGTGAAAGATGAGCATGTTCCATTGCCTTAAATCGAAATATACTGTATGTGAAATTTATGAAAGTAAAAAAACAAACCTCCTAAATCTCCCGTTTTTTGATTTCCATGAGCAATTGCATCAAAGCATGCACGTTCAATACGATTTGCATATGATTCCAAATTCATATAACGAAGCATCATAATACCAGAGAGAAGAAGAGCAGTTGGATTTGCTTTATCTTGACCAGCAATATCAGGAGCAGTACCATGTACAGCTTCAAAGACAGCAACACCTTCACCGATATTTGCACTACTTGTAACACCTAATCCACCAACAAGACCAGCACATAAATCCGAAAGAATATCACCATATAGATTTGGCATAACAAGAACATCATATTGAGTTGGGTCTTGGACCATATTGAGACAAACAGTATCAAGATATGCTTCTTTAAATTTAATATCTGGAAATTCAGCAGCTTGTTCACGGCTGTAATTTAAACAAATTATTTGTACTTAATGGTTACGGTATAAACTTACCACATAGTTAAAAATAGACCATCAGACATTCGCATAATATTAGCTTTGTGAACAACAGTAACAAGTTTGCGATTATTGGCACGTGCATATTCAAATGCATAACGCGCAACACGACGAGATGCACTTTCAGTAATAAGTTTAATACTTTGAACAACGCCATCAACAATCTGAATTATTAAAAAAAAACTCAATAAAATGCTTAAATATAAAAAATTGTAAAGCCTAACCTCATGTTCAATACCAGAATATTCTCCTTCAGTATTTTCACGAATTGTAACAACGTCAACATTATCATAAAGGGTTTTATGACCTTCAAGAGATCGACATGGACGAACATTTGCGTAAAGATTAAATTCCCTAAAGAAAAGCAGTAACATAAAAATAATAATTGTTAAAAAATATCAACATACTTTCGTACAGCTAAATTAAGAGAACGATGTCCTTTTCCAATTGGAGTTTCCAAAGGACCTTTTAAACCAACTTTATTCACATGCATCAATTCGATGCACCGCGAAGGAATGCGGAATGTGCCGTCGGGACCTAAATAAAATTAATCTTACCATAATCACTTCTCATACATAAATAAAAGAAACCTTTGACTGGAGTTACATCAACTGAAAAAATTCAATATTAATTTAATGTTTCAGATTTTAATGAAAAAAATATACCAGGATCCCATGCAATTGGAACTTCAGCAGCTTCAAAGATTTTTTGAACAGCTGCAGAAATTTCTGGTCCAATACCATCACCAGGAATTAATGTAACACGTCGAACTTCACCGCTGCTGCTACTATTTGATGAAAGTTGTTGATTGCGCTGAAACACCGAACCAAAGTTACGTGCTGATAAAAACCCACGCTTGAGCATATTTTGTATTCTTTGATAAAAGTGCTAAAAAATCGATAAAATTATTAAAAGGCAATTTTACAATGGCATTAATGTTCAACAACAACAAATAAATTAATCAAAAGCTTGCTTAATTAAACATTAAAAAAACTTTTATTGCTTTTTAGCTTTTTGAATGTTAAGCAACGGTATTCGCCCCAAGACTTTTTTAATGTTTAATTTCTTTCTTCTTTTTTTCAAAGCCGGTTTTTTTGTTGTTCATTGTCGTGGTCGATCCTTGAAGGCTGGTTGTTGGCTGCTGTCTCATTCATTCATTATTTTTCCACGTCATTTTTCCCATTAAATTTTTCAAAAATTTCTTTGATATACTTTAATTTTTATAGATTCTTATTAATTGATTTAGTGTCATTCAAGTTTGTTCTTTCTCCTTTTCGGAAAAGAAATTTCCAACACATTTTTTAGAATTATTATGAAAGATCATTTAATTCGTGTAAATTCTATTGCCTCTAGTAGTATTGATGAACCTACAGATGTAATAGAATTAAGATCTCGAGGTCGAGGATTTGGAAGTAGTAGTAGTGGAACTACAACACAAAGATTTGAGGATTCTTCATCACCAACATGGCTTGGAAATCGTGTATTAATTGATCGACAAATACAACCCGGTGATACATTGAATAAAATAGCTTTACAATATTCTGTACAGGTAATTAACAATTTATCCAAGCAATTACTGTAATGTCTTCAGTTTTTTTAGATATCTGATTTAAAACGTGCCAATACTTTACTCGTCAATGATCAAGATATTCATGCTTTACCATCTATTAAAATTCCTGTGAGTCGTTTATTTGCAGATCGTATTGAAGCTGAACGTAGAAATCAGGTTGAGCAATTTCGACATCATACAATAAATTCTGTGAATAATGCTGCTGCATCTGTTCCAATGGTAAATGATGATCGAAGACCTCTATTGGATACTGATGAAGACGATGAAGATAGTGATGAACATATTCGAAGAGCAAAAGTTGGTGCATTACTTCAAAAAACTGATGCAAATATTACACAAGTTCGTGGAAATTTACCTTCATCACCTGGTATCGAAGGTGGTGCATTTCATTTCGTTGATGCGACGTCTCCAGATACTACAATGAGAAGTTTGTATTTTTCTTAAAATATAAAACATGGAATTAAGAATACCATGTTTCAGATATTTGGATACTGATTTTTGCTGTAATATTTATTTTTGTTATTATGCCATTAGTATTAACATTATTAGAAGAGAAATCAGAAGCTGAAGCTGAAATACGACATAATCTTCATCATCATACTCAATCAACCGTTTGAAAATAGGAATAGTGTCACGGGTATATTATATCATACTATCATATATTATTTATTATCATATCAATGAATGAAATGATTTATAAATAAATATTCAAGAACTTTACAAAAGCAAAAATTAGTGAATTTTAAAGAATAAGCAATTTTTGAAAACATGACAATTTGCTGATTTTATGAAATATGTTTTTTTTATATTTTAAGATAATATTTTATTTTGGGGTAGAAAAATCGATGATCTTTTGTGATCACTTCTTTTTTGCAAATTTAAATTACCGTACATTTTATGTGAGAACCGTATATTTTAAATATAAATAAAAATATCGCTCAACAAATAATATAAATATAAACACAAAATTTTTCTGGAACATAATACGGTATCAATTAAAAAAAAATTTAATCTCAAAATTTTGAACTCCAATGGATCAAATTGAAATATTCATTCTGTTAGAGATTTTTGTTTTGCTGAATTGATGTGACACACAGTACACAAATACGGTATCAAACTAACTATTTATATTTTACCAATGAAAATGGAATGATTTACAAAAAAGAACCAAAATATATATATTCAATCAAAAGCTGTAAAAATGAAAAAATTATCAAAGAATAAGAAAAAAAATATGCAAGTTTTTTTGAAATATAAAAATGCAGAGACAAAAAAGAATCATCATCAATACAGTATTATGTTTTAAAAAAAGAGTAACAAACAAACATAAAAGAAACATTTTAACATCAGGTTATTAAAAAAAAGAAATATTAGATAATATTAATAATACAAAGAGAAATAAAACAAAACTCAAGAGCTTTGTACTGAGGGGATGGGTGAAAAGGGTTAATATAAAAATTCACAGAAAAAAATATAGTTAATATCAAGAACATCTTTGCTTCATTATTTTGATCGTTCAATACTGACAGCTCGCAATAATTGTTCAAAAGAATTTCCAGCAACATTTGATGCTTGTCGAGCTGCTGTTCGACCTCTTCTTTCTTGTGAACTTGGTGGTGGTGGTTGTTGTTGAATGATATTCTTGGGCTTTGTTGATTTTTCAAAAAGTTTTTCAGCATCTTTTTGTGAAATTTGATTGATACGTGCCAAAGCAAAAATGCAAAGTTCAGGTAAAACAACTTTTGATATGTAATGCATTTCTGCAAGAAGTGACATCTTTGGAAGCTTTGGTGATAGGGCTATCCAATTATGAATTTCAGCAATAACAATTTCCAATTCAGCAAAATTTAAATAATCTCCTAAAAATAGTAATTATAAGATATTCATAGATTTTATTAAACAATAAACTTACCACAAAAGAATGAAAATGTTGCATCAGTTGCATCTTCAGCTCTATGATATTCTGTATTTCGTTTACTTGAAACTTGTCCAGCAAACTGAAAAAAAGAAGATTATTAGTGAGTTTTTTTGTGTTGATGAAAGAACAATAAGGGTTACTGTAAAACTTTCTACATGTATTTTAATAAAGTCACTGCATGTTAAGAACTCTGCGGGGAGATTGTATTATGAAAAAAGAAAAATTCGATTACCATTTTTTCAACATGTTCACGAGCTTCATATGAAAGCATTGCTTTGAAGACATCATTCTTGGAAGATGAAAGAGATACTGAAAAACAAGATTTCATTAATTACCAGCTTCGAACCAAAACTTACAATTAGCAAGAGCAAGACCATTTTGACTAAATTTTGAAATAGGTTTTTCATCTTTTTCTTCTTCTTCTGCTTTCTGCTCCTCTTCTTCGTCTTCTTCTTCAAATTCAAGTTCCATTGCAACTTCTTTTTTTATAGCAGAAGGTGGCTGTGCCGGTGGTGTTGGTTTTGCCAAAAGTGGACGAGGCTTTTGTGGATGAGCAAATCCTTCTGGTAAAGTAATATAATTTTGAGGATTTTCCATAAATTCTTGGGCAGAAACCAATGCCCGAACATAATTTGGACAACCTTTACAATCATTTGTTGCAATAAGCTCTTCAACTCCAGCATATGTTACATTGTGACACCATTTTAGTGGATATCGTTGTCCTTCAAGATTTTCAGAAAGTGGAAAACGACGGCCAAGAATCTCTGATTCATCAGATTTATCCAAAAACTAAAACAGTTAAGTTAATATATTTTATCAACGAAAGCAAAACAAACCAAAACAGGCCAGCCTGGAATTTCTGTGGTATCCAAAAGTATTACAGTATAAGGAATAAATGTCTTTTGTTGTCCATCATTAACATTTGAAAGACGTGGCTTTTTTACAGGTACGTCAACAAGACTACTATTGGATGTTGAAGGTGAATGAGGATCAGCTTCAGCATTATTTCGTTTAGCATTATGTGAGATGCATCGAAGTTGAATTTCACCTCTTACTATTCCAAGTGCTGCTCTATATGCTTCTTGTAACTCTTTGTTTGCATTTGCAGGAAGCTAAAATTTTTTGATTTCATTTTATCATATATTCGAGTGCGACTTTAAACTGACCGAATCATTTTCATTAAACAAAGATGCAGATTTAGGAGTAGTTTTAAAAGTTGGTGGTTTACCTTTTTGAGGTTCAGGTAAGAAAAAATATGTAAGTTTCTTTGGATAAACATTTTTAACCTAAAAAATTTCATATTAATGTGGAACAAAGTTTTTAAAGAAATAACATACCACAGCAGGCCATTTTGGTGATTTACGATATGGAACCCAAATAATATCACCAGTTTTCAGTGCTAAAAATTGTTTTAAGTAACAGATATATAACCTCAAAATACGATGAGTAGTTTTTTTATACTTTTAATAAAGCTTCAAATAAGTATATAAAGTTTTATGCAAAAAGTGATGCCTTAATAAGAAGCAAAAAGCTTATTAACTAAAAGAAAAGATTAAGCAAAAAAAAGAGAATCTTTAACACTAAAAAAGTACAAATGAGAATTTTAGATGACTATTGATTGACGCACATCTAATATTCCTAAACTGTTTTCTGAAATTTGTTTTCCAAAAGATTCGCTAAACGTGTTGCTATGTTTGACAAACTTTAAGGACAAATTTAGCAGCATAATAAACGGAAAAGATTACAAAATATCCAAAATTATATTTCACAAGTGTCCTCTACAAACAACTGCATAAAAAGTAGCGTTTCATATATAATATACCAAAATTTTGTCTTGAATATTTTGTAAATATACATTGCAAAAGCAGATAAATCTATGATGTTCAATCAAAGATTAATAAAGCATAGTTTTTTTGCAAAAGAATATCTACTAAAACTAACACAGTTTTATGTTAATAAAATATAACTTACATGTTGTAACTGCGTTGGGAGTGGTAGCTGATTTTCTTGACATTTTATTATCACCAATCGAAAGTGAATGCTAAAAATTAAAAAGATTAAAAAATTACACAAAAATTTTGCAATAAAAAACAAAATTAATATTATTTCAATAAAAAAAACTCTGCCATCGCAATTGGAAAAGAAATTATTTTTCAAAAGCTTCGTTACCATAGATACTTTGCAGACATTTTGCCAAAGTTCTTCGCGCACTTAATTCAAATCAGCCATCCTTTGGATTTGGAAAAAGAGGATACTGTATAACTTACGTTCTTCGATTTATGTTCCTCGATTATTCTCCTGACTACATTCTCAGCCAACAGAGCGTTCATGTATTTTCTAAAAATAGCCTTTTTGTAAATTTAATTCTGTGATTTTTATTATTATTACAGTAGCCAAATTAATAGTAAGTTTGAAAATGTATTTTTTAAAAACGAATGTATAATTAAAAACGTGTTTTAAACCCCCTTTAGATGGTGAAATCTTTCAATCATTAATACTTCTTTAAATTTGTATAAAATTCGACCCGAATAAAATTCAAACTTATTACACCCCCGTTCCATGGAGTAATACTGTAATCCCATTAAAACAAAAAATGTGAAATCCAATCAAATTCTTTTTGTAATATGTTTCGAAGTCGTATTTTATAATTAAAGCATTTAGATGAGTTAAAAAATTCATATATTCTTTAAAAAATAGATTCTCCTTGTTTTGGAACAGCAAATTTATAATTTTTTATTGCTGTCAAACTTTGTTTTCTTTTACAATTCTCCCTTAAAGGCCTTAATGCACCAATCTTGTTAAATGACAAAAAACAATATCAATCTTTATCAGTTCTATTTTTTTCTAAATTTGTTTTTCTGGCAATTTTCATACAGTAATTTAAGGCACATACAATTTTTTAAAAAGACCAGTTAGTATTTTTTTACATAAAATCAGTTAATTAATATTTTGAGCAACTGCCATAAGAGATAGAAAAAGAAAGAATCAATTGAATAAAATAAAATAATTGGGCTATTTCTAAGATGAAGACGAATAATCAGTTTTTGAAGTAGTAGTTGACGACGATGAAGATCCAGTAGCAAGATTTTTGAGAATAGGAAAGACATGATCATATGTTGTAAAAGAAATTCCAACAGCAATAGGTCCTTTAATCCAATTCATGGATAAACCTTTGTACAATCCTTTTTTGACACCTTCATGCTTCCAAATTTGATAGAGTGATACGAGGATACCTTGATCACGTGGAATTCTTCCAGTTTGCATTCGTCTTCTTACAATGTCTAATGGATATGATGAAGTTTGACCTATAACAATAATATTGTATTCATGATCAATATAAAAGTTACAGTAACCTACCACATAACCCTGCTGTTGCTCCAAACATTAATCGAAAGATTGGATTTACATCTTTACCCGTTTCTTCTAAAACATTGTGTAAGATTAAAAAATAATAATAAATAAATAAAATTCAAACCTTTATAAACAAGTTTTAAAGTTTCAAAAGTAAAAAATGAAGTTCCAGCATACGGTATTACCCCCAAAACAGTTGGATAAAGGCCACGATAAAAAGTTTTAAGACCACGTTCATTATAAGTTTTTACAAATACTGCAGCCAGATTTGGATAATCAGCTTTTGATGAAACAGATAGCAGAGCTTTAGCAGTATCTAATGGATATGTTATTACAGTTGCCGTTAAAGCTGCCATTGAACCTGCAATATATCTTTTGACTGGAGTTCGCTTTCTATAAAAAAGCACATGAATAAAGTAGTAATAAAAACCAAATAATTTACCCATCTTTATCAACATGAAATAAAATTTTATATTCTTCATGCGCAGAAAATTGTAATGCTGCATATGGTATTACTCTTGCCATTGTGGCTGAATTTCCACGAAATAATGAAAAGAATCCAGTTTGTTGATACGTAAGTTTTACAAATTTAAATGCAGCTTTAAATGAATATCTTTTCGTCCTTGATACTGTAAAAAATATAAAATTGTGATTAATTCATTTTTAAAAAAACAAATTACCTTGAAAATTAATTTTTGTTCTATCCAATGGTGCAATTACAGTTTTCTAAATAATCATTTAACTTATATATTACTAAAGATAAGAAAAAAACTTACAGCTAATGCACCAGCAACTGCTCCAGATGCAAGGGATGGTAGTACAGCAGTTAAGGCACGGCTAGTTGTTGACTAAAAAATTTATAGAATCAAAGATAGAATTTAAATTATAAATATTACCTCAGGTGATGAATTTGATTCTTTCATTTCTTTTTTTGCAATTAAAAATAATACTGTCAATTGAACTAAATATATAATAAAAAATAAAATATACTTCTAATATTATTCTGTTTCTATCTTTTCTTTTACATTATCCAGACCAGTAGTAATTTGTGCTATTGATTATTGATATCTAAAAAGTTAGCAGTAATCAGTTTGATAAAAAAAATGTTGCATTTGAAGAATGTAGAAATGGATATTTTTATGCAAATAATCTCATAAAATTATTTTGTTTATCACATTTTTTTGTAACAAAACAAATATCAAACATGGAAAAACAAACCTTAGGAAGTATTTTTATATAAGATGAAAGAAGGAGAAAAAATTGCAGTCAGTAAATGAACGTTTTTTGAGCTCTGCAACAACCAACGACGACGACTGCTCATTGTAGTTTCTTTCATTCATTTGATGATCATTTTTTAGCCTCTTTTTTTCTGTCCAAATTTTTAAACAAATATTTCTTAAAAAAACACGAAATGATTAAAGCATTGATATAATTGGATAAATGTCTGATAGGTTTTCTGACATGTTTTAAATAGATTTCTAATGCTAAAAAATTCAACCGGACTAGTCGACTTCTTATTATTGTGTCTCCCACAACCTGCAGGTTAACCTGTGGAGGTTAATAGCTTTTTTTTCAAAAAACTTTTTTACAAACAGTTACGAATAACCTGAGAAAAAACTATTTTCAGAATTTTTGAATAAAAAATAACCGTTAAAAATCGCTTTATGAAAAAAATAATTATTGCATCATTGGAACATCAAGCATGAATTTTCTTAATTTTTATTTTTTAACTTTATTGCTGCTGGTCAAACAGTAAATTATTTGTTTAAAATGTTCAAAATGCATGAATAGATCCATTTAAATATTTTTAAAATGTTGTCATTATAAATTTCAAGAGAATTGCTTAACAAAGTTTTATGCAATTACCGCAGAGGGGTTTATTTTATCTCACGGGATAAGAAAAACAGTAATCTTTCTTTGAATTTTTTCTCCTTCTTTGAAATAAGTGAGTCTTTATTAATATGATACATGTAGTTCATAATGTTGCATATGCAATTACAGTAAAACTTTAACAAAAAAGATTACTGTAACTTCTTCTTTGATAATGAGATAATGATAAAAGAGATGCTGTAAATGAAAATAAGATAAAAAAGTTTTAAGCATTAATTCAATATCCTTAAAACAAAACTTAAATTATTTTGATGCCACATTTACAGTAAGCATTTGAATTTCGAAGGCAACAAAATAACTAAAACTCATGAAACGAAAAATTGAAGTTTAGAAACTTTTTTCAATTTTGTGGTTATATTTTCTAATATCTGTCCAAAAAATTCATAAATCTGAACAGCAAGCTGTTTTTTTGTCGCAAAACTGATAGCTTTAAGCAACGACAGTATCTATTTGTTTCAGAGTTTTTTTTGTCGATTGTTTATTTTTTCTTTTTGGCAAAATGTGTGCGAAAATAATTCCGCCAATTTGCTCAACAGATTTTTGCCATTATTTTTAACAAAAACTATTTTAAAATCTGAATTTTGTGTATTCATAAATCTTTAATAAGAATGTCTACAACAACCCGTACTGGATGGCCTCTTGGTGGATTATCTTCAAACAATCAAATAAAATCAACGACAAATGCTGCAAATTTTTCAACAAATAGCACTGATTTACATGATGGTATTAATCGAACAATTAATTTGTAAGTACATTTCTTTAATTTCACATATCATAATTAATACATTTTAGATATCATTTAACAAATTATACTTTTGGTGTTAAAGATCCCCAAGCTGAAAGGGATCATTCAGTGCCAGCTCGGTTTTCAAGAATGAGAGATGAATATGAAAAAATAGGAATGAGACGCTCTGTTGAAGGTGTACTTTTAGTGCATGAACATTCATTGCCACATGTTCTACTTTTGCAAATTGGACAATCTTTTTATAAATTGTAAGTATATATTTATTAAAATATATTATTACAGAGCTGTTATAAAATGTTTTTAGACCTGGTGGTGAGCTACAACCTGGTGAAAATGAAGTTGTTGGACTTCAAAGAATTTTAACTGATACACTTGGTCGTGATGATACTCCTCCAACACAATGGTCCATTGAAGATTGTGTTGGAAACTGGTGGCGACCAAATTTTGATCCTCCAAGAGTATGTTTTAATCTGTAAATAATAATATATTTAAACATTTCTTTTAGTATCCATATATACCTGCACATGTAACAAAGCCAAAAGAACAAACAAAATTATTTTTGGTTCAGTTACCTGAAAAAGCGTATTTTGCTGTTCCAAAAAATTACAAACTTGTTGCAGCTCCACTTTTTGAACTTTTTGATAATTCAAATGCTTACGGACCTGTTATTGCTTCACTTCCGCAAATTTTGTCCAGATTTAATTTTCTTTATACACCTTAAAGAATTGTTTGTTGTTTTTTACTAACATTTTTGTATTATTTATTGTTTTATACTCCGCAATTTTTTGATAAATTTTTTCATTTTACCGCATAAATGTAACAGTAGTTACTTTATATGTCCCCGGGTTCTAATCTTGATAGTTTCATAACTGTACTTTATTATCGTATCCTTTACATGCACATAAATATATACAACAATTAAAATGAGAGCGTCAGTCTTGCGACTGACTCCTGCCATTTGGCTCGCACGTCGACTGACTTTCGCAGTGTCTTTCACAGCTTATTATTTATACTTGTGCATTTCAGTGGAAATGCAAGGGTTACATAAAGTCAAAAGCGATTCAGAAAATTTCATGCAAAAATTAAAAGACACTTTAAAAAACAGGGATATATGAATTAGTGCACAGTTAGTATGGTATACATATTTAGTATCGCCAATTTCTTTCTGAAGAACAAAAAATATAAGTTAGCTGTTTTAGTTACAGTAACATATCATAATAGTAATGAGATACTGTAACTCGAATGACAGCAAAAAAATTACTGCAAAGCTAACAACGAAATTCTTGAAATCAATAACCAAGCCCGTATTACGGATGGGGGCATTTGCAAACCTTAAGGGCTTGCCCCCTGAAATTGTAAAAATGTCATTTCTGTATACTTACTTGGCTATAACTATGACGTATGAATTGAATAAGATTTATTAATTTATAAACAAGAAAATCAAGATAAAAAATTTTAAAACAAACATAACTTTTGGCTATCTTGTACAGTATTTTATCCGCCTAAAATTCAGCTTCAAAAGCAATTGTCAATTTACCATTTTTGAAATATTTTTCAGGATTTTTAAAAAGTTCATGACGAGAGATAAAGCATCGCCAGCCAAAGCCAGCATCTTTTTGAGGAGGGATAGCGTTTCGTCCTCCAGTTTTCGTCTTTTGAGAATTTCGGGCTACAAACTGAGTTTTTCAGTTTTCGACCTTAAAATTCTAGGATTTCGATTTTTATGTCTGTAATAAAAGTTTCATTAAAAAATGTTGTTGTTTTTTTGTAATTAAAGCTGAAATCACATTGCAGTTGTCGCTGTGCTTCATCGACTAGCATTTTTCTCTTCCCTTCTGGGCAAACATGTAGAGGTGCTTATGCAAGTCGAGTAGTATTTAACGAAACCTACACCCCAGTTGAAGATCGAAGAATTCTTTATTAGTGTCATACAATGAAATTAAAGAAACATTGAAGACAGTTCATTATAGCAAATGAATGAAGCTTTTATTTTTACATTGGTAATAACATTTTTTTATGATTATACTGTAGCTTTGTGTAAGATGGTTACATAAAAGTACTCGATTGAATATAACAAAATATTTTAACAATAAAATGACTAAAATTTGTAAATAAACAACATTATGAACTCATTTTTTTAAAATTATGATATATTTATTTCTATTAATGCTAAAATACAGTAACCAGTAATTTTTCGTCGATAAACCATCGCTGAAAATAGTTCTTTGATCATCCACGATGAAGTTTCAAGCCTATATTTTTCCATTACTGCGGAAAACATTTTTATCAACAATAATTACTGTAGCGTAGTTCATTTAAAGTTAAATTTTTCGAGTGTACTATTTCTTCACTTATCAGTAATAATTTATTTCTGTAGGGCCTTCATATTTATATGATTAACAAAGAATCTGTAAATTCAGATAATAAAAGAATAAAACTTACTTTTTTCTCGCCTGCACTTTATTTCTATCACAAAAATTGTTTTATCAGTGACTTCTTTCTACGTTCTTTATTTCCTTCATCTTTTTCAACTTTTTTTTCTATCATTCATTTGTATCCGATAGGTCGATATATCAGACTACTGAGCTGGAACAAACCACAAATTTTTGTTTATAAATGCAAATTAACACGCATGTTTTGCCACTATTTCGAGGTCAACAAATATACTTGGAGGCATATTTAAATGGTTCAAAATATTTTTTATAATAAAGGGAAGGAAAACAATTTTTGTAACGCTGACATTTTTTTCATTATTTGTAAATTGTAATTTACGCTATCGGTTATTGGTTTCCTCTCTTTCTTTGCTTGTTTTTGTTCTATTTTTTATCCATGTTTTCTTTTTATGCTTTGTCTTTCTTCTCCATTATAATACTTTGATATATTTTTTTAACAGGCTGTTATTTGTCATGTTTTTTTTCTTTTTACATTTTACAACCTCGTAAAAATTTACCAAAATCATGTTTGAAATACCTATCAATTTGTATTTTAACACATTTTTGCAACTAACGTGTTCATCCATGAATTTTTTTCTATTATTTTTAGTTATTTTAGTCAACTATCAAAAAAATGGCTAAAAAGCGTGGTAATAGAAGCAACAAAGAATATGATGTTGAAAAAATTCTCAACAAAAAGGGCTACGGCAAAAGAGTTCGATATCTCATTAAATGGAAAGGTTGGTTATATTTTTATTTGCTATTAAATCTTGGTTATTCGTATGTAAAAATAATATTTTTTGTTTTTTAGGTTATAGTGTCGAAGAAAGCAGCTGGGAACCTGTAACACCTGTAAGTTTGCAAAGTAAATGTTGGGACATAAAGAAATATAAAGCCTATTTTTTTAGAAATATCCAGCTCTTATTGCTAAATTTGAAGCAACACTTGCAAAGGTATGTCATTAAACATGTCAAGTTTTTTGTAGAGGTATTCTTCTTGTCTTTAGAATAAAGCTAAAAAGGGCAAAAAAGGTGTTATGACTGTTCGTAAAAGAAAATCTGCCATTGGACGTAAACCTCAAGCAAAGAAGAATAAGAAGTCATCTCCTAAAAAGAAGAGGGCATCATCTGAAGTTCGTTTTTCTTTTTTAATGATTTTACATATTTTGAAAATGAATTTTTTCAGGAATCTGCTGGAGAAGAAGATAACAATGCACAAGTTCATACTTCTCAATCTGAAAATTCTGTTCATGAAGAAGAAGATGTTGATGTACCAATTCAAGATGACAGTACTTCCTTTTCAACTAACAATCAAGATGAAGTTTTAGAATACAAACCAACCGTTGCTTTTCCTACGCTTAATTTTGTTGTTACTGAAATCGAAGATCTTGTTGGAGACATTACTTCTCGTAGTCAACGTGTCCTTGTTCGTACTCAAAATGGTCATCGTGATGTTGTTGAACTCAAATCTGTTGCTAAACAGAATCCTCAAGTATGTTTATTTTTAACTTTTCTTTTTTAATTACGATAACTTTTAGATGGTACTTGATTTTCTTATCTCTCGGGCACGTCGTTAATATACACTATGCTGCTATTTTAAGATTGGTGTTCTCTTGCTTTGTTAAGTATTTATTTTTTAAAGAGTTTATTTAGTTAAATTTTTCGTTTGTAATTACCTGTTATCTTTTGTTAAATGGGTGGTAACATAATGTTTAAATATTTTTACATAAAAGTTAAAAATCTTGCATAGATGTCCATTTCTGTTTTTTGGTTACTGTAGAAAAGAGTTTTGCAGTCATTTTGTCCACTTCTTATGAGTGACTAATAAATATTCGATGACACTCTAGATTGTAACGACACATCATCAGTTGAACTTGAATTCAAGATATTAAAGTGACATTAAAAATTTAACAATAATATAGTAAACTTTATTTTCAATAGCTGAAATTTTTGTAAACAAAATCTTTGACTTTTTTTAAAAAAATTTGAATAAAGTTTTGTTGTAAATTTAGTAAAATTCATTCACATTTTACAACAAATCATGTGAAATCGTTCAAGAAAAATTCATTCATTGAGTTTTTACTACCTTCCGTAAAAACGAGAAAGTGTTCGCTGTCGTTCAGAAAAATTATATTTTACTCTTCAACAGTTTTGGATACTGTACAAACTGATACTCCTCTCTTTTTTTGATTGAAGAAAAGCAGAAGAAAAAATGTTTTATGAAATGATTGCGCTACTTTTCACTTTATTTCAAATTTCTATGATTCTTTCAACGTTTGGCTTTGCCGTAACAGAATGTTGCAGTAAAAAGGTTTGCTTTTGTTTCTGAAGCTTACTTTGACTTCTTCATCCATTTAATTACAGAAGAAAAAAGGCAAAAAAGGTGGCAAAAAGAATAAAAAGAAGCCAAAGAAGAAGAGCGAAGATGATGAGGAAAAGGATGACAATGATGAAAATGAAAACGAAGAGGATCCAGATTTGAAGAGTTCAGAAAAACCAAAAGGTGGTACATCTAATGGACCAAAACCTCCTGCCCAAGGTGGTATTGCTGGTACTCATGACCCGAATTAGTAAGTTATACTATTGCAGTAATCGATGTATATACATCTCTCTGTTTTAGTCAAACAATGGCAGGCATGGGACAAGATTGCTTTGGTGCCGATAAAGCTGGAGGTGGCGGTTCTGCTCCAGCTGGTCCTAAACCTCCTGCTGCTGGTGGAATGGCTGGTACGCAAGATCCAAATTAGTAAGTTTCTACAGTACGACTATTTCTTGATATCTCAATTTTTATAGTCAAACACTTGCTGCTGTTGGAGGCGATTGCTTTGGTGCAGATAAAGCTGGTGGCGCCGGAGGTGGTGGCGGTGGTGCCCCTAAAGCTCCTACTGGAGGTGGAATGGCTGGTACTCAAGATCCTAATTAGTAAGCAATACTGTAACTGATGATAATCAATTTGAAATTTTAGTCAAACTCTTGCTGGAATTGGTGGTGATTGCTTTGGCCAAGATAAAGCTGCTGGTGGCGGTGGTGGCGCCGGAGGTGGTCCTAAAGCTCCTGGAAATCAAGCTGCTCAAGCTGGAACACATGATCCTAATTAGTTAGTTTATCCTTTTTCTTTTGTATATTTTTTTTCAAAATTTGTTTTTAGTCAAACGCTTGCTGGTATTGGTGGAGATTGCTTTGGTGCTGATAAAAAAGGCGCTGGTGGTGGCTTTGGCGGTGGTGCTGCAGCTGGTGGTGGTCCTAAAGTACCTGCCAATCAAGCTGCTAAAGCTGGAACAAATGATCCCAACTAGTAAGTCTTTGTTGACATAAAAACACATTTTAATATTTTTCATAACTTTTTAGTCAAACACTTGCTGGAATTGGTGGTGATTGCTTTGGTGCCGATAAGAAAGCTGCCGGTGGTGGTGCAGGTGCTGCTGGAAAACCTAAAGCACCTGTTAATCAAGCTGCTAAAGCTGGTACAAATGATCCTAATTAGTTCGTTTTCAAATGTTTGAAATTTTTTAACGGAAGGTTTTTTAGCCAAACACTTGCTGGAATTGGTGGTGATTGCTTTGGAGCTGATAAGAAAGCCGGAGGTGCCGGAGGTGCAGCTGGAAAACCAAAAGCTCCTGTCAATCAAGCTGCTAAAGCTGGTACAAATGATCCAAACTAGTAAGTTTCTTATTTTTAAAATATGTATTAATTTTTATAACTTTTTTTAGTCAAACTCTTGCTGGTATTGGCGGCGATTGCTTTGGAGCTGATAAAAAGAAGAAATATTGAAAGAAATAAATTACTTTTATATTTTTGTCATCTGTGAACTTGTATTTTAAAACTTACTGACATTTTATATTCAATAAATAAATTTTTTATCATTGCTTTTTTTTTAAAACGGAAAAATAACATTACAAAAAGATTAGTCGAATTTAATTTGAATCAGTTTTGTTTTCTAACGGACAACTATGATTACAGTAATCAAGGGGGTGAACAACTTTTTGAAACAACCACTTTAAAAAATTTTTAAAACGCAAGTTTTCTTTCTTGTATAATTTTACCTTTTAGCTTTATTCTAGAGTAATCTTTCACGTAATTTTGATGCTACCTAAAAATGCTAAATATTCAATAAATAAGTTTATCTTTTTAGTAGCTTTTTATTTTTTTACATCTCGCCTAATTCCTCCACAATAAAATTTTGAATTTCAAGCTTTAATGAGACTCCAAAATTGTGACACAAAATAGTTGAAATTTTTAATTGACAGAAATCTAATCATAAAGTTTTTGACGAAGAGACTGCCAGCTGCATGCTTATTTTGGTTGTTGTTGATGATGATGATATGTCATGATTTGTCATAGCTTTTTTTGTTTCCCTTCCAAACAAACAAAAAACTCATGGGACATTGAAAGGAAGAAGAAAAAAGCATACGGTAATAGAAACACAAACATGTAAGCTTTAAAATAATGAAAATCCTTTAAACAAAAAGATTTTTGCCGCATATTTTGTTACTATTTGCTGTATCAATCTTTCTTCTTTGTAGTGGATTGTTTAGAGATATCTTAAAAAGCAATGTGAATTAATTTTTAGTTTGATTCAAAATATAATTCAAAGCATCCGCCAAAAAGCAACCCTTTTTTCTTTAAATAAAAAGATTATGTCATGAAATGATGCCGTCCGGTTGGTTATTCTTTTTTTTTCACATTCATCAAATATTGTTGACCTCCCGTTGTGCGAACTTTTTCTTTAAAAAAGGATCCGCGCTAATTTGCATAATATGACTTTCATATTTTTTGTACGCTAATGAAGCAGCAAAAGAAGAAAGGCTGAAAGAGAGAAAGAACGATAGATAGATGAATGTATTATCGGTGCCAGGTTTATGTGTGATATTGAGCATGATTTTTAAATGATTGAAAATTTTGTGGATTTGCTTTTGCACTCAATTAGATCAAATTTATTTCTTTTAAAGAAACAGAGGAAAGAAACATGAGATTGGGGTTTGATTCTCGATGAGAGAAAAGCACAAGTGACCCGAAATTGTTTGCGCAATCGCAAAAAATGACGACGAGAACCAACAAGCTTGATTTGCTTGAAAATGAAGAAGGGAAGCGATTTAGCACCTGCTGATCTAATCTTATGTTGTAAGAAGAAAAAGGGACATCTGCTTCTTCTTCATGATTCTTGACAATGGTGTTGATTACCGATACCGCAATAAAAAATTAATTAATTAAACTTATGTAGATGTGAGTGTAAAGTTGTTTAATTGACAATAAAATGGTTGTTGCATCAATTCATGCTAACGTAATTGTTAAAAGTTGTTTTGGTTGTCGAAGAACTAATTTTGTAAGTACTGTACCATCAAACCCATAAAGTTCAATGTAACTCTTATATATGGTTGCACCAAATTACTTAAAATGTTTTATTACACAACTTTTTCAAATTTCAGAAACTTTGTCAATAGTAAAACATCATACTGTAGCTTCTACAATAGCTTTGTTAAGGGGAAGTCGTACTTCTCAGTTGAATGATCTATCAATCAAACTACTACAATCACACTTATTGTTGCTTTTATATGAAACAATTCTTCGTGTTTTTTTCCATAAAGTATTTTTTAAAATGTTTTTGAATTGTTGTGTAACATGGTTTTAATGAACGATGATGAAAACAAAAGCACTCAAATATTTTCTAAAATAAAATGAGAGTTGGCGTGATCTCTCAAGTCAAGTCAAGAAAAATGTGCCTTCTCTTTTTTTCGTCAAGTATTCCCATCAAGAGTTCATTTTTTTGGCACTTTTGTTTCATTAAGCAACACCAATACAATACAAACAATTAAATTACAAGTTTTTTTTAGCATGTTTCAATCTTTCCCAAACATTTATTGCCAACAATTCTTTTTGTATGTTTCTATGTCTGAAGAATGAGAAAAATAGATTGCGTAAATGACCTGTTGACCTCTTAATGAATGAAAGAGGGAGGATTTGTAAGGCGATCCAAATCCAATCCCGAGAATGCAAAAAAAGAACTGAAGGATTCAATTGAGTGAAAAAAAGGACATCTGCAATCCCGGATTAAATGAGGGGAAAAGGCTTTACATCGTGAGATATATGTTGCACAACAAACACTTCACCTGCTATACTTATCTCTTTGTTAGCTTTTGTTTTCACCTCAAAAATTGGCATATTCTGAAGCTTATGAAAAATATCATCCAATTTAAGAGTAGCCGTAATGTAAAAATAAATGAATTAACTAATTGGCGGCAATTTTGACCCAATGAATGAAAAAAATGGACACATTTAATTCCATTTTTGCCAGCATCCAAAAAAAAATCATAACCCCCCGCAAAAAAATGGAAGAAGACTGTCGCCAAAAAACGAAGACGCAGATGCTTTTGATTGCGCAATTTTTTTCTTTCTATTTTTTTGCTGCTAAAACAAAATGTTTGACCGTTGTTGCCCCGGTCGTTTCATTTTCTTCATTCTTCTTCTCCTTCGATGTCACCGTAATCTTTTCTCAAAACTCCGCCCACTTTTTCTTCAAGACTCTTGAAAGCAAGAAAAAAGTGATGCTTCAAGAAAAAACAGAAAAGAAACAAGTTTCTACAAATCCTACAAGTCGTCATAGTCAACGACTGGTTGAATCATGCAGCAAAATTCTACTTCTTCACAAAAATTGCCTTCACCTTTTTTGTTGCCACCATCAGCTGGAACAGCAACAATGTCTTCACTTTCTCCATCATTGCTATCAAGCTTAGATGGATCGACTGCAACAGCTTTAGGCTTTCATTTTCATTCTCAAAATTCTGTTCCATCAATACCTTTAAGGCCTCTGTTGCTTCCATCATCATCAACAATTGTAGATGTCTCACAAATCCAAGCAATGTATTGTAAGTTTTTGTTTATTCCTTCAAAAATCTTTTATCTTAAAAAATTTATTGTTGCCAAAAAATGCAATAAAGCGCTTCAAGTGTCCCTAAATTTTTACTAAAGTTTTTTCACAATAAAACACTCAAAAAACTTTTTTATGCCATTCTTTTCTTCAAAAGGTTTTTGAATAAAAAAAATTTGAAGCAACAATAAAAACATAATATTAACAATAATAAAGGGGGATATCGGAAATCCCTATCCCTCTTTATCCTGCCAACAATAAAAGAAAGAAATGCAACAATGTTTTTTAGCTGCATTTCAACTTCGCCTTCTTCTTGCAAAACAGCTTGCACTTTCATCTCACCATCAGAATCCTCAACATCAACACCAGCTATTCCAACAAGCTTCTTTAGCTGCTTCAGCATTGGCATCAACTTCAACAACATATCTTCCATCAACAACAACGACAACAGCAGCAATTTCAAACTTTTTTACTTCTTCTCCACAGCCTAAAAAGGTAATACATTTTAGAAGGAGAGAGATAATTTTCGGCAGTCTTTTTTAAAACATTAAAGCTTGTAAAGCGCCTTGTTTCCGACATATTGTCCAATTTCGTTGTCAAAAAAATGCAACAATTAATTCTACGGCGCCACCAAGATTACGGAAATCGTTTGTCAAATAATACTTTCTTTTTGACATTCATATTTTTTTGAAGCAAAAAATAATTTTGGTACCTTTAAATCCTTTTTTTGCAATGAAAGTTTTATAAAAGTGCACGAGAACAAAATTGATTAAAAAAAGTACAGTAATTCTATGAGAGTTTCTGAAAACTAAAATTTTTAAAAAAAACCAGACTTTTAAGATTGTAAAGTTCTATTTATGAATAATTGAACGTTTTTAGGAAATATCTCCATCAAAACCAGCATTTTCCATTGATGACCTGCTAAGAAATTCTGAAGAAACAAGAGCTATTTTATCTGACTCTGAAATAAAAAAGGAAGGATGTCTTCCAATAATTGATTATACAGCTGAAGATCTACAATTTTCTGACGGCCGATGTAAGCGAAAACTTCAAACGCCAGAATCACAAGGTTCTGCATCGTCATCCGTTTCATCCGTGGATCAGAATCATCCAGGAAGATATAAATGTGATCAGTGTGGAAGAAATTATGCAACAAGTTCAAATCTTTCAAGGCATAAACAAACTCATCGATCTATTGATGGACCACATGCGAAAAAGTGTACATATTGTGATAGGGTATATGTTTCAATGCCAGCTTTGAGGTAAGTGTTCCCCCAACAATGGCACTTATGATTTCAAGTGATTTCTCTTTTTAGTATGCACCTGCTAACACATGAAGCCTCGCATAAATGTGAAATTTGTTTTAAAACTTTTTCACGACCTTGGCTTTTGAAAGGACATATGAGATCCCATACTGGTGCAAAACCATTTCGATGTGCACATTGCCAAAAAGCTTTTGCAGATCGAAGCAATCTTCGTGCACATATGCATACACATACAGGTTTGTTTTTTTAAAATTATTTTTTGATGATTCGAAAACTGTAGCTTTTGTTTTGAGAAAAAAGACTCATTAAATAAAAGGCTAAATTACTGTAGCATTTATTGTTTGACGCGATATGATTAAACAGAAAAATCTAAAACTGCAGTTTCTTAAAGTATTTTGAAAAAGATGCTTTGTTTCGTTTCGACTTTTCAAAAATTTGCGAACTAACTTTATCATGTTTTTTGATGCGACTTCTTTCCTCTTTTTTTCGCCTTCTAGCGACATTTAAGCCCAACAATACGATAAAAAGTGTCGCCAACAAGTTTAAAGTCATTCAAGCAGAAAAAGAAATATAAAATAAAGCATCTTCTCTTATATTTTTTCTTGTGTATCATTATTAAAGATCATGTCGAAGGATTATTTGCCCGTCACTCATAAGTAAAAATAGCAAACATAAAACATAGAAGAAATAAGAAGAAAAATAATACATTTTTTCATTTTCAATTTTTATAGGCGAAAAGAAATATGAATGTTTCAATTGTGGAAAATGTTTTGCTCTAAAAAGTTACCTCAATAAACATATTGAAAAACCATGTAATAATAGCAGTAATAATAGTTCAACAGCATCAATGATTATAAAGTCATCATGTCATTAGCAATGTTTACGGTATTATTACTTATCGTATTACCAAATTAGTGTGTGTGCTAGTCAATGAAAAATATTATTCTCACGCTGAAATATGCAAATTTTTTAATAGAATACTCTTTGTCGTATATAAGGAAATGAAAAGAAAAAATGTTTGTTCATTTTGATACTTCAACCTTTTTCCCGTTTTTGCCGGTGAATATTTTTTTATTACTGATCTGATTTCATCCAACGTCAATATCATGATTCAACGCAATCTTGTCATCATTTTCGTCTTTGTTGCTTTTCTCAGTCAAATGTATATTTCTGCTGCTTCACCAACAACTGCAAAACTATCAGCACCTACAAAACCTTCAGTTACATCTCCAGCAACTACAAAACCTCCAACAACACCCACCAACTACTACTGCAAAACGAACTGGACCGAGTACAACAAAAATTACAACAACTGCGGTCCTCTTGCAACAACACCTAATGGTACTGACTCAACAACAAGTAATACTACTGAAACAACAACAAGTAATACTACTGAAACAACAACTGGATCAAGTGCCGTTTCAAAGATTGCCTATGTTCCTGTTGCAGCAGCTTTTTTGCTACAATTCTAATTCAAATGTATTGATTATTTTTGTATACTGTATGTGTTTTTTTGTAATAACAAAATGATTTTGGTGCAATAAATTACTAATAATTCTATATAACTTTTGTATGTGTTTATTGGGGGAATTACAAACAATGAAGTAGCAATAAATAATAAATAAAACAAAAAAAGAAGTGCTTTTACAAATTAGGATGATGATTCATCACAATTATTTTCAAGTTCTTTTTTTCGATTTGCCAGTTCAACATTTTCTTCAAGAAGCTTGTAAATCATAGTTAAAGTTTCATTACTCTTAATTTCAGCAAGATTTTTTTCATATGCTTCTGTACTTTCTTTTTGTTGTTTTGTTTCTTCTTCAACAAAGGCATCAATTTCATTCATCAATGTTGTAACAGCTTCTCCTCGCTTTCGATAACTTGCTTCCATTTCTTCCAAAATTTGTTGCATTTGCTTTAGCTTTGCTGCCATATCACGTTTATCTCGTTTTTCCTTGGTATCAACATCTTCATTTGTTTGTACAATTCCTCTAAAAAAATGTGCAATAAGACATTAAAATAGTAATGTTAATAATCAAATTGCTTACTGTCGAAGAGCTAAAAGTCGTTGCTTTGAACAATCAATCTGTGCTTGTATAAAAGCTTCTTCAGATTTTAATTTTTGAATTTTATCTTCATACCCAGTTTTTTTACTATTATATTCTCTTTGAATTTCTTTCAAAATATCATTTCGAGTTTGAAGACTTAATTCTGATTCTTTTACGGCATCACGTTGTTCTCGAACTAGTTTAAGACTAGCTTCAATATCTGCAGACATCTTAACATCAGCATCTACAACCTTCTTTTCTAAATCTTCTGCTTCAGTTTTTTTACGAGCACATTCTCGGCTTTCTTTCCTAAAAGTTTTTATTCCATTAGAACAAACGTATGAATACAAAGAGTCCTTACTTGAAGACATTAATCTTTTCTTCAGATTTAACAATAGATTCTTCAGTACGCTTAATTTCAGCAAAGAGTTTATCAGGTGATGAAATAATATCAACATCCAGCTGCTTCGATTCTTCATTTGCTTCATCAATTGCCGTTTCTAATTCTGTAATCTTTTCTTTCATTTTTTCACTATCTTTTTCAGCATTCCCAACATTTTCTTTGATATCATCCTTTTCTTTTTGACAATTTGCAAGTTCTGCTTGAAGCTGACTAACTCGTGATGATAGATCTAAGCGCTTTCTCTTAGCTAATTCATTTTTTTGCTTTTGTTTTTGAATTTCATCACCAAGTCTTGCAATTTCTCCTTGATCTTCTTTTAATTTGATTTGGATGTTATTCTGTAAAATACAAATAGAATTTAATTATAACAAACATATATCAAGGTAAGACGGACCATTTCATCAAAAAGTTTATCAAGATCACCAACTTGTTCACCAAGAAATTTAATAAAATCAATTAGACAGCAAAGAAAATAGCGAAATCTTTGTGGTTTTGGAGCAGTCAAATCTGTAATAAAAAATTCATCTGTTGTTGTATCATTGATAACACTTTGCATTAGACGAAAAAGGATTTGAAGCGGAACATGTGGTTCATTTTCATCTGGTTGAAAAACGGTATCATTAAAGCCAAAAATTGCACTTATCAAACATCGATACGCTTCAAAAACTGTATCAAACTAAAAAAAAAGAAATTACAACAGTGTCGAACAAAACAATTAAAATTTACTTGTGGCTTTTTTAAGGCATCAGCAGTAAGTCCAATATGTGGGAATTCTTCATTAAAATAGAGGAGTACTTTTTCAGATTGTGTTTGAGCCATTGCTACAAAGAAAATACAAAGATTCTGCAAAAAATAGATGCAGTATTATCAGTTATTTAAAATAAAAAACGCGTCAAAGAAAATTTTCAAAAAAAGAAAAGCGCGCGATTTTTAGACAGAAGAAAAGAGGGGTAGTAAAACTGTGTGTGTGGTAAAACGCAAAGAGTTATTATTACTGTTGATAATTTTTCAATACAGTAAGGTGTAAAAGTTTGTCTAAAAAATGAATTTTATTTGAACAACGACAACAATGATAGCGTTCAAAAACGGCATTTGTCATTTTTAAAAATGATTTTTTTAAAAGAAGGAAGCGGTAAGAGTAGTTGGACGTTATGCCAAGCTTTAAGCTTCATTACTCTTGAGAAAAAAGCTGCGCAACTAACACAAACAAACTTTAACTAACTTAATGGCTTCATCTCATATGTTGTTGCTTTCATTTACTCTTGTATTTCTATTTATCTTTATAAATGCCGATAAAGAATCAACTCTTCACGGCCATGTTACTGGAAATAAACCACATAATCCACATGAAGATCATAAAATTGTTCTTGGTATGTTAGCTCCCAATTAAGTTGAGCTCTTTAAAGCAGTATCGATTACATTTTTAAGGATCTGAAAAACTTGCCAATGAATTTGATGACTTAAGCCCAGAGGAATCAAAAAAGCGGCTAAAAGTTTTAGCTTTAAAAATGGATAAAAATAATGATCAATTTGTTACAAAAGCTGAACTGACAGATTGGATAGAACATTCATCAAAAAATTTAGATAAAGAAGAAAATGATGAAAGATTTATTGAAATGGATGCAAGTAAGTATTTCAAAGATACGGTATGAATGTGTGTAATATAACGTAATTGAAGATAAGGATGGACAAATCACATGGGAGGAATACATTAATGAAGCGTTTTATGGTGCATCAGATCAAGGAAAAGTTGATGTTTTAAAAATGGATCCAGAGGATCGAAAACGTAAATGAATGTTTTAGTTAGTTCCATTTTGTAAAAATTAATTTTACAGTTTTTGAAGAAGATAAAATGTATTTTGAAAGGGCTGATGAAAATCATGATGGAAAATTAAGTCGAGATGAATTTTCAAGATTTCAAAATCCAGAATTTTATCCTGTCATGCATGAAATCCTTATTAAAGTACCGTAATCTTATTAAATTTGTAACAATTACATACTCCCTTTTATAGATGACCCTTCGCGAAAAAGATATCGATGGCGATGGTAAAATTAGTGTTAAAGAGTATATGGGAGATGTCTTTGATCAGCCAAGCTCAGAATATTATATTACAGAGCAGAATCGTTTTAAGAATGATTATGATAAAAATGGTGATGGATATTTAACAGGGGATGAGCTAAAAGATTGGCTTGTACCAGATATCCGTGAAACAGCAGAACATGAAGCCCAACATTTAATTGAAGGCTCAGATGCTGATGAAGATGGAAAACTTTCCATTGATGAAATTGTAAATGCATATTCACTTTTTGTCGGATCTGAAGCAACCAACTACGGTGAACATATGCTTAATCTTAAACATGAAGAACTTTAAAAAACGAACGATCTCTCTTTTTCAAATCATTACTATCAGTTATTTCTTTTTACTTAAAATTTTCTTTGCGATAAATGGGTTTAAATAAAATGTGCCAAAGATTTATTGTAAAAAAACATAAAATATTTATAAATCAGAAGAAAAAAAGCCCGAGATGTATCACCATTTTAAAAACAAAAAGATAATCAAAGCTATAACAAATTTGTAAATTTAATTTTGTTTTAATTTCATTTGTCCTTCTCTATAAAAATTGACAAGTTGAGTTCCAATAAGATACCTAAAAGTTTAACGATATGATAGATACAGTAATACAAAAAGCTTACTTGTCATTCCGAATTTTATTTGCAAGTTTCTTCATTTTCGACCATTGCCAAGCAATAAATAATGCTATCAAAAATACTGATACAGTACCAGGATACATATATCTAATAACAGTTAATTGATTTTCATAATTTAAACCAAAAGCAAATGAGCACAGTGAACCCATAACATATGGGAAGCAGATAAGGAATGATATGAACATTATTACAGGTATTACAACTTGCATATACAGTACCCCAACATTATAATTTCTTATTCCATCTTCATATAACTAAAAATATTGAACGATAAACAAACTATAAATATAATAAAACAAACCCTTTCAAACACAGCTTTTAGCCACCATTCTGGTCCAACAAATACAGATGCACAAAAGAGTTTAAAATGTACAAGACCCATTGCCCAATCTTTAAATGGAAAATATAATGGTGTCTGATGACTTGCTACGCGAAGTGGGCCAACCACCAAAAGTTGAAAATATATTCCAATTAAATACGGAATAATTAAAACCAATGGAATAGCAGCCGCAGTAACACGACTTAAGAAAATTGCAGCAGATGTAATTGCGGCTAAGCCTTGTTGAATCCACATTCTTGCAACAATCCAGGCTTTGATGCATAACCAAACAATATAAAGTCCCAAAGCAACAGTATACAAATCATTTGGATTTTTTGAATTCAAAATGAAATAAACAATATTTCGTCCCATTGTAACCGGTAGCACGAACATCAAAAAACTTATCAAGACACCAGTAAGCGAGAGACAGAATAGCAATGTAAGAATTCGAATACCAAAATACGATGGTTTAACAAAATTATCTCCAGTATTATTTGCAGCATTATTTTGTAAAAATGGTGCAAGTGGTGCAACAACAGCTGGAGCCGGAACAACTGCAGCTGCGGCATCCGGGACATCATCACCATTTTCTTCATGTTCCACCTCAACTTCATCATCGTCTTCATCGGATTCATTGCTAGTTGTATCGTCTTCAACAACTGCTTCAGGAGGAATAAAATTAGCAGGTGGAGCAACAACTACAGCATCAGCAGGAAGACCAAGTAAAACATTACGCGGTAAGAGATATCTAAAAAAAGAGTGAATAAAAATAACAGAATAAAAAATGAAAGTAGCAGTACTCAGCTAATCCAAGCATTCCACCAACATATTTACACCACTGAATAACAAAACCTTTAAGAAATTGGGCTGCAACACTTTGTTCCTGAAAGAATTTTTCTAATTTTTTTTACATTTACTTTTAAATACAATACCAAAACAGTTGGAAGAATGACTTGTAAAAGAATAAGTTCAAATGAAAACTCCCCAAGAGGCATTTCAGTCGCAAGATTAAAAGAATACGGTAAGATTGATGGCAAAATAAGTTGTATCAATTTCAATGGGAGATAAATCATTACAAAAATAATGCTGAAGAATAGAGTTGTGGATGCAACAAGTCGTCGAAAATGTCGAACAAATCCTTGTTCAATCATCTAAAAAATGGAAACAAAAATCAAATGCACAACAAAAAAGGCAATTGTTACTTCTTGTATAGGCTGAAATTCTGGGTCATTCAAATCCCTAACAAACCATAACACACCAGGTCGCAATAATTCTCTAAGAACCAAAACAAAACTCGCAGAATAAAAGACATCAATCATTCCAACAAGCCAATGAACAAAAACACATGAAATTGGATATAATGTCAAAGTTTTTAATCGAAGTTTTAGAGTTGAACCAGTAAGTGGAAGAGAACAAATATCTAGCCACCATCCACAAAATGATGGAAATACAAAAACTTCCAAAACAATTAGGAGGGAAACTTTCATCATTAAGAAGAAAAATCCTAATAACCAATATGCACTAAAATTAAATATAAAAGTTACGGTAATCCAAACAAAAACCTACTCTTTTACTCTTAAAATTTTCATTAACTGATGGCCAACGACAATGGAAAAGAGAATTGCAATGTAACCAACAAAGAAATTAATTGCTGGCTCAAAATAAATTCCTTTTGTTTGCATTCCAAGAAAATAAAGACTAAATTCTCCAAGTTTACATGGGAAAAACACTGAAAATAAAATTTATGATTGCGGTATAGCCGTAACTAGACCAAAAACTTACTGCAAAGAACAATAAAAATAACATTTAAAGAGATCATCCAAATTACATGTTCAATAAAAACCAAAGAACCATCAAGCCCAAGAAGTCGTTGCCAAGTTAAATCTTCAACAATTCTTTCAACATTATTTCCCCAATTTTCACCTTCTTCAATTTCTGCAGCAGCAACCGGTGGTGGAGGTGGTGGTTGTTCGACAACTGGTGGTGGTTCTTGTGCAACACCAGCAGCAGCTAGCTCCTGTTGTAAAGCTTGAGCAGCAAGATTTTGACCATTTGGATTTGGAATTTCATTTGCATTAATATTATTTAAAAAATCAAATAGTGCTTGATTTGGCGGATTCCGTCGAGGCTGTGGTGCTTGTGGTGGAGCAGGTGCAAGAGGTTGTACAAGATCAACAACAGGTTCAACTTGTGGCTCAAGATTAAACAATTCCGGTGGACCACCATTGATAATTTGTTCTCGTAAGAATACCAGCAAAATAAATGTACATAAAAATATTGCAACGATCGTAGTTCCACGTAAAATATCCATAACAATTTCATGAGGTGAAAATAATGCTGCTATTGAAGTCACATTCAACAAATACAAATTACTGATTGAATTTAGTATGCTTCCTTCGAATACAAGTCGATGTACACGGCAAGCAACAAGGGGTACAATACCACACCAACAAATACATGCCAAAACATAAATAAAGAATAATCTAATATAACGATATGTCATTGAAAAAAGACCTAAAAAGGTCACAGTAATATTAAGCTATGGAATACTGTAGAAATTAAATTTAATGAAAAATCTTACCATGTGCTAATTCTGTTAACGGCAAATCTTTAGGCATATCTTCACGATAAACCGGTCGAAAAACAAATTTATGATTGCAAAGTTCACAAACAGTCTTTTTGCTATATTTTAACCATTCTAATAGACAATGTTGATGAACATATTTAATACTACCAGTACATAAACATGGATGACTTAAAATACGACATTATTTATACATTATCTATTTTAAAACTGAAACTTACAAAAGTGGGGATTCATCTCCACCTAATCTACAAACCCTACAAATATCGCCTTCGTTCCATTCATCATTGTTTAAGCCATCATCTGCATTTACAAGAATTTCATTTTCTCTTTTATCTCGAATTTCTGAAGTTGAAATATTTGCTGAAGGTCCAGGTTGAACATCATTATTGACAGCTGCTTGTGGTTCTTCAACGGGTAAAGGAATTGCTTCTGTTTCTTCTTCCATTTATTTAATCACTAAAAAAATATATTTTTATATAAATTACGTTTTTATAAAAAAATTCAAAAGCAAAAAACACGATAACAATATTTTTGGTTCTGAAATTTCCATAAACATGTAATTATTATCTTAGACACGTCACTTTAATAACTTATACATTTGTTATAAAGACATACGTATATGAGAAAATTAAGAAAATGGAGATATCAAAGATCAAAAAATACACATACAAAAATTTTTTAATAGCAAGAAGATCGTATCGTACGCAACATGGAAGTTAGCAGTGCTGTAAATAAATTTGTTTCGCGTTAAGAACGATAGAGTCAAATGGTTGTGTTTTTTAGCCACAAAAAATTAAATAGCTCGTCTTTGACTCAAAAACAAAAAAGCCTTTTAGTTTTAGCTTTTGTGCCTTCGTATTCTGTTTTTCTTCCAAAAAATATGCGGCAGACTTATTGTTCATTCATTCAATACCATTAGCTAGGCCCTCTTTGTCGTCATTTTGAGTGTAACTTTTTTTTCATTTTCTTAATATCTTTCTAGTGTCATGGAAATGAAATGAAAAAAATAGACATGTTTTTTTTGTGAATTACAAACCACAAAAATCTTTTTTAAACAATATTTTTATACATAAAAATGTCAGAAAGAAAAATTATTTATTACATTCATAAAAGACAGTTTTGAAAAAATAGATTTTTATATTGGAGCTGCTTGAGGTTCAATAAGAATTTCATTAAGGGCAACATGGGAAGGCTGACTTAAAGCGAAGAGAACAGTTTTTGCAATATCTTCTGGATCTAAAATTTTATGTCCAGCATTCGAACCATCAAATTTGCTTCGAGCTTCTTGATCGGTTGAACGTGCAGCGAGCTTTGTGGCGACATCACCAGGCTGAATATTCGTTACTCGAATATTGTATTCAATCATTTCCTGTCGAAGTGCTTGTGTAAAACCTTCAATAAAAAATTTTGTGCCACTATAAACGGCAAGTCCAGCAAATCCCTAAAATATAATTGATTTGTAGTAATTGTTTAAACATCGGAATTAAGATTTTCTATTCAAGACAAAAAACCAAAATTTTAACTTCAAAAAGATTTTCAAAAACACAAAAAACTTACTCGTTTTCCTGCATCTGAAGTAATATTTAGAATATGTCCACGTTTATTTTCAGTCATATGTGGTAGAACAGCCCCAATCATGTTTGTTGTTCCATGACAATTTACATCAATCTGTTTTGACCATTCCTAAATAAAGCATGTTTTTATTAACCTGAATGACTTCAAAACTTACATCATGTTGTCCATTTTTCATTAAAGTATAATACATTAATCCAGCACAATTAACTTAAAAAGTATTTGTTAAAATGATTACGGTAATGTTGAAAAAACTAATTACCCAAAACATCAATTCTACCAAATTTTTCCAAAGTTTTTTCAACTAAAGCCTGTGTTTCTTCACGATTTGTAACATCACATTGAATAGGAAAAATATTCTGCTCTGAACATCCGGCAGCTTGTAACCTTTGGGCCAATGAATTAAGTTTGTCAATTTGCCGTGATGCAAGTACAACAGAACTTCCACCATCAATGGCCAAAACTCTTGCGATTGCTTTAAAAAAAGAAATAGGTTACCGTATTTATGTTAAAAAATATTTACCTTCTCCGATTCCTTCAGAAGCACCAGTAATAATGCATACTTTTTCAAGCAAGGATGTTCCTGGAGCAAGAGACATTGTTAAAAATAAAGCACAAAAAGTTTTTAATTGCTGCTGAAAAAATACACATAATTTTTTTGGTTCCTCTCTTTTTTTGTTAAAACAAAACCGCCTTTTATTAGATGCGCAAAACACAAATAGAAAACCACCAAAATGGAATCTTCCAAAACTTTTTCTGTTTTCAAATTTATTTTTTTAGTTTTCTTATAACTTTTTTTTCTAAAAAAAAGAAGCAAGATGGCTGTTATTTTATTTACAAATTTTTCTTTTCCATTTTCTTATTTTTTGTGTTGCTGTTGTGACTTGAGTTAAAGGATTTGGGAAGGAGGAAAATACTGAAGATGGGAAAAACGAAGAAGAAGAAGATGGAAGATGTGAAAAGTGGCTTTTTCCGTTTTTTAAAAAAAAAGCGAGGAAGACGAGAGAGAACCAAAAATAATGTGTATTTTTTCTTTTTGTTTTAAAAAACCAAAAAAGACAAACCCGTTGAAATTTTTGGTCGACTTATAACATGCCGTTCAACAAGAAGTTGAAGCCAATGCTTAAAAAGCCTTTCATCAATTATTGGATATTTCCATTTACTATCATTCAAAAATTTATCAGTATTTGTTCGAAGATGTGATGTTTGCCGAAGGAAAAAGGATTCATCGTGTACCATAACTTGTAAAAGTTTTTGAATTTGCTGCAGCGCTGTGTCCTGACTATTTATTATTCTGAAACCCTTTGTTTGTTTGGATTACTGTAAAGATTTTTAAACAACGCTTACAATTGTAGCCATGATCCAACATCAATTTTTTGAATCTGATAACCAAATCTTCGAAGCCATTCCATTCTGGAAAATTTTATAGAATTTATTAAATTAAGACTACTTCAATTTTATTTGGTAACTTACAATTCTGGCCATTTTGGACTTCCCGAGCTATTAATTAAATGAAAAATTTTTCCAACGTTTGGACAGAAGGCATTTGTTGTAAGCTCAATAATAAATTTAGCAGCAAAATCAACTGGTGTTATTTCAACCTATAAAAAATTATTATTGGATATTGTAAGTATTAATAATTTTAAAGTTGAAGTCGGAAATTAAAAAATTTTAATTTCATGCATCTGTAAAATTTATTACTATAGCTTTTGTTGTCTTCAATGTAAAAGTTTGAGTATTGTTTTAAATTTCGATCTTTTTAGGTCAAATATGGAAAACTCACAGTCCAATCAATATCTGGTGTTTTCCCCGTATAAATAACAGATTGAAGAAGAAGATATGTAAAATCCTGGTCATTCCAATATCCGGCAGTTGTAGAAGCAGCTTGATTTCCAAGCCGATAAATAATTGATGGAAGGCCACGTTGTTGTGAAAGTTTAACAAGTTGTTCGGCAACATATTTTGATTGACCATATCCATCTTGAAGTTTTTCTTTAACGTATTCAACATGAAAATCTTCATCTACATCTTTTAGTCCTGGTGGAATTACTGCATCCGTTGAAATGTAATGTAATGGTTTAACTTTATTTGTATGACAAAAATCTAAGACATTTCGAGTTCCAAGGACATTTATACCATGTAATGCCTTAAATTACATATTTGAAATTATGTTTATATTTTTAAAGTTCCCTATTATTGTGATATAAGTACTTACATGATATGGATAAATGAGATTTACATAAGCTGCAGCATGAATTACAACATCAATATCATATGTTAAGAAATGATAATGTTCATCTGAAAGACCAAATTGAAATAGCGCAACATCAGCAGCAATTGATCGAACACGTTCACTATAAAATTTACAAATAAAGTATTCCAAAAGAATTAATTAAATTATTACTTTAGTTGTTCTTTGGTATTTTTCGTCAAAAGTCCATGCTTTTTAAGAGTATTTTCAACTCGAGATTGCACCGATTCGCAAGAAGACTCTCGAACAATGCAAACAATTCTTGCTTGGGAGGATGTCAAAAGTCGTGAAAGTAAATGACTCCCAAGATATCCTGTAACACCGGTCAACAAAATGGTTGATCGGAAAAATCGATTTCCATATTCAGTTGAACGCCAAAAAGCACGTAAATGTAAATCCATTCTAAAATCTATTATTGTGAAAATGTTATTTTTAAAAGAATTGCATTTTCTCTTACACATTATCTTTGATATCATGTGTACTAACTTCATAATCTAAATCAACATTTTGATCAGGACTTTTTCGATCTGCACCATCGAGAACCCGAGCCATTCTAAAAAGTTTTATGTTTATCGATTTATAAGGATCCAAGTTTTCTTACGCATAAACAGTTGGAGAACTAAATAAATCTCTCATTGTAATATCAACTCCAAATTCTGATGTAACTTTTGCCAGCAATCTTGCTGCCATCAACGAATGCCCTCCTAAATCAAAGAAAGATTCTTGAATGTCCAAAGTCTTCTGTTGCAATATTTCTGCCCAAATTTTTGCCAGCTTTTTTTCAGTCTCAGTTTGAGCAAGAGCTTCTGCTTCTACAACATCTTTGTCGAGGTCAACGCTAGGTAAAGCTTTTCTATCAATTTTTGATGAAGCTGCTAATACTGGAAGTCTAAAACAAATCAATTTATTATACTGTAATTTAAAAAATTTGTTAAAGAAATACAAATACCGTACTTTTCCATAAAAACAAAAAAATTTGGAACCATATAAAATGGCAACCGTTGTTTAAGATCTGCTCGAATAGTTTTTCTTGAAACATTTTGATTTAAAACTATGTAAGCTGCAAGTTGTTTATCTTCACCTTCTGCGCCAATACTTTGTACAGCACAGGATGCAATGTATGGTAGTTTTAGCAAAGTGCTTTCAATAGCCTGAATTTCAACAGAATATCCACGAATTTTAACAAGTGTATCACAACGACCACAAATTTCCAAATTTGAATTTGCCAGCAAATATCCCTGTAAAATAAATTTATTTATTTACAATGGGTGACGAAATATTCATCACGTTTTTTCCATTTTTTAAATTAAACAATTTCTAGAAGACTTACATGAAACTTTTTATAAAATGTGCATATGGACCTGGAGAACACTTTTGGAACCCCAACAACACCCCGAAAAATGATAAAAAAAAACGGAAAAAAGTTTTAAAAATTCGTGGAAATTAGTAAAAAAAAAAACGTGGAAAATCGTGCTAAATTTTTCACGATTTTCCAGGAATTTTTTAAACTTTTTTACATTTTTTTTGTCATTTTTCGGAGTTTGCTTGGGTTCCAGATGAAGTCAAATAGTATATTGGGGTCTATGTGTACATTTTTTAAAAATTATATATAATTTGGTCTTCTAGAAATCGTTTAATTTAAAAATGGAGAAAAATGATAAGATAAAAAAGGGGTGAACATTTTGTCACCCATTGTACATAGGTTGAACAACGATATTTACCCAATCTCCGGTTCGATACATTCGTATTCCCATTTCTGCCTTATAATCATCCGGCACATCAAGGAATCGATTTTTATTTAATTCTGGTCGATTCAAATATCCCCTTGCCAGCGTGGGTCCAGCAACATAAATTTCACCTGGAACTCCAATCGGAACTTTTCGAAGATTTGCATCCAAAATTAATAGCTTTACACCAGGAATTAGCTTTCCAACAGGGCAATATTTTCGATCTTCACCACGTTTATGAAATTCTGTTAAATTTTCAACTGAGACATCATGGCATTCAGAAATTGAATAAAGATTTACAATTTTTGTATGACTTAAAACTTTCATGGCACGATTGAGAAGGGCACATGTAACAACTTCTCCGCAAAGCCAAATCACTCGAAATTTTTTAAATGATTTTTCAATTATTTCATTACTCTGCGTATCCAAAACTGTTTCAAGCAAGGATGGAGTAAAAAGCATTCGAGTAACATTGTATTTCTCCAAGAATTGACAAAGTGCCAAGGGATCGTAAATAATATCATCAGGAATTATGGTCATTTTAATTCCACATAAAATAGGACGTAGCAGTTCCCACACAAAGAATACATTACATGCAACGACATCATCAGTCTCATAGGGATAATGGGTGAAACGAAATTTATAGCTTAAAACTGCGCCTCGATGTGGACATGCAATACCTTTTGGCTTCCCTGTTGTCCCACTGGAATATACAATATATGCAAGATCGTCCGGAGTAATATATTTTGGGAGGTCAGTTTTATTAGAGCTTGATGAAATATCATCGTACCATGTTTTGGAAGAAAAATCGAATACAGGTACGGTAGATGGAAGTTTTGAAGCAAAAGTTGAAAGAGTGCAAACTGCAGTTGGTTGAACTTCTTCGAGAACAGAATTTAACAAATTTTCGGGGTAGCTAATATCCAACGGTAAATATGCTCCACCTGGAAAGGGATGACTATTTTAATATGGATTACAGTGACTATCTTCCGAAAAAAGAAACTTAATTTGTATACAATTTTAAAACCCAGAAAATTAGAGAAAGAAATCTTTAAAATTTAAAATTAGAAAAAGAATTACCAGCTTTTAAAGCAGCAATATAACTAAAAACATATTCAGCACATTTATTCATATAAATTGCAATACATGACCCTTTTTTGGTATCAAACTTTGAAATAAAATATTTTGCCAGCCGATCTGTTATTTCATCCAACTCTCCCAAAGTCCATTCTCGATTTAAGTCTTGAAGTACAACGGCATTCCTTCGATCAGATTTTGAAATTTTATTAAATAAATCAATGAGGGTATCGTTGTCATCAGGAGACATCTTTCTCACATACACTTACACTTAAACTCAGCAGCTGATATACTTTTTTTCAACGCCTAAAATAAATAAACAAGTTTTTTTTGTCTCAAAAGTTTTTTTTTAAAAATAAAAAAGTCAAACAATAAAAGCAAGCGAAAAAATTCAATTAAAAATCAAAGCTTTAAACATTTTTTCAAAGTGCAAAAGTCTTTCTTCTTTTTGCAACAGCAACATCAAATTTTAAAAAAGGCGAAAAGAGTAACATTTAAAATCATTCGATATCAATGATGATGACCCCATGAAAAAAAGGCATACATATTTAATGAATAATGAAAAAAATGAAGAAGACGAAAGAAGAATTTTTTACAGACATGTTAATGATAAAAAAATAAAGAATTGAAATATGACTGATAACGAAGAAGAAGTGCAAACGAAAGACGAAAAAACCCCAAAAAAAATGTATAGAGAAAAAAAAAGAACTTTTAATTAGTGTAGTAGAACTTTTTTTTGAAGAAAAATGGTCAAAAAGAATTTAGTCTTTTTTGTTTGCTGCTGTTGCTGACAGCCGTGGCAATGATCAAAGAATTCTCTCTTTTTCTAAAAGGAAAAAACGTGCATTTTTATTGGTCGGGAATATATTGGCCCCAAACAAAGAACATTGTGAGAAAGAACACAGCTATTTTTGATAGCGCTAAAAATGGGGTCATAAGCTTGCTTTTCTTTAAACAAGTGATAAGAAAAATGAGACTACGAGTTCAAAAGTCAATGGGCTCAAAAAAAATTGAAAAATTTATAAAAAAGCAAAAAGACACAATCTTTGAATTTTTTTATATGAATTATTTTTTCATTGATGACAGTCACCATCATTAAAGATAGAAAGAAGAGAAAAACATATTTGAAGCAACAACAACAAAAAAAATGCAATTGCTGCTTCTTCTCGAAAATAAAATAAATGACTCGTGAAAAAGAGGACTGTTGCTGTTGCAGCAGCTCATGTAAAATATGACCATAAACTTTTCTTTCTGAAGATTTGTTTTTTAAAAAGCAAAAATGTTTTATCATAAGGACATTTTAGGTATATTTACTTCGTTGCATGTGTTTTTAAAGCTGAATACAAAAATGTGTTATCAACTGTTTAAAATATTTTTAGTATGTGTTTTACCTAGCACATTTTTGTTCAAAATTTGTATTACCCATGTTTGGGACATCACCATCAAAAATTCTTTTTATCAATGCAAACAGTTGGACTATTAAAGTAATCAAAAAACACATCATCAAAATAGATGAATATGTTAAATATTAAAACATAATTAATAAAGAAAAAAACAAACGAATATTAAAAATTTATAAAAGTTTTCAACTTTGAAAAATTCAAAAAAATAAAATGGCGCAAAATTTTCAGAGAGAAGAACGAGAGAGAGAGAGATGTTTTTCTTTCTCGCGCATCGTCTCTCATAAAAATTTTTTTACACGCAACATTTTTCTTTTTTTCATTAACAATTGCCGAAATTAGCTGATAACAAAAAAAGGTATTTTTTACTTTTTTTTGCGTTAGCTGCTTCTTATTGTCAAAATGATTGAAATTCCATATCTAAAAGAATTCTTCAATTCAATCAAGAAGACTACCATCGATGATTATGTTGATCGCTTGAATTATTGCTATACAGCAATGCTGCTAACATTCTTTGCTCTTTTAACTGGTGCTAAACAAACTATTGGAAAACCTATTGAATGTATGATGCCTGCTGAATATCCAAGTAAGTTTCTACAACTTTTGAGAGAGACGGACATCACATTTAACGTTTAATATTTTTTTAGTTACTTGGAGTAATTATGTTCGAGAATTTTGCTTTGTTTCAAGTACATATTTTGTACCAATTAATGAAACCACAAGTATTTCAACAAGACAGAATAATGTGGCACAAGGCTATTATCAAGTTAGTTTCTTTTTATCGCACATATTCTTTCATTAACATGTCCTTCTTCTTTTTAGTGGGTTCCTTTCATTCTCGTTATTCAAGCGCTCTTGATATATCTGCCAAATCTTGCATGGAAGACATTTCAAAATAGTCAAAGTTAGTTTGTTTTTGAAGATCTGAAACCGTTAATGTATGTGGCTTTTTTAGGCGTCGATTTCCAATTTGTCGTTCAAAAAGCTAAAGATTTACGGTTTGTAATTGGAGATGAACAGAAAAAAGGTATTAAAGATGTTGTCTCATATCTTAAACAACGATTAAGATACCAAGGAAAAAGAGATGGATGCAGCTATGTTGGTTTTGGAATGAAATCTTCACTTCTTCATATTTTAACAAAAATGCTTACTCTTTTGGTGATATTCGTTGAGCTCCATTTTATGAATAAAACTTTTGGAAATGGTAATGATTCATACTGGGGTATTACAGTAAGTTCTTTTTGTTATGACATTGTTGTTCCGTTAATTATCTTTTTAGATGCTTAATAATGGTTTAACAAATGCACATTGGGATGAAACTGGTGTTTTTCCACGTATAACATTCTGTGACTTCAAACAACCTATCTTTGGTGGTCCATATCCTCAGCGTACAGTTCAATGTGTCTTAATGATCAATATGATTAATGAAAAGATTTTTATTTTTGTATGGCTTTGGCTTGCTGCTTCTTTTATTATTTCAATCATTGATATCCTTTATAAACTTGTAACCCGCTTTGCATCATCATTACGACGTAAATCTACTCGTGACTTTGTTCAAACTTTAAATCATTCATCCTGCAATTCAACGAATACAACGTCATCAAGTGGCTACATGAATGAAGATGATAAATTGATTGATTTTGCTGCAGATATTTTGGGAGCTGATGGAATTCATCTCTTTAAATTCATTAAATTTAATGCTGGTTCTCAAATTGCATGTGAAATTGGTAGTGCACTTTTTGATAATCTCTACAATGAAGATAGTCATCGACCTCCATCTCGTTTTGGCAATAACATTCATACACTTGGTGAAGATCAAGGAAAATCACACTGTTAATTGAATACTACAATATTATGGTGAAAAAGAAAAAGAAATTATTATATAAATATATAAATTAAATATATGTATGTATATCTTTGTGTAAAATTTTTATGACAATATTTTCGTATAACTTAATAGTACTGATCAAATAAACGTGTAACCTCTATAAAAATCAATTGTTGTGTTTTACATTTAAATATCTTAATTAACAATATAAATAATTGTTTTGAAATATTTCAATTTCAAACTTTGTGCATCGAAAGTACACTAGCTAGTGCACTAGCGCTATATATAGCGACATGGCTGATTTTTCAAAATGAGAATGACGGCACGTGCGGTCTTGGAAAGAGAAAAAATTGACGATAAATAATTTTAATCAGCAAGTTTTTAGTGACGAAAACAAAATTGTGTAAAGATAAACGCTACTTACATTTGAATGGATTTAAAATCATCTTCTCTATCAAAAGATTTTACAGAACCAACAAATGATTTATCTGCGAGAATATCAAAATCAAGAACTAAAGAAGATGTAAAACATTCTTTTGCTGGGTATAATAAATAGCTTTTTCTATATCTGATTTTGAATATTTTTTAGATGTTTTCGACGTATTTTTAAACGCGAAAAAATTTATTACCCGAGAACAACCAACATTGGTAAATCGGCAGCTCTTTCAACAGGTGGAACAAAATTTCCTGGCAATGCTGTCTGCAATACAAAATATAATATAATAACATTTGTTCCGCTAGTACTTTTTCAACAATTTAAATTCTTTATTAATCTTTACTTTTTATTTGTTGCATCATGTCAATTTATTCCAGAAATTCGTATTGGTGATCCGATTACTTATTGGGGACCACTTGTATGTTTTGTCTTTTTACGTTTTTGCTTATCATGTTTTTCAGGGATTTGTATTATTTGTAACTTTAATAAAAGAAGCCGTTGACGATATTGTACGATTATGGCGTGACAAAGAAATTAATAATCAAAAATACAATAAGCTGTGCCAAAATGGTAATATTATTATTAAAAGCAAGTAAGTTTTCACTCTTTAGCATCTTCATTTATAATGCTCGTAGTATTTAGAAATATTAAAGTTGGTGATTTAATTATGATAGAAAAAGATAAGAGGATTCCTGCAGATGTTGTGCTTATTCGGACAACAGAAAAAGCAGGAGCATGCTTTGTTCGAACTGATCAACTAGATGGTGAAACAGATTGGAAGCTTCGACTTGCTGTACCGTATACACAAAATTTGGCAGCAGATTCGGAGCTTCATGATTTGGATTGCGAAATATATGCTGAAAAACCACAAAAAAATATCCATGCTTTTGTTGGAACATTTAAAATTACAACCCCTGAGGGTATTGTTGATGGAAGCTTAAGTGTTGAAAATGTTTTATGGGCAAATACCGTAGTCGCTTCAGGAAATGCAATTGGTCTAGTAATTTATTCAGGGAAAGAAACTCGTTCCGTAATGAATGCGAATCAACCAAAATCAAAAGTTGGCTTAATTGATCTTGAAGTCAATAATCTCACAAAAATTCTATGCATGTTTGTTGTAACTCTTGCTGTTGCGATGGTTGTTATGAAAGGATTTGATAGATATTGGTATCGATATTTAATGCGTTTTATTCTCATCTTCTCTTACATTATTCCAATTTCACTACGAGTCAATCTGGATATGGCAAAGCTATATTATGCATGGTCGATTGGCAGAGATAAAAATATTCCTGATACAAAAGTTAGATCTCTTACAATCTCTGAAGAACTTGGTCGAATTTCTTATTTATTATCTGACAAAACTGGAACATTAACTAAAAACGAAATGAAATTTAAAAAGGTATTTTTGATAATCAATACTCTAATTAACTTTATTGATTTTAGATACATCTTGGTAGTTCTTCATTTGGCGGTAATTTCGAAGAAGTTATTTCGCATGTTGAGACTGCATGTTCTTCAAAACAAAATATTCATCCTGTCATTTTGAATTTAAAAACTACTGTGGAAGCAATCGCGCTATGTCATAATGTAACACCAATTGAAGAAAATGGTGAAATTGTATATCAAGCTGCATCTCCAGATGAAATTGCATTGGTTGAATGGACAGAAAAAGTTGGAATAAAGCTTGCTGCTCGTGATCTCAATTCTATGGAACTAGAATTAAAAAATGGAACACGAAAGAAATTTGAAATTTTACATTTATTTCCATTTACATCTGAAACTAAAAGAATGGGAATAATTGTTCGGGTTTGTTTGTGTCATATTACAGTTACAGTCAGGGCCGCAACTTGGACAAATTTTAGGGAGGGGAAAATTTGCAAAAATGATAAACTTTTTGTTTGTCCTCAATTTTTTTTCATTTTATCCAATGCATTTTTCTTTCTCTAAGGGAGGGGAAATTCCCCGTTTTCCCCTCCCCAAATTGCGGCCCTGGTTACAGTAATATCTATATCTGTGTATTATTAAAGGATGATGAAACAAAAGAAGTATCATTTTTGATCAAAGGTGCAGATACAGTAATGGCTCCAATGGTACAATATAATGATTGGTTGGAAGAAGAATGTTCAAATATGGCAAGAGAAGGTCTTCGAACTTTGGTTGTTGCAAGAAAGATTCTTTCTCCAGAACAGCTGGCTGATTTTGAAACACAATTTCATGCAGCTAAAATGTCTTTGACGGATCGAAATGAACATATTGCAGCAGTACTTCGTCGACTTGAAACTGATTTACAGCTGTTATGTTTAACTGGTGTTGAAGATTCATTACAAGATCAAGTTACAACTTCACTTGAACTTTTAAGAAATGCAGGAATAAAAGTTTGGATGTTAACGGGTGATAAGCTGGAAACTGCAATCTGTATTGCAAAATCTTCTGGTCTTTTTTCTAAAACTGATAATATTCATGTTTTTGGGAATGTTCAATGTCGTCGTGATGCTCTCTCTGAATTAAATCTACTTAGAAGGTTTGTTTCTTTTTATTTAATTTTTTGCTTTAATTTGGGTGTTCGTTCCTTTTAAATTGTCGCATATTTAAAAACAACTATTAAAATTATGATATGTAAATCCAATATGGGCAAATGGTGGGGCATTTCCTACAGTGGATGCGCATGGTGCTGACAAATACCATCTTTTCACAAGTACATGTTTTACAAAGCTCAATAGGCAAATTTTTTTTAGTTCCTTCACTACGTTGTTATTATGTGATGTAAATAATGTGAAATAGTTGGCTAGGTATCTTTAACTTGTTACAAAATGATTTATCGATTCATGCGATTGAAAATGAATCACATAACTACTAAATAGCCAGTGCCAAAACTGTCTTATGGAGATCTCCACCCCGTTTGTGTGGAAAAATCGAATGCATACTAGGTAGAATGAAATTTTTTTGAACTTTTATAAGGAATCTCCACCCCCTTACTTTTGATCAATTTTCGGCCCTGTAAATTGCATACAGTAACTGATTTTGTTATAATACATCAAAAATTCTACATGATGATTTTATCAGTGTTTCTTACATTCTTATTGTAAGATAAATTAATATTTTATCTCGTTAGCTGTCTTCACATTTTCCTCCACTTTTAATTTCATTGAGCTCAAATTCTGGTTTTCTTTGAAGTCACAGTTACTTATTTCAGTTTTTATTTTTCCGTTATCTGAATTTTAAGAATAAATTTCTAAAAATACGGAATCTTAATTTTGGAATTAATTTCAAATATTTTATATTCCTTTTTTAGGAAGAACCATGTAGCACTAGTATTGACTGGCGCATCGCTGGATATTTGCTTGCAATACTACGAAACAGATGTGGCTGAATTAATATGTGAGTGTATTGCAGTTGTTTGTTGTCGATGTTCACCAGAACAAAAGGCTCAAATTGTAAATCTACTGAAAAGATACAAAAAGCCTGCTCGTGTGGCTGCCATTGGTGATGGTGGAAATGATGTTTCAATGATTCAAGCAGCACATGCTGGAATTGGAATTGATGCAAAAGGTTTTCTTATATTTTTGCATTACTCTTTTAAATTTTTTGAATTTTTCAGAAGGAAAGCAAGCGTCTCTAGCAGCAGATTTTTCAATAACACAATTTCATCACATTTGTCGTTTGTTTTTGGTTCATGGTAGATTCTGCTATAAGAGGTCATGTGCTTTGGCACAATTTATTATGCATCGAAGTTTAATTATAACAATTATTCAAGCAATATTTTCATGTGTCTTTTATTTTGCATCTGTTTCCCTCTATCAAGGTATTCTAATGGCGGCATATGCAACTGCATACACAATGTTACCTGTATTTGCGTTAGTGGTTGATCAAGATCTTTCATCTGCAAATGCTTTAACCTACCCAGAACTCTATAAAGAATTGGTTAAAGGCCGTTCACTTTCTTTTAAAACATTTTGTTTATGGATTCTTGCATCAATTTATCAAGCTGGTGTTATTATGTATGGAGCATTGTTCGCATTTGATTCTGATATGATTCATATTGTTGCAATTAGTTTTACTGCATTGATTTTAACTGAATTAATTATGGTTGCAATGACCGTACATAGATGGCATTGGACAATGTTTATTGCACAAGTATGCTTTATTTTATTATAATATTACGGTATTCACATTTATTTTAGGGAGTTTCATTACTTTTTTATGCTGGTTCTTTGCTAATTTTGGATGATGTTTTTGATCGAGAATTTATTCTTTCATGGATGTTCCTTTTAAAGACTTTAGCTATTACAGTAATCTCATGTTTTCCGTTGTATGTTTTGAAATTACTTCAACATCGTTTTTCACCATCAACGTATGAAAAAGTTAGTTAATAATGAAACAATTATTATGACATTATCTGATTTTTGTTTTTTAAATTTTATTCATGTTTTTGTCTCTTTTTTACTGATAAAATAAATACAAGTGTACTTTTCTTTTTGGAAAAGTTCAACAAACAACTATTGTGCAATAATTGATTTTCTTGAAACTGCAAATTTGTGCATCAGGATTGGTTGAAAATGTATTGTAGAAGTAACACGGTGTCAAAAGTTGGTGAGTTAAAACATTAAATTTCTTACTTCTCTTTCTAAAATGAAAATGAGGATTCTCGATTACTTCAGACTTAATTCAGAATTTTAAGGAAAAAATCATCTTAGGCCATTTATTATGTCATCTATTCCATATTTTAACATCGTAATACAGCAAATGCTTTGTCTTTTAAACTGATTTCTTTAATTTTTACAACGTTTCACTAGACACAAAAGTATGAACAATCGTTTTACTCAAAATTAAAGCATAAAAATAATTTATTTTCAAAATAAAGCTTTTGCATATGTTATTAGCAACTATGACATTATTTTTTACATTTAGAAATAGATGATTATATTTAAAAAGTTTCGGTTCTTTTCTAATTACAGCTACAACAAAGCAATCATGACAAATGTTTTGAAGAATGAAAAAGCAACATTTATTATTTTACATGTTTTACAAACATTAATTTGCAAAAATGAATGAAGCTGAAAATAGATTTTTTAAAAATAAAATTTTAATTGTTTTTTGATTGGGCAGAAAAAGAACAATGAAAGACTTGGGTACAACACCCTCTGGCAGAGAAGTAACAGAAGTAACAAATGAAATTTCAACCAGGGAATCACAAACTCGCCATCCATTAAGTAATGGAAAGTTTTCTGTTGCTTTGTAAGTTATTTTTTTATTTTAAATATAATTCTGTGAAGTACATTTTAGATTTCTTCGAAATATTTTTAATCCATATCAACGACGATATCCACGAACAATTAAAATTGGTAAATCAGCCACTCTTTCAACAGGGGGAACAAAATTTCCTGGCAATGCTGTCTGCAATACAAAATATAATATAATAACATTTGTACCACTCGTGCTTTTTCAACAATTTAAATTCTTTATTAATTTATATTTTCTTTTGGTTGCTTGTTGCCAGTTTATCCCTGCAATTCAAACTGAAGATCCATTAACTTATTGGGGGCCATTAGTAAGTTTTTTAAACTATAGTGCAAGACTACTGTAAAGAGCTGTCCAGTAGTCAAGTAATCTTTTACTTTTCAACTTTTTTTGGGCCCCCTCTCTCCTAATTGGTCATCTTTTTTTTGCTTTGATCTCGTGAGGCTTGGTGATTTATTTCTGAATAGACCCATAGTGTAAACTTTTTTAGGGGTTTGTTTTAACAATTACACTTATCAAAGAAGCAATAGATGATGCAGTTCGACTTTGGCGTGATAATGAAATCAATAATGAAACATATGAAAATTTAACTCCAAATGGAATTGGAAATATCAAAAGCAAGTATGTGTTTTCAAAACTTTCGTTCTTCTAACTGTCAATATTTTAGAGATATCAAAGTCGGTGATTTAATTGTAATTCATAAAGGCAAACGGATACCAGCAGATGTGGTGCTGCTTCGAACAACTGAGAAATCTGGGACATGTTATGTACGGACGGATCAACTGGATGGTGAAAAAGATTGGAAGCTTCGAATTTCAATTGCACCAATTCAAAGTTTACCTGATGAGGGACAGATTTTTAATTTGGATTGTGAAATATATGCTGAAAAACCACAAAAAGATATCCATGCTTTTGTTGGAACTTACAGAATTGCAGCTGCTGCATCTGATGACGGAAAAAGTACAGAAGGAAGTTTAAGCGTTGAAAATGTTTTATGGGCAAATACTGTCGTCGCTTCTGGAACTGCTATCGGCTTGGTCATTTATACAGGATATGAAACTCGATCTGTAATGAATGCAAATTTACCTGAAACAAAAGTTGGCCTTTTGGATAAAGAAGTTAATAATTTAACAAAAATTCTGTTTGCGCTTGTGGTTCTCCTTTCTTTGGTAATGGTTTCGCTGAAAAGAAGTACTGTAAAAATTGAAAAGAATCAATTATGGTCATATATTTTGGAAGTGCTAAGAGAAATGCTTCGATTTGTGCTACTCTTCTCTTACATTATTCCAATTTCACTTCGAGTTAATTTGGATATGGCTAAAATCTCATATTCACTTTTGATAAGCCGAGACAAAAAAATTCCAAAAACAATTGTTCGAAATTCAACAATTCCAGAAGAACTTGGACGAATTTCTTATTTACTTTCCGATAAAACTGGAACTCTAACAAATAATATTATGAAATTTAAACAAGTTTGTTTATTATAATTAGTGCGATCATCAACATCACGAATTTTTAGATTCATCTTGGATGTGTATTTTTTAATGATAACTTTGAAGACATCACAAAACATATCAATTCTACTTATTCAAATACGAAAACTGCAAATCCTATCTCTTCAAAGGTTAAAACTACTGTGGAAGCAATCGCGCTATGTCATAATGTAACACCAATTGAAGAAAATGGTGAAATTGTATATCAAGCTGCATCTCCAGATGAAATTGCATTGGTTGAATGGACAGAAAAAGTTGGAATAAAGCTTGCTGCTCGTGATCTCAATTCTATGGAACTAGAATTAAAAAATGGAACACGAAAGAAATTTGAAATTTTACATTTATTTCCATTTACATCTGAAACTAAAAGAATGGGAATAATTGTTCGGGTTTGTTTGTGTCATATTACAGTTACAGTAATATCTATATCTGTGTATTATTAAAGGATGATGAAACAAAAGAAGTATCATTTTTGATCAAAGGTGCAGATACAGTAATGGCTCCAATGGTACAATATAATGATTGGTTGGAAGAAGAATGTTCAAATATGGCAAGAGAAGGTCTTCGAACTTTGGTTGTTGCAAGAAAGATTCTTTCTCCAGAACAGCTGGCTGATTTTGAAACACAATTTCATGCAGCTAAAATGTCTTTGACGGATCGAAATGAACATATTGCAGCAGTACTTCGTCGACTTGAAACTGATTTACAGCTGTTATGTTTAACTGGTGTTGAAGATTCATTACAAGATCAAGTTACAACTTCACTTGAACTTTTAAGAAATGCAGGAATAAAAGTTTGGATGTTAACGGGTGATAAGCTGGAAACTGCAATCTGTATTGCAAAATCTTCTGGTCTTTTTTCTAAAACTGATAATATTCATGTTTTTGGGAATGTTCAAAATCGCAGACAAGCAAGAAATGAATTGAATCGTTTTAAAACGTTTGTTTGTTTAATCATACAATTTTAATAAAATTAGTTTATTTTTAGGTTGAGTAATATTGCATTGGTTATGCAAGGTGCATCTTTGGATATTTGCTTACGATATTTTGAAGCTGAAGTTGCCGCACTTGTTTGTGAATGTTTTGCAGTTGTATGCTGCCGATGTTCACCAGAACAAAAAGCACAAATTGTAAATCTGCTGAAAAGATACAAAAAGCCTGCTCGTGTGGCTGCCATTGGTGATGGTGGAAATGATGTTTCAATGATTCAAGCAGCACATGCTGGAATTGGAATTGATGCCAGAGGTATGTTTCAAAAATATTTTAGAATAAATGTTTTGCCATAAATATTTTAGAAGGAAAACAAGCGTCTCTAGCAGCAGATTTTTCAATAACACAATTTCATCACATTTGTCGTTTGTTTTTGGTTCATGGTAGATTCTGCTATAAGAGGTCATGTTCACTCTCACAGTTTGTTATTCATCGTGGCCTTATTCTATCTTCTATTCAAGCAATCTTTTCATGGATATTCTTTTTTGTTTCATTTTCATTTTATCCTGGTGTTTTGCTGGTGGGATACGCAACTGCCTTCACAATGTTTCCAGTATTTTCACTTGTTCTTGACCGTGATATTACTTCTGCTGAAGCATTACGATATCCAAAGCTTTATCGAGTGCTGCCAAAAGGCCGATCATTATCTCTTAAAACTTTTTGTATATGGTTAATGATAAGCCTTTATCAAGGTACGGTAGTAATGTGTGGAAGCTATGTTGGAGTTTATGATAACAATTTTGGTGATTTAATGACTGTTAGCTTTACGGCATTAATATTTGTTGAATTGATTATGGTTGCTTTAACAATCCATAAATGGCATTGGGCAATGTATTTGGCACAAGTATGTTTTTGTGTTATCGTAATCTCTTGTAATAAATTATATTTTAGGCATTATCTTTTATATGTTTTATAGCAGCTATATTTTATTTTACTGATTACTTTGATATTACATTTATTACTTCAGCAAATTTTTTGTTACGAACTTCACTAATTATTTTATTAGCATGTCTTCCATTGTATATTATCAAAGTGACTCGTCGTGCTTTAATGTCAACTTCATATAATGAAATTTAGCATTTGGAATGTAATTAAATAAACTTTTCTACCAGTACTTTTAACACCTTGAATACACGATAAAATGAATGCAAAAGGGTTTACATAGAAATCATTCTTTTTCTTATTTTCCTTGAAATTCAGAAGCCCCCTATGCAGGAAGAGATCCAAATATAAAAACAATAATATCTGTTTTTTTACTGATTATTTTGCAAAACTGTATGATACAGTTTTGCAAAATAAAAGAAGACCTCAAAAAATGCTTTCGGATCGAAACAATAGAGAATCAAAGGATGAATTGTATCCATTCAATAGATATACATTTTTTTGAAGCAAGAACAAATGGCTAGGATGGCGTAGTTGGACTTCATCTCCAGTTTCCTACTGTCAGAGGAACTGGAGGTTATTTTTTATTGATAACAAAAAAAATAATTAAATTTTAATTAACTTGGAATTTTAACTTTGATAAGAAGGGATACTGTACTTTAAAGAGATCTCCGTCTTTTGAACATTTTGCCAAACGGTGTGCTAGAAACAATTTGTTTCAAAAACTTCTCTGCTGAAAAAGCTGAATAGAATTTAAAATTGTTTTCAAAAAGGAATTTAATATTGCTAAAATAATGAATAGTAAAGATCCATTCTTTAATGATAATGATTGGCCAATTGAATCAAGAAAGAAAGTTATTCGATCTCTTCCACCGAGTGTATATGATTGTGTTCAAAAGGTTTGTTTTTATCATTTTTTTAGCAATGTTGAATAGTTGTACTATTATAGCTTGTTAATGTAGCTACAAACACTGAAATGAAAGATCCACCAAATTTTCAACAAGCTATTGAACAGTGCATTTTTCAATTACCTGCTGATCGAAAACAAACGAATCCATTACTACATTTCAAAGTCTTAAATCTTCTTGCTGCTGCATATGTATTTGATTTAAAAGGTGATGAAGCAAGAAAAACCTTTTTCACACTTCTTTTTCTTGGTCGTGAAGCAAATGCTAAAGCTGAACCAGTGCTACATGATAATCGAATTGCCGGATTAATACGATTTTCTTCTCTAGCTCTACAATATCCAATGCCATCATTTTTTGATATTCTTGCTAAATGGCTTGTAAAAGAAGATAATTATTTTAAGTGTGGTCCATCATTATTTGCCGAAATATGCAAAGGATATTTATTACGACCACTTGATTGGAATTTGGTAAAGACTATACTATTCATTTAAGCTACATGTGTAACCTAATGTTTTTAGACAACCTTTGTTGAATGTTTGGAAGAAAATTCTTTTGAATTTTCTGCTTTAGCAGCTTTACATTTTGCAATTAAAGAAAATTTTGCAGAACCTCATCGAACTCCACTTATCTTAGTCATTGGTAAATGGTTTGCCAAAAGGCCATCTGATTATTTGACATTTTATTCACAATATACACATTTAGCTAAAGATTTTGCTTTAAAGGTACTGTATCCTTTTTTATCGTTATTTACAACTTTATTATTGGAAATTAATTTTCAGCGTTTTCCTGTACTTTTGGAATATTCTTGTACAAATGGTATTGGAGATGATGCTCATAATCGATTTAATGTTAGTATTTATGCTTTAATTTTGGCTTCTAAGACTATAATGGATGAAACACCTTTGGATTTAACATATTTAATTGAAACATATGTAACAAATGTAAAAGATGATGGAAATGAAATTAATCAACGACGTGTAAATGATTGTATTTTTGTTTCAAAAAAATCTGGATTTATTCCTTAATTATTATTATTATGGGTGTTATTTATTCTTCTTGTATAATATAATAATTATTTAAGAAATAAACGGCGTATTTTATTTTCAAGAATTTAACCAGATTTCAAATTTTGAGATCGTAAATATACAGTATATTTATGAATTATTAATTCTTCGAGGATAAAAAATTTGTTTGTAATTATTATCCAAGGATCCGCTATAAAAGGAGAAGGTTCCATTTTCTGTTCCAACGGAAACTTGTACGAACCCACCATTTGAGAATCCAATTTGTGAAAATGGATTCCATCCTTTTGGATATGAATACAGAAGGCTGCCTTCTGGAATTTCATTTAAATGTTTTTTGGATCGATCTGAACGGGATCCAGCCCCAGAGACAACATACATGAGAGAAGTTTGATCCGTGTCATTTGTATGTCTGAGTAACTGTAGATTATGGTCATGTCCACTAAAAAATGTATTAAAAAGATTTCAAAAAGTGGATACGGTAATTGCAAACCTAAAATAAGCTGTTACATTATATTTTCGAAGCAGTGGATCTAATTGTTTTATTAAACATGAATTTGGACCATGTTCACAGACTGAATAAATTGGATAATGCCCGGCTACAAAAAGATAATCTGCTCTAAAAAAATTTATTAAATTAATCTCAAAATCTTTTAATAGCTGAATGTTATGTAAAACAGATGTTAATTCTTTCATCGTTTAGTGCCGTAAGAATGTAGCAGTCTTTAATATTTAGCACTGTACTTACTTTGATTCAGATAATTCATTTTCAAGCCATTTCCATTGTTTATCAGCTACTGCTTGGTCAGCCGGGTGGTCAGGGACTAACTTTTTATGATAAATCCATGATAAAATATCAGACCCATCAACATCAATACAATTTCCACATAACTCAATTGTATCAATCATAACAATTTGTAAAAGTTTAGATGGATTTCCAAAATTATATTTTACAGAATAATATGGAGATGGAAACGTCCAAAGATTTGAACGATTTGTGTGTAAGACTTGTGCCGAAACATTACCCAAATGATCGTGATTTCCTGCTAGTACAAACCAAGGCAGTAATGGCTGCTTATATGGATCTTCAAAGCTTCTCTAAATCAGCAAGAATGATTACTGTAGCTATTAAAATATTTAAATAATTACCCAAAATCGAGAATCATCTAAATCTCGAACACCATTGAAATAAAAATTATCACCTAAGCCTAGAATGAATTTTGAATGAGACTGTGTAGCCACTTTATCTATGGATTCTGCGACTTTTCTTTGCGCATATGATGTATAAAATGGTGGTGGAAGGCCACCCGTATCGCCCACAAGAATAAAATCAACCAAGCTATCAGGCGTTGAACATCCTGCCGGCGATGTACAAGCTAATCGATTTTCCAGTTCTGTTAATTTTTCACCACAAGATACATATTTTACTGTAAAAAATTATTTATTAAAATTACTGCATTACGGTAGAAAATATCTTACTGAATAAATATAAAATAGAAATAATAACAAATTTCATGTTTTTGATTTTTATTACCCTGAAACAATAAAGAAGAAGTGATCAAACAATCGAAAAAAGAGGGAAGCAAAATTCGAAATAAATATAAAAAACCATTAATCCTTTTTCAATCAATCCGGACATAAAAAGAAAACGCAACAATGGAGTTACGAAAAAAATGGGTCTTTCATGTGAGTGAAAAAAACCACAGAGTACAAGTTGACGTCAAAAAAACCCCCATCTAACAGCACTGAAAATAGATGCAATTTAATTTTGAAACAAACATAAACAACTGAACAAAAAATGTCTGTATTCAATGGCTTGATAGTGTCTTAATGAACACTCTTAGGTAGCAAGCTTTAATTTTAACAAACGAAAGTAAAACAATTTTTTTCAGTTGCTATAGGGCCCACAAGTGAAAAATTTAAAAATAGTTTAAAAAATAGCTTTATATAACAAATTTTAAATCAAAAAAATCTGAGAGATGTTTATTTATTGAACAAAAAATTTCAAAAAAATATTGCCATTCGTACATTCATTTATATTTTTTTATTTATGATTTCTCAAGCATACCACACACACACTCTTTGAACTTTTATTTTTTGACATTGCATGTCTGTTCTTTCTTTTATTTCACATTGTTGACATTTTGATGAAAAGCGATGAATCATTTTATCGCCTCATTATTTCATATCATATTTCTTTTTTTAATTTATGTCAAATGTGATATCTATGACGGAAAATTTTTTGATCCACAAAATTATACGGGTAATCACCACCACCTCCGTTTTTCTTTCGATTTCATTTTAAGACAGAATATTTTTAGATGCAAATTGTACTGTTGAATATGATTACATTTATTTGGGCAACAAATCAACAACAAACAAAAATATAAATTGTGAAATTTGGAGTACTGTAAGAAATTATCAGTTAAAACTTTTTGATGGCTATAATCAATTGTAAGCTAATATTATTACATAAAAAGAAGTATAATTATCGGGGTTGCAGCTATTTCGCAGATGAATATATGGATTATAATTATTGTCGAAATATTCCACTTGATGCCTATCAACTTGATCATAGATTTAATAATGCCTCTGCACATAATTATGTACAATCTGATGGTTGGAAATATGGTCCATGGTGTTATGCTAAAGCTGAAGAAGAAAGCAATGAAACTCTTTTATGGGATGGATTTAATAAAACTGAATATCTACCAATGCCATGCTTTGAACAATGTTCTGGTGAAAAACAAAGAGTTACAAGTAGACTTCATACAACAATTACAGTATGTAATGATCTAACAACACATTTTAGATCCACCACTACCACCAAAAGAAAAAAATGAAACATTTAAATACAACAACAATTTAATTAAAAGTTTGGCACAAAATTTATTTTCTAATTTTGATTCTGGTAGTAAAAAGTATTATGAATCGGTAAGCTTTCTATTATCTACTGCAACTCTAAAGACTAGAATTTCAGAAGCCATCTGATAAAACTGTATCAGCAGATTTTCAATCAAATGCTACAATAATTTTTTATGTTGGAATGTCTCTTCTTATTCTTGCAGTTGTAGCAATCTTTGCTAAGCATTATTATTCAAAATGGAAAAAGCGATCTAAGGCTTTCAAAAAAGACGAAAAAGAAATTGATAAAAAAGAAGAGCCGGCTGAAAATAATCAAACAGAAAATGTGAATGGTCCAGAAGCAGTAACAGATACGCAGAAGGTTCGATTTTCACTTTTAAAAATGATACGCTAATTATAACATATTAGATTTCAAATGAAACTCAGATTGGAACAGAAAAAACTACAGCAGCAGAAATTCAAAAGGTATTGGTTAAATTGAATTTGAATTTTACAGTACTCTTTTTTCAGGTTTCTACTGAAAATACAAATAAACCAGAAGCAAAAGTAACAGCAGCAGAAATGCAAAAGGTAATTTTTAGTTAAAAAACATTTTAACATTAGTTTGTTTTAGGTTTCAAATGAAACCCTTCAAAATCAAAACAAACTAGAAATGAAAGCAGCAGAAATGCAAAAAGTAAGTTTGCAAACATCGTGATTAACTAAAAATACGGTATATTTTTAGGTTTCAAATGAAAATCAAAATGGGCCAGAAGTTAAAGCAGCAGAAAAGCCAAAAGTATACAATTTAAATTTAAAAATTTTAATTTATTCTTACTGTAATTTTATAGATTTCAACAACAGAAAAAAAACCAACTCCTCAAAAAAGAAAATTAAGAAAACGTTAAACATCCATTTTTTTATTATTTAATTTCATTTTATGGTTTTAAATATGACTTAATATCGCAGCAGAGATAAATGCATCTTATAGCTTGAGCCTTGTCCACAGCAAAATGCAATGTTTGTCCGTCCACAAAAAACTTTGTTGATGTCATCGAAGGAAGACAAGGAATTTGCGCAGCGGTCTTTTTTCAATGTACAATTTTTCTATACCGGAAGGGTCAACACTACTATTTCTTTGTGTGTTTTAACAAAAAATGATGAAACGTTGTTACAATTGTCGCCGTGATTTAGGTGATAGCGGTGGAATTCAATGTGAAAAGTGTAAAAAGAATGAAGAGAAATACGGAAAGGTAGGCAATAGCAGCAAAAAAATATATCTAATCATTTTTATCTATAAAATAAAAATTCAGCCTGAACGCTGCAAATATTGTCAACTTCTTGCAGCATTTGTTAATTCAAAATGTGTTTATTGTACTCATTTAGAACGTAAAATTGGTTCACCAATTAACTGCACAAAATGTGGTCTAAAAAGTGCCTTTACCAAAGTGCGTTTGTTTAAAACTTTTAGATACAATAGTAAAACATAATTAAGTAATTTAGACTCCAGATAAAAGTGCATTTTGTCGTACGTGTACAGCAACATTAAATTCTGAAGAAAAGGCTAAACTCAAACGAGAAACTAAAGCTGCAGCAGCAGAAGCAACTTCAAATACAGATATATTTGCAAAAAAGCCTCGCACATCCGTAACTACAACTTCCAGTAGCTTCCCTTTTACATCAAATTCAGGGCATCTCGAACAAATTCAGGAATTAAAAGATCAAATATCGGATTTAAGATCTACTATTATGCAAAAGGATCAAACAATTATGGAAAAAGATCAAGAGGTAACCAACAAAGTATTTGTACCACAACTGTGAATCATAATGATTTTAGATTGGTAAACTAAAAAGCACTTTAATGATAAATAATCAAGAACATCGGCAATCTCTTCGACAAAAACATAAAAGAAATGAAGCTTCTATTAACACCTTAAAGGAACAAATTCGAGAACTATCAAGACAGCTCGATGCTGCAAGACCAAAATATCGCTAAATTTCATTGCTTTAATCGTTACAATATGATACCTCAAAAAATATATATTCCCTGCCCCATTTTCATTACGCAAATAAAATAATTAAACAACTTTTATTGAAACATAACAACAGTATCAAAAACAAAATTAAGCTTCATTATCACTAGCTTCATCTTCTTGATTAATTTGGAAGTAACGAAGTTCATAGGTATCTTTTCCAGAAGAAACAACACGAAGCCAATCACGAAGAGTGTTCTTTTTGAGGTATTTCTTGGTCAAGTATTTGAGATACCGTTTGGAGAATTCATTATCTGAGGTAACAGTGATTTTGGATTTATCAGCTTCAATCTTAATACCACCAGCAGCAAGATTACCAAGTTTACCATTGTACTTGATACGTTCACTAAGGAATTTTTCCTGAAAAATATCCCAGCGTAAGGAATTATTAGGGAATTAACCCTAAACCAAACGCAGCAATTTAGTATACAAATTGCCATTGGTAGAGCCGTCTTAAGGAAAAAAAATAACTTACAAAGCTAGCAGTTTTTAAGATACCATCTTCAACAGGATTCTTACATTCAATATGGAAGGTGTAAGAGCGCTTCTTGTTCTTTTTAAGAACATTCTTCTTGCCAACGGGCTTTTTTGAAGCTTTCTTTGTAACAGCCATTGTAAAAGTTACCTGAAAAATCAAAAAATATTAATAAAATTCATAAAGTTGATAAATAAAATCATTGAAAAAAAACACATTGGAAAAAGAAAATGGAAATAAAAGTTTGAGGCTGCTGCCTAATGGTTGTTTTCGTGTCAAGAACCACATGTTTAGCACTTTTTCAAATTTTGCTAAAAAAATCGTGAAAAACTTTTTGATTGAATTTTTTAAAAATTAATTTTTTCGATTTAAAATTCCGTTGTAAAAGAGAATTAATTTGTTGCAAAATTTATGAAAAAGATTTTGAAGCATCACGAACAAGAAACCATACAAAAATTACATTCTTTAAAAAAAGTTAGTTATAGCATTGTAAGAAATATATTTGCTGGTATCCATAGAAACGCATGTACAACAACTGCTAGCGTTTACTCTTTACATTAAAAAAAGTTAAGTTTTGTTTTAAATTTACTAAAATTCGCAATGTCGTTTGTGCCAATTAAAGATGGAGATTTTACAAGTACTATTTATGGAATGGTAAGTTTAAAAATATTATTTACAATTACTACAGTATCCCTTAATCTAAGATCAAAGAGCATCGTTACGCTGAAACAATTCGAATTTTACAATATGAGCTTCAACGAACTCCTAATAGTCGAGCTGCCCTTTCACTTTTGGGTTACTGTTATTATACTACACAAGATTTTGTTATGGCTGCAGAATGTTATGATAAGTTAACACAGCTTGCTCCAGATCATACCGATTATAAGCTTTATCATGCTCAAGCCCTTTATAACGCTTTTATGTTTCCTGAAGCTGTTGCAGTGATGTCACAAATTGATGACCCAAAAATGGAGCCACAAGTTATAAAGCTCGATTCTGCAATTAAGTATCGAGAAGAAGATATAAATAATGCACGGATTTTGGTAGAAAGATATGAGCCAGAAGACCCAGATATGGAATTCAATCTTGCATGCTTAGATTATAAAGATGGAAAATATACTGAAGCATTAAAGAAATTTGTTGCTGCATCAAATGTTCATGGATATATGGCTGATGAATATTATGCTATAGCTTTATGTCATTATAATATGGGCGCATTTACACAAGCAAATAAATATATCGGAGAAATAATTGATCGTGGCGTAAAGGATTATCCGGAGCTTGGAGTTGGACTTGTCACTGAAGGAATGGATGTTCGATCGGTTGGAAATTCTTTGTTGTTGCACGAAACATCCCTCATTGAAGCATGCAATCTTAAATTTGCTATTGAATATCGAAATAAAGAAAGTATGCAAAAACAATAACTTTAAAGAAAATTGCTTTTAAATAATTTTTAGTGGATGCTGCTCGAGAAGCTTTAACAGATATGCCCCCAAGATCTGAAGAAGAATTAGATCCTGTGACATTGCACAATCAAGCTTTAATAAATATTGAAAATAATTTAGCAGATAGTTTTGCAAAGCTACAGTATCTTTTAAGGTCGCCATTGTTAGAATATCCAGAATACCAAATTAAAAAACTACTTTTAGTCAAAATCCATTTCCACCAGAAACTTTTGCAAATTTGTTATTTTTATACTGTAGATATGAATATTATGATTTGGCTGCGGATGTTTTAGCTGAGAATGCACATTTAACATATCGATATCTAACACAGTATACATATGATTATTTGGATGCATTAATTAGTCAACAATCATCCCTTGATGAAGCATATCAAAAATTCGATGCTATGGGAAATGAAATAATGAATACTTTAACAAAATTTAAAGAAAAAATTGAAGAATTTGAAGAAGATGAAGAGAAGCTGAATACGGTAATGGAAGAAAGAAATCAGCTAATGGAAAGGTTTTTTTACAAGACATTCGACAAAAAAACTATATATTTAAAGTTTAGATTTATTCCGGTAATAATGGCCCAAGCTAAAATTGAATGGGAAAAAGGTAACTATGAAGCATTAGAAAAATTATGGCATCGTTGGAGTGAACATGCAAATAAAGAAGATACTTTTAAGCTTAATGTTGCACATACATTATTTATGAGAGAAAAATATAAAGATAGCGCAGATTTTTATGAACCATTAATTGCAGGAAAAGAAGAAAATGATGTAAGATTTTTACAATATTACTTTAAAACCAAATTTTCATTTTTCAAATTTGTTATTTAGAATTTTGAAATTGAAAAGCCGTCAATTACTGTATTCTTTCCTTTTTAGCTTTTAAGTGTTAGTGCAATTGTTCTTGCAAATGTTTGTGTTTGTTGGGTTATGGTAAATCACAACGATTTAGCAGAAGCTTTAATCAATAAAGTTAAACGCGCAGAAGAAGTTGCACCCGAGAAAAAACAATTTCATACTTGTATCATTCATCTTGTAATTGGAACTTTGTATTGCGCAAAGAGTAATAATGAATTTGGAATTGCAAGAATTATTGAAGCTTTGCAAGATTGTGAAAAAGTTTTAGGTGCGATAATAATTCATTTAAATTAAAATAAATTCAAAAATATTTTTAGGAATTGATACATGGTTTTATACTAAGCGTTGTGTTTTATCTGTTTTGGAATCAATGACGAAGCATATTACCGTAATGCGCGATGATATTATGGGCATGTTATTGAGCACTCTAGAAAACTGTGAAAGTATGTTTCTTTCAAAGTATAAATATAAAATGCAAAAATAACCTGTTCACTTTAGTTCATGGAAAAGATATCCCAACAATGGCTGAAGGCCCACTTGTAAGCGGTCAAGTTACCGATGTTCGAAAAACTGTTGCATATGAAGCTCGACTCATTAGAGCTTTAATTCTTAAAATTATGGGATACTAACTTTTTAAATTTTTTTAATAAATATTTTGTAATCACTGTATTTTTCGAACAATAACGTTTCTATAAATGATTTTTAACAACCATTTATTTTCATTAACAACTAGTGAAATAAAAGATTTTTTTCATGTGGGTAAATACAAACCAAATTTAAAAATTGAATAGCATACTTAAAGTATTTCGGTATTTCAAATTTCAGTGAAAAAAAATATTGAATTCAATTTCATGAATACATTTCTGAAAAAACATTTTTAAAAACGTTTTGTGAGTTTTTCTTCTCGTCGCGACGTCGCTTCAAATTGTATTAAAGTAACAGTTTGCCAAATGCTTTAAATATTTTTGATGATTTTAGAGAAACTTTGAAATTTTTTACATCCATCGCTTTTCATTCAACAAAAAAAATAAATTTGCCGCTGCGTTTATTACCAAAAGTTTAATTCGTTTACTTTTTTAGTAATAATCAACAGGAAAGATGAGTGACTCCAAGAATGCCGGTTCTTCTACTCCCAAAGATGCTCCAAAACAACCTGAAAAGATGGAAGTTGATGGAGAAGTAAAAAGCTATTTTCTTTTAGCCTCTTTTAAGCTTAAACCTTTCAGGAACCTCTTGATGAAGAAATTCTTAGGATGCCTGCTGAAGATATCAAAAGTCGTACTCAATTAATGGAAAATGAAATTCGTATTATGCGAAGTGATGTTCAACGTATCAATCATAGCGTTCAAGCATTGAAAGAAAAGATCAAAGAAAATAATGAACGTATTAAGGTATATTGTTTGGCTTTATCTTTAAACCCGTTTAAATATGCATCTTTTATAGGTTAATAAAACTTTACCATATCTTGTCTCCAATGTTGTTGAGCTACTTGAATTAGAAGAATTACAAGAAGAAGAAGGTGCAAATGTTGATCTTGATGCTCATAAAACTCAATGTGCTGTTATTAAAACTTCTACAAGAGCTACTTATTTTCTTCCAGTTGTTGGGCTTGTTGATCCTAAAGAATTAAAACCTGGCGATTTAGTTGGTGTTAACAAGGTATACATTCTTTGTATTCTTCTATTGCATATAACTTGTTACTTTCTTTTAGGATTCTTATCTTGTATTGGAAAAGCTTCCAGCAGAATATGATTCACGTGTAAAGGCTATGGAAGTTGATGAACGTCCAAGTGAACAATACAGTGATATTGGTGGCTGTGATAAACAAATTCAAGAACTTATTGAAGCTATTGTACTTCCAATGACACATAAAGATCGATTCATCAGTCTTGGTATTCATCCTCCAAAGGGTGTTTTGATGTATGGTCCACCTGGTACTGGTAAAACTATGTTAGCTCGTGCAGTTGCAGCTCAAACTAAATCAACTTTTCTTAAACTTGCTGGTCCACAACTTGTTCAAATGTTTATCGGTGATGGTGCAAAACTTGTTCGTGATGCCTTTGCTTTAGCAAAAGAAAAAGCTCCAGCTATTATTTTCATTGATGAATTAGATGCAATTGGTAAGCTATTTTTCACTTGTAGTGAACAGCATTCATAATAAATATTTATAGGTACAAAACGTTTCGATAGTGAAAAAGCTGGTGATCGAGAAGTTCAAAGAACTATGTTAGAACTTCTTAATCAATTGGATGGCTTTCAACCTAATGATGATATTAAAGTTATTGCTGCTACAAATCGTGTTGATGTTTTGGATCCTGCTTTACTTCGTTCTGGACGTCTTGATCGTAAAATTGAATTACCTGTTCCAACAGAAGATGCTCGAGGTCGTATTATGCAGATTCATTCACGTAAAATGAATGTATTGTAAGTTTTTTAGTTTTCTAGCTATTAGCCTTATTAATACTACATTTTTTTAGCAAGGATGTTAACTTTGATGAATTGGCTCGATGCACGGATGATTTTAATGGAGCTCAATGTAAAGCTGTATGTGTTGAAGCAGGTATGATTGCTCTTCGTCGTGATGCAATTGAAGTAACTCATGAAGATTTTATGGATGCTATTCTTGAAGTTCAAGCAAAGAAAAAGACAAGTCTTAACTATTATGCCTAATTTATTTATTATATAAACAATATGATTTGTATTTTTTTTCTTCTGTTTCATTGTGGATATGAATGTGTACTAATATTTTAATACTGAATTATAAAAAAACTTTTGAAAAGACAAAGAAATATTACTGAAAACAGTTATTTTGAAAATATTAAAACAGTAATTGTTGTTAATGTTGGAACATTTAACGTTATTGTTGACCAAATAATCTTAGAACGAATTTGGTGAATTTTCTTTAAAGAACATTAAAGTTCAACACAAAACAATAAACACAGATTTGCTGATTTATTCTTTTTGTTAGACGACGACACTTAACTACAACTACAATTATTATTATTTAATTTTTGACGTAAACAGATCTGTTGAGCTTTTGGTATTGTTTTTTTACACGGGAAAGGTTACATTTTTGAATAAAAAACTTTCGATGGATGCTGAACATTTTTTATTATCCTTTCGGTGATAATTGTTAAAACAAAAAAATATATTTTCATAAAAAGATGACGTCGTCTGATACAGATTATGAAATGGCACTTGAAGATCAGGTTTATTTTTATTCTAATTGTTAATTGAATGTAAATAGTTCTTGCTTTTTAGAAATTACGAATTATTGAATGGCAGCATCTTAATTTATGGAAATTTTATCCACTTGCATTAGCAACAAGTTTTTCTGTTCGATGTGCTTTATATCCAATGTCCGTCGTCAAATCGAGATTAGCACTTCAGAAACAGAATAATGTATATAGAGGAATGACACATGCATTTTCACAAATTATTAAAACAGAAGGAATTACTGCATTGTACCGGGGAGTAAGTTTTTGAAATATATTTATAGCTAAAATACCATAAATAATTATTTTTATAGTATTGGGTAACTATTCCACAACTTTCTGCCTCATTTGTATATTCAACTGTATACGAAGGTCTACGAAATGTTATTCGTCAAACCTTTGATATTCGTTCTCCTGCTTTAGTATCTGCATTAGCTGGAGGCGCGGCATCCACGACTACACAACTAATTTTTGTTCCAACAGATATTGTAGCCCAATATATGATGATTTACAATAAGCCTCAATCATTTGCTGGATCTATTGAAAATGTTGCTGTAACAGATTGCCTTCGAAAGGATGGATTAGAAAAGAGACTTACACTGGGATTACGTGTTATTCGCGCTGTTTATAAAGTGGACGGTTTTATGGGATTTTATAGAGGCTTTTTTTCATCTTTATTACTGTATATTCCTTCTTCTATGATTTTTTGGAGTACTTATTACATTGCCTTAGATGCTTTAAAATTAGTCAATAAATATGTTTCTTCTGATAAAAGTGGTGAAGGTAATTTACTCAAACTTCAAGGCATGTCTGGAGCTATCGGTGGAATTACGGCAGCGGCGTGTACAAATCCACTTGAAGTTCTTCGAATTCGTATTCAGGTTTGTATTTCAATATTTTCTTAATTTGACTGAAACTCAAAAAAGTGTGGTAAATACAAAATTTAATGGCTGAAATAAAATGTGCTGTCTAATAATTGGCGCCCCAGATTCAAAAGAAATTGAAAGCCTACCAGATAAAAAAATTACGATAATAAAGTTTTTTCCTTTTGTAACTGCCCCATTAAAAGCTAAAATCTTTGGTATACGGTAACTGTCAGCCGTTAAAATTTTTTTTAAGCAAAAGCGCATAGCTGTAGACCACATATTACCTTTATTTGTTTTTTGGTTGTACCGTCCTCGTCTTGATTTTTTTTACACCAACCCGAATACGGCTTTTATTTATTTTTAATTTTTTCAGGTGCATCGAACGGGATATGTTGAAACTTTTCGTCGTCTAGTGGCTTTTGAAGGTGTGAGAGTTTTCACAAAAGGACTCGCACCCCGTGTTATTAATAATGGAATTTATTCATGTTTAATAATGCTTGGATATGAATCTGTAAAAAGAATTGCCATAGTAGATGAATTACAAGGCTCGGTTACTTGGTGATCTTTTTATATCAAAATAGAGATGTATTTTTGTTTTGTAAAAAACTTTTTTTATTTGTTTTTGTCTTTCCTTCATTGCCAGGTTTAAAATCTAATCATGCTCATTCTTCGTACATTTAAATAAAGAGTTTACTATCAGCTTATATGGTTTTGAATTTTAAATTTAACTGTTAACCTACAGTAAATACTTTTACAATTTTAATTCTTTTTCTTTTTGTAATTCTTACATACAGTAAATGGCAACGACGGGAAGATTTGCAAGAGTTCAACAATGGCTTCAATTTCATCGACAATGGCACGTTGTTGATGCAAGTCATCAAGTATGTTCTGACCGTAATCCTTTTTATTGTAAATGATTTTTTAGGATGTTTATAAACTGGGTAAAAAAGTAGCTGATCATTTATCAGGAAAATATAAGCCCATATGGCATCCTGAAACAGATGTTGGTGATTATGTTGTAGTGTACAATTGTAAAGATGTTGCAATGAAAGGTTTTGATTGGAAGCATGTTCATTATCATTTTAATAAAGAATACCCAAAATCAAAGAATGATATTCCGGCATATCAAATTCATGAATACGACCCATGTCGAGTAATGTTTATGGCGGCATACAATGCATTAGGAAGTAATTTAATTCGGAGACAACATATCCTTCGACTTCATCTTTTTACTGATGATAAAATTCCTGAAATAATTCGAGCAAATATGGGAAAACAGATGGAACTTGTTCAAGAAATTCCAAAGAAATCAACTGATTATTCTGAAGGGGAAAAACTCAAATTTCCACAATTATTTACTCGTGGTGAAAATAATCTTTTGGATTGGGAAGCACCTGTTAAAGAGCCTCCATATATTCGTGATCCAAGAATAAAGAAAAAGAAATAAAAAAATAGATTGTACTAGAATTAGATTGATAGCTTTATCGTTATTATTATTTTTGTTGTGTTTGAAATAAAAATTACTGTAAAAACTTTAAAATTTTTTCAATTCTGGTAGACTCCATTTTTACATTTTTATATCATTACATAATTCTTTTGTTACGGTAATACATATTTTACAGATGCTTGCATCATTGAGACCAATGTGTTCACATTGGAATATTTTGCTCAAAAGATCATCGTCTCAAATAACAACATTTAATCAAAATGATTATGAAAGAATTGCCGAGGATACCCTTGAACATTTATATGATTATTTGGACCAGCTACCTGAAAAAGTGGATGTTGAACCAGAATTTGATATCTCTTATGCAATGGGAGTATTAACAGCAAAAATTTCAAATAAAATTGGAACATATGTTATTAATAAACAATCACCTAATCGACAAATATGGTTATCTTCGCCATTCTCAGGTCCTAAACGCTATGATTTTTTTGATAAAAAATGGATTTACTCTCATGATGGTGTATCAATGCATTCGCTACTTCAAAATGAATTTGAAAAAATTTTTGGAAAAGATGAAACTAGGATCATTGAATTAGAAAGAGATTTAGCAAAACGTATTTAATATTTGTTTTTCATACAGTAATAAAGTATTTTTTTAAGTGAAACAAATGTAATTGTATACTTTGGAATCCAAAGTTTGGATAAAAACCAATAATTTTCTTTCAAATGATTTTTGCAAAGTTGTTTAAATTTTTGTTACAGTGATCAAAAGAGATGCGAGCAAGTGCAATTCGACGTGCCACAAATGTTGGAAATACAATGAGAGCATGGATGACAGAAAATTATAAAGGACCATTAGTTTGTCGAGAAGTTTCAATTCCATCCATAACTCAACCGAATCAAATTTTAATTAAAGTCAAGGTTAATATTTTTTTTTCTCTATTGTAATATGGTATCCTTGCAATTTATAGTCAACAAGTATGAATCCGATTGATTGTAGAATGACAGACGGATATGGTGATCAAATTCTTTCAACTTGGAGGCAATTTGAATCTTTCTCACCCCAAGGACAATCTCGCCTTCCGCTTATTGCAGGTCGAGACTGTTGTGGAGAAGTAATCGCGGTTGGCGGAAGTGTTACTGGTGTCAATGTTGGAGATGAAGTAATCGCAGTTGTTCCTGGACCATGGCAAGGCTCACATGCTGAATATGTTTTGACAAGATCTGATGCAGTTGCACGAAAACCTTCTAATGTCAATTATTTAGAAGCTAGTACACTCCCTTATGTGGCATGTACTAGTTGGGCTGCGTTGGTATCGGTAGGATTGTATTAATTTGTATACTCTAATATTTGCATAAGCTTTGAAGGTAGCACAAATCAATTCAAATAATGCATCAGGTACTCGAGTCCTCATTCATGGTGGTTCAGGTGGTATTGGATCAGCTGCAATACAAATGCTTAAAGCATGGGGCGCTGATAGAGTTGTTGCAACATGTTCTGAAAAGAAGTAATCATTTTATGTTCACATAGTATGTTACTGTAACAAATATTTAAAATTTTAGCATGGATTATGTTACATCATTAGGTGGAATTGCTGTAGATTATAATAGCCAAGATGTCAAAGATCAATTAATTTCTGAGTCGCCATTTGATGTTATACTTGATTGTGTTGACACTGACCTTGCTCGATGGTCTGATAAAGTTATGGGAGTTTGGCGGAATAGTGTTCACGTTTCAATTGTTAGTCCAATGCTTCGTGATACTGATCGTTATGGAATTCCATTTGGCTTGGCTTCAACAGCAATAAAATATTTTCGTCGAAGTTGTGGTTCTCTTCGTAATGGCCGTTGGTTTTCATATGCTTATTTTATGCCAAATTCACAATGCCTTAACCAAATTAGTGATTTCATTGATAATGAAAAGGTATACATACATACTACAGTATTTATTTGCTTTTATTTAAATAATACTTTTATAGATCAAAATTCCACATATTGATAAAATTTATAAATTCAATGAATTCCCAACGGCATATGATCGATGTGCCCTGCTTCATACGAAAGGAAAATTAATTATTGATATTGCTGAAGAACCTTTGCCACCAAGAATTGATGATTCACCTCCGATTTCACCTAAATTATCACCATATCATCCTGGTACAAAATCTGTTCCAACTATTGATTTGAAACCTCCACCCCTTCCTACTGAACCTGCTCCTGTTATTGTTTAGGTCATGATATAATTTGTAGAAAATTAAATTTTGTGTTACGGTATTATTTAGTGTGTAGTAATTAATTAAAAAACTGGTGTTACATAAAGTTCAATGTGATTGATTACTGTTTTATGGCAATTAAAAACACAAAAAAATACAATCATTTTTAATCTCTGGAGCTTGCAACTTTGAAAAAATGTGTTGAAAGAAATAATACTCTAATTATCAGTAAAAACACTAAAGCATTTGCTCTTTGATGGTTTAGCTTTTTTTGACAAGGCTATTTTACTACTCCTCTCCTCCGATAGCTCCAATGCATTTTTTTATGGTTTTTGTTGAAATTTTTCTACACAGTTTTTCTTTCTGATATCAGCCGTTCCAATGAAACGAAACACAAAAAAACAATTTAACCCTGTTGCAAAAAACCATCCATCTTCTAAAAATTACTGATAAAAAAGTTTTGCACTTTTTTCACAGCAGTTCAAAGAGTGCTTAGCTTTTTGCTTATAAAGGTTTCTATTTTTCCATTTTTATCTAAAAAAATAAGATGATGAAAATTCCGCCATGGTTAATATTTTCGGTATTTGTGCATGGAATTTTGGGTTCATTCGGAGAGCTGCTAGATATTATGTTAGGTCGATTGTCAGTTCCGCTATCAAATTTTTATAATGAATCTATATTTCTTCATTACGGTACTTTTATTGAACCCCATCAAGCTACCGTAATTACATCATTCATTGAAAATTTTGCAATCGGTGGTTCTATTTTATCTGTGATCTTTTTAATTCCAAAAATGGATACCTGGGGTCGTAAAAATATTGCTTTATATTTGCGAGGCTTTATTGCATGTTTTGCAGCTGCATTAATTATTCTTTCAAAGAATATTGAAGCTTTTGAGTTATTTGCAGTTGCACAATTTTTTTCAGGTATTATTCGGCCACTGAAAACTGGTGTTGCAAAAGCATATATTTCTGAATGCTCACCTGATGATATTCGAGGTAAAGTTGTAATTAATAATTTATGGTCTTAGTTCATTTTTCAAAATTGTCATTTAAAATTTTCCAAGTTTTGATTTAATATTTTGAAATTTTGTATGGAAGAATTCATTTCAAAAGTAATCATGTTGTCATAACCTCATAAATCATTTTTTGTAGGTCTTATAACACAAGGAATTACAACATGCTCATATGGGGTCGTAATTGCAACAGGATTTTTAACTTTACCATTTGGATTTGGAAATAGCTTACGATGGCATTGGATGGCTGGGCTTGCATTTATTCTTGCAATTGGATTCATCAGTTTTGGACATTTCATTCCCGAATCACCTAAATTTATGCTTTTAAAAGGAAAAAATAAAAAATCTGTTAAACAAACAATCAAAAAGTTTCATGGAAAATCTGTTGATACAGGTAATCTTTGTTTGGCATACTGTAGCATTTTAAAAGGTTCTAATTTAGATGTCGTCCTTGATGAATATGAGCATGAATTTCGATCTATTTCGGGAAGCAAAAGCACTCATGAATCATATAAAGCTTTATGGAATGATATGGGCTTGCGAGAATCATTATATCTTGTAATAGTTGCATCACTTGCCCCTACAGTTGGTCCAGCACAAATTAATCATCTATATTCAATTCCGCTAAAAATTAAATTCGGTTTTACAAATTCTCATGCATTACTTTTTGATACAGTACTTTCACTGTTCTATGGTCCCTTGCTATTTTTGCTACCGTATTTATATGAAAAAATTGGAAGACGGCCATGCTTTTTAATGGCAACTATTTGTGGGGCTTCTGCTTCTATTTTACTTTTCACGGCACAATCAATCGTTTCTCTCTATGGTCCTTCAATGCTTACAGTAATTTTAAGTATTGCATATACATTTTGTGTTGGATTTTCATATGCATTTGGAGTTCCAATTTTTTATATCATTCTTATCAATGATCTCTTTCCTGCATCTGCAAAAGTTATTGCAACACAAGCGGTAATCCTATTAAATAATATTTCTGCAATTGGAGTTAATTTTGGATATGCAAGTTTTGAAAAGCCGCTTGGTCCATTCATTTATCTTCCGTTTGTTGTTGCACAGCTATTCTTCTTCTTTTATTCATACCGTAATCTACCAGAAACTCGACGAAGAGCTGTATATCAAAACTTTGAAAATGTCCGATCACAAGCAGTATCAAGACGGCAATCGATAATTGGACGCTCTCGAGCTTCTACATTACAATATGGTACTAATATGTAAATAGGATTTTTTTGATGATAAAAACATAACTTTCCATCATTACAAAACACAAACGTTGAAATAATAAATATCATTTATTTTACATTAATTCAAAATAACAGCATATAAATACCCGTATTAAACATACACAAGTTAGTTAGTAAAATAAAAAATTGAAAAATTTGTTCAACATAATATCTTTCCAAAGCCATTTTCCATTTTCAAAAAACATGTGGAAATCGAACAGAACGTGATGGAGAACGTGCTGGAGAATCAAAAGGAGCAGGAGATGCAACAAGATGATGTCGACGTTTGGTATTATCAAAAAATACAACTTCACTATCATCTTTTTCATTTTCAAAAAGTTCATTATGAAAACCAGGTGAGTCAGTGAAATTTCGAAGCATAAGATATGTACGACAAAGAATAAAGATGACATAACAATTTAGAAAAGTAATAATAATTCGATAAAGTGCAAACATTAAAAGTCTTCCAAAATGTATATCATGTCGAATAACAAACATTAATTCAGCATATATTTGATGAGTATATATTCCAAATGAAGCAATACAAAATCCAATATGTGTAATCGTTAATGGAAGTAACAGCCATGCAACATTTCGATGTAATGCAAATTGTCCCAAAAGTACCATAACAAACATATAAACAATTAAAGCAAATGCAATATTATATTGAAGATCAGAGGCACGATTCTTGTATAACATTTCATCCAAATGACAGATATAAAATAGATCAATAAATGTTATTATTGCTGCGGCAGCCTTAAAAGAGAATAAAAAAAGTAATATAGAATTCAGAACAAAAGAGTTAGAAAGGCATACCTTGAGATGAAGAGTTCCAAATAAGCAGCTCTGCTTCTTTAATGATTCAAAAAGAGTTTTTGCTGTTGCTGCCTTCATCTTGTTCCTTGATCTAAAAAATATGTATTTGATGGTCGTAAATAAGAGCTTCAAATAAAGGAACAACATTACTTAAATGATCATTGAAGACGAAAAGAAACCAATCACGCAAAATAGTTGAAAATGAAAAGCAGCATTGAAAAAAAAGAGGCAACTGCGAGTCAGCCATCTTCGCATTTTCACTCGCTTCTTTCTCCCGCTTTCATTTTCGTTGTTGTTCAATTGCTTCGCGATGCTTTTTTTTGTCTTTTTCAAAAACATTTTCCCCCGTTTTTTAAAAAATTTATTAATTTTATCATTAAAATTACTGTAATTTTTCTCAAATTTAAAAAAGTCTAATTTGAAACAATTTATTTATTCATAAAAATATTTTGTTGTTGTTGAGATTGTTGCATGTGATGTTGAAGGGATTGTTGAGAAGATGAAGGTAAAAAGGCTTGTTGCTGCATTGAAATTGCAGTTTGGGGCGTAAAAACTCGATCCAAATGTTTAAATGATTCATGAACCGTTGAATTTAAAGCATCTAAAACAGCAACCAAAGCTAACCCTAAAAATAAAGTTTTGTCTTTGACCTTTCAACCTAAATAAAACCTCCAAAACCATGAGTAACCATTGAAAAATGTGTTAACGGTTTTTGAATTGATGGATCAAGGATAACCTCTGGGCGATTTCCACAAATTGGTGAACGATCCGAATTCATTAAATCTAAATTTCTGTTTATTGTGCGAATGTTTTTAGAAAGATATACCTGAAATTTCTTTAATAAAAATTCGAACGTAGTGAAGCATTGTTCTTCGACGATGGGCATCATCTTCTGTGGCAACATTTCGACAAAGGAATATTCCAATTTCTTTTGCTGGGAAATCTCTTTCGCAGGAGGAATGAAAATCTTTTGCCATATGAACGGCTTCTTCTTAAATTTTTAATTACTGTATGTCATGGGTTATTATTAGAGAAAAGTGTACCTTCAACCAATGCAGTCCAAGCTGTAACATTTGCAGATTTTCTTCTTCCTGCTGGTAATGCCAGTCCAATTCGCTTTAATGATTCTCTCAAAGCTTTTCCGCCATCTTTTGATTTTGCTTTTCTCAAAATCCCTCCAAGTAAAGATGCATTCAAACATTCTGGAGGCGAGATTCGTCGTTGAATTTCGCCTACAGTAACTTTATACTTTGTTGTTGATGACAATAAACTTGTTCGACCGGGTACTGTACAAAATGTTTCAAATGGGGATCTTTGAATGAATGCTGCTACTGTTGAAGAATTATTAAAATGATTTGTATCAGCTAAAAGTTGTTGAGTTGTACTGCTACCTTTTTGGCCTTCAAATTCTTCGCCACATTGTGAAGCTGGAGAACTTGCACCAGAAGATGAATTTCCACTAAATTCCTAAAATTTAAAAATTGTAATAAGTTTTTGAATAATCCGACTAGCATACGGTATGTAAATGATTTTGTGAAATTGTTAAAGAAGAACTTGACGAAAGATTTTCATTAATAATACCTGGAATTTGTCCAATTCCTCCATTACTGGGATACGGTACCCCATAAGAAACAGAAGGATTTTCGAAAAATGTTGGTGGACCATGATGATGGTGATGGGCACTATAACCATCTGAGAAATCCGGTGCACCAGAAAATGGATATGCAAAATACGTATGAATTGGATATCCACTTCCGCCACTAGAGCTTTGAGGCTGTGGCAGTGATTGAGGAGGTGGAAGTGTTTGACCAATTTCTACTGAAAGATGATGTGAATGTTGTTGATTATAATCAAAACGAGGTTGCTGTTGTTGTTGCTGAGGTTGTCCATTCCCAAGGGGATATTCAATATTACTCGGATTTTTAGGGATACCATTTTCTTCTTCAATTTCATCATCTTCTGAAGAGGTCGTTGATTGAGGTTTTTCCAAAATATTTTCCATTTTTTTAAACAACAAATAGAGACTATAAAAAAGTAAAAGCTTTTACTTTTTTTAGAAATCCGAAAATGGAATTCGAGAAATTCTTTTTCTTTTCTGGATTACCACGAAAGCAAAAAAGAAAGTAGGGAAAGTTGATTTGCATTTCTACAGTAACGCCTGGCGGGAGGGATTGGATAAAACCTAAAAGGGATAAAGCTCGTGGGAGCGCCGTAGGCGGGATTACTCGAGGGCATTTGTTGCCTTAAGATGATAGAAGAATAAACTTAATTTCAAATTGCCATCGGCATTAATAACTCTCTGCTTTTTCTTTGCTTTCTGAGTTTTGAAAACTAATAAAATGCGACACTTCAGCTTTTCATCATCAAATAATATCTCTCTCTTTCTTTTTTTTTGAAAATAAAGTTTTTTATATTTGTTTTTTTCGAAGCAACAGCTACAGTATCCATTTGGCTTTTGAGGTTGAAAGTGTACTGCTGTTTTTATTGCAAGTTGGTTTTTTAAACATAAGAAGGCCAAAAATTAAATTCAACAGAGAAAAAATTTTTGATGGTTGAATAATAACCTAAGAGAGATGTCGACATTCATTTATTAACATCAATGAAAAATAATTTGGTCAAAGAAAAAAAGCTCCTTTCTGACGCGTCACACTTCACTCGAGAAGAGGAGGATAATCCGCCCTTCAATTTTATATTTCCATAAGTCCAAAACATCTTTTTTCGGCAATAAAATAAACTATTAAAATTGTATCAAAAAAATTTATTTTAAATCTGTTTTAAATTTTACTGACAAGGGAACCGTCAGACATGTCACCAGCCTTTTTGGTCCAAAATACGTTTATAGGGTACTTTTTAGGCAGAAAAAACATATGCCAAAATATAAGCGGCTAACGCCCCCGGAAACACCGGATTTTAGGACCTTTAAATTTGAATAAACGCACGCTTGCAACATGTCATTCATTTTTTCACTCTGTTTCTGTGTGGTCCTGTGACATAGTGGTTCTGCAAAATTCAGAAAAAAACATCTTAAAATCAAAAAATGCATTACATGGATCTTCTTTTTCAAATAACTGCATTTTTTTTGTAAAATATTTCAGGTATGTGGTGGTAGTGCTTCAAAGTCCTAAAAATTCGGAAAAGGACACTTGGTGGAAGATGCGTTTATATGCCATCCTCCATGCATGCTTTTTTCGTGAATGCAGCAAGTGATATAAATGCAACTTCCACCAAGTGTCCCGCGTCCCTAAAAATTTACACAGAATACAAAAATTTGTATATTTTTTGTAAACATTAATGTTTTTCCAAATCTTTTTTTCGTAAAGTTTATTGTTTTTTTTTGAAAGAGAAAAAAATGTGTGATACTTCAACGCCTGATAATACTTCGTTGTCTGATACTCCATTAATATCTATGACAACTTCATCTCAAGAAGAACTATCTGATTTATCTGGACGTGTAATAGGAAGCAGTGAATTTTGGTATTATACTTCAAAGGTATGTTTTTTTCAAACATGAATTGGTGTTCTAGAGAAGTTTACTAAGATACTATAAGTTTAATTTCAGACAAAATTAAGTATGGATTGCATCAATAAAGCATTGGAAAAAGCAACACTTCTTTTAAAGCTTGGTGAAAGCGGCAAAGAATTAAAGGCAGAAATGAATAAATTTCGAGCAGATATTGATCGGCTGGTAATTTTTTTTATTCATTAATTTCTTTTATTTGCGACCTCCTGAGTTCAGTACAGACTTTACAGGCAGAAACAAATGATCTCTCAGATTTGACAACAAATGAATTCTCATCAACATAATTATCTCTTCTATATTCGAAATACATCATCAGTAACAACAATATCTTCTTTTTTGCTATTCTTCTATCGACGATTAATGCTTTTATCCATGAATAATTAATTATATATTTGTCTTATGTGTTCTAATAAATTTTTCATACTGTAATAAATAAAAAAAATGTATGTCTTTAAAAGTGGATGTTTCAAGAAAAAAATTTAAGTTTATAAATTTTATTACATTTTTTGGTAGAAAACATTTTTAAAATCTCTTTCTTTTTACAACATCAATTAAAATAAATAATAAAAAAAATTAGAGCAAATTTTTTCGGGATATATATGTAGTTTTTTGATTATTTGAAAGACGACAAGGCGAGGTAAAAGAAGAAGACGACAAGAAAAATTAAAAAAAGAAAATGGATATAAATTTTTTCGTGGATTGAAAGACTTTTTGTTTTATCACAGACAAAAAAGAAAAAAATGACTACACGTTTCTGTTTTTTCATCACAAATTTGACCATCATTTATTAACTATTTTTCTATTGATTATTTCATTTCAAGAATTTTAAGGGATTCATTAAGGCAATTTGTTACAGCTAAAATGGATGCTTGAATAGCTGGAATTCCAAATCCATGAGTAACAAGAGAAAAATGTGTTAAATGTCTTTGAATATCTGGATCTAAGATTATCTGGGGTCTATCCATACATACTGGGCTTCGATCAGATGAAAGTAAATCACAAATTTCACCCAAAATTTGTTTTGATGCAATAATCATATTTTTCCGTCGTTGAATATCATGTTGATCATTTGAGCAATGAACCTTTGTTAAATAATTGGAAATCGGTGAAACGGGAAACTCGTTTTCGCATAAAACTCGAAAATCTTTTGCAAGGGTTGCTGCTTCCAATTCAACCAAAGCTGTAAGGGAGTTGACGTTGGTGGCTTTTCGTCGACCTGCTGGTAATGAAACACCATACGATTTAAGTCGATCACGAAGTGATTTTCCGCCATCTTTTGATTTAGCTCTTCTTAAAATTCCACCCAAAACCGATGCATTCAAAGATTCTGGAGGGGAAAGGCGTCGTTGAATTTCTCCTACCGTAACCTTATATTTATTTGCACTTGACAATAAAGATAGTCGTCCGGGAACACTAAAAATAACTTCCAAAGGATTCGTTGGTGGATTTTGACCCCCTCCTCCTCCAACAACCATTGGCAACATTCTACCCATTGTAACAAGGTCATTATTTTTATGACGAGCAACTTTTCTAATTACACCACTACTTTGATCTGAGCATGATTCGTCAGAAGACGGTTCACCATCACATTCTTGTTTTAATGGAATAAGAGGAAAATGTTGCTGCTGTTGTGGAACAGGTGGTGGCACAATTTGCATGCATTGTTGTGGATTTAAATGTTGAAAAATTGTTTCTTGTTGTGGAATCATTGATGTCAAATATTCATGCTGTCGAGTTTGTTGTTGATGATAATGATTCTGCATTCGAGTTAATTGTTCTTGTTGCTGTTGTTGCTGCTGCTGTTGTGAACACATTCCATACACCTTAAAAAATATATAGATTTAATAATATAAAAAAGTTACAGTATACACTTACCTGTTGAGTTTGTAAATATTGATCTGTCACATTATACGTCGAAAATGCATAAGTAGGTGGAGGTGAAAATTGTTGTTCAACAGAGCCATCATTTTGACCAAGTTGTTGTGGTTGACTTTGATGTACAATTAGGACACCATGTGGTTGACCAGTTGTTACTTGATGGAGTTGTAAATTCTATAAAAGATGATGGCATTTTTTGATGTTGATTTTCGAAGAAATAATAAATATGAAATTGAATCGTAGAAAGCAACTCACATTCATGGCGATGATGAGACTATATGCTTGTCACCAACGACAATGCTAACGGCGTCCCCTTAGGCAAATAATTGCCGAACACACTTTTGTCAACAACGAAGACGACGATACGTTGATGGCTTTGCTTCCCCCTCAGGCGGTATTATTTACACAAAAATTATAATAACAGCAGCCTTTACACTCAGAGAAAGTGAGAAAAAAAATTTGCCTCCGGCGGCAACAAACAGAGCCCGATAATTTTGTGCCGGCGGCGATCCTCACACTAAAAAAGCTGTGAGAAAAGTGATGATAAAAAGCCGGAGCACCGTTTTTTGAATATCAAGGAGGGCTTTTTTTCTGATATGTATGTTGCCTGGGGAAATATATATCAGAAGAGAGAGATATACATCAATGAATGCTTGCGATTACAATGTTGGCGTAACAAATTTTTTTGACAAAAAAATATAAAAGATCTTTCAATGCTCAACTGCCTAAGGGAATCCAAATTTGGTGAATTCTCTCGGACGCACATCTTTTTGCTGTCTTCTGTTTTTAAAATAAAACAAGCCAATCCAATAAAAAAGAAAATCCAAGTCGAAATAAGGCGCGCAAAAGAGATTCTAATCAGCAAAGAGACCGGTTCACGTTTTTTTAAAATGTTGATGATGCACTTCAAAGGCGTCCGTCGCGCGCCCCAATACACTCAAAAACATTGATTTATCCCGCCTCGGCAAATATATCCTGAAAAAAATCTAAGAGATGTCGAGAAAAAGAACAAGTCTTTACTGCGGTTTCTAGGTCGAGGAACTATCTATCTGCCGATCCACTTTTCTTCCCATGTCTTTTTTCAAAGACATCCACTTCAAACCAAAACCCCAATAAAATCCAAAAAGAAACACAAGAAAAAATTTATTCAATTAGTTTATTATATAAATATATTATAGAAAATTATACAAGACACACAAAATAAATTACAAAATAATGAGTTCTTTTTATTTTGGAGCGAAGTAAGCAGATGTTGCACCAGGAGCAGCTCCAGCACCACCAGAAGGAGCAAAGTACGCAGAAGTTCCAGGAGGTACAGCAGCTCCACCACCGCCGCCACCAGAAGGTTTTGCACCACCGCCGCCGCCGCCAACACCGAAGTAAGCTGAAGTTGCACCACCACCACCAGGAGCGCCGCTGCCACCGACACCGAAATATGCAGATGTTGCACCACCGCCACCAGGAGAAGACATTGGAGCACCACCCATTGGAGCAGAAGGAGCACCACCAGCACCTCCAACAGCAGTCATAGTTGAGCCTAAAACAAATGAAGCATATTAGTAACCAAATAAAATACCGTAATCAAAATAAGCATACCACCGCCTCCACCCATTGGAGCACCAACAGCAGTCATCGTAGAAGTACCTCCACCGCCCATTGGGGCACCAACAGCAGTCATCGTAGAAGTACCTCCACCGCCCATTGGGGCACCAACAGCAGTCATGGTTGATCGTCCGCCGCCCATAGGAGCACCTCCAACAGCAGTCATAGTAGAAGATCCGCCACCACCCATTGGAGCGCCAACAGCAGTCATCGTAGAAGCACCCATAGGAGCACCACCAACAGCAGTCATAGTAGAAGATCCGCCGCCTAAAAAATATAGCAACGTTTTAGATACAGTACCTGACCCAAAATATAAATAAGAACTTACCTCCCATTGGAGCACCAACAGCAGTCATAGTTGATCGTCCGCCGCCCATAGGAGCACCTCCAACTGCAGTCATCGTAGAAGATCCTCCTCCACCCATTGGAGCGCCAACAGCAGTCATCGTAGATTGTCCACCGCCCATTGGGGCGCCAACAGCAGTCATTGTTGATTGTCCACCGCCCATTGGGGCACCAACAGCAGTCATGGTTGATCGGTTTCCACCCATTGGAGCGCCTCCAATGGCAGTCATAGTAGAAGATCCTCCTCCACCCATTGGAGCGCCAACAGCAGTCATCGTAGAAGCACCCATAGGAGCACCACCAACAGCAGTCATAGTTGAAGAGCCGCCGCCGCCCATTGGAGCACCTACAGCAGTCATAGTTGAAGTTCCTCCGCCGCCCATTGGAGCACCTACAGCAGTCATAGTTGAAGTTCCACCAGGAGCACCACCAACAGCAGTCATGGTTGATCGTCCAGCAGCAGGGGCACCCATTCCACCTATAAGTTCAAAGACTTATATTTACACCGAAACCCAATAAATAAAAAGAAACATACCAGCTGGAGGAGGAGCTGCAGCACCACCGCCGCCACCAACAGCAAAGTAAGCTGAAGTTGCACCACCACCACCAGGAGCGCCGCTGCCACCGACACCGAAATATGCAGATGTTGCACCACCGCCACCGGGCGCACCAGACATTCCACCTCCACCGCCGCCAGCTGCACCACCAGGAGCACCACCAGGAGTAAAGTAAGCAGACGTTGCACCACCACCTTTAGCAGCTCCACCAGCACCAAGATAACAAGAAACAGCCATTTTGTAAATGAGATGAGAGATTCGTAAGCTGCCGAATAATAGTAAGCAGAAGAGACGAACACTGACGTAAATTTGAAAACATTCTAATGCTTTTATACATTTTCAAAGGTTTTTGTCAAACACATATGCAAATATCACATTCTGTTCATTCCAATAATAAAAAAATAATTTGAATATTTATTTCCTTTCATCTTTTTTCGTATTGTGTTTGGTCTTTTTTCCAGCTATTATTATTCGAATCCGTAAATAAAAAAAGATATATAAAAATAAATACAATATGTTTTTTGAGTATAAAAATTTGATAAAGAAATAATTGCAGCGAACAACAAAAATTCATGTCAAACATTGTTTTTTTTTCAGTCGTCGCTTACAAATCAGTTGCTTCAAGACCTAAAAAAGTGCTAAAAAAATTACAGTAAGAAATAATTTTTTGCTTTTTTAAAATTTTGTTTTTTCGGTTTTTTTTTGGAGCGTATTTATCTACAATCCATTGTTTTTTTTATTGAAACACATAAAGATCTGTATTTTTATAGGTTTTTTTTTTATAAATGTTTATTTTTGTTATTATCGTGTTTTTTTGACAAACGCAGATAATAATAACAAACACAAGCTTTAAAAATATTTTGTTAGTTAATCTTTAAAGAATCATTGAGGATTAATGATGAAGATGAGCCATTAAATCATTTCCTGTTTTTAGCTTTTAGTTTACTTTTCTCTCCCTTTTTGAACTTGACATTTGCGTAAGTAATTGTGCTACGTAAAAAAATACATTTATTACAATATGCATTATAAATTAATAATATCTAGGTACATATATGTGTCTTCTTCTTTTCTAATAAGGCCAATTCCATGAAAGAATTCTTCGAATTAAAATGAATAAAGCAGAAATTAAAACGCAAGCAGAAAATAATTTAGCGATGTTTGATAAAGTTGTATTATTGTAAAATTCTTTTAAATGACGTGCTTTCTTTTCATCTTGAATTGTTGAAAAGGTTTCAGCTTCAAAAGCCCCAAATGCAAGCTTGCGTGTTGAAGACATCTGATAATGAGAAATTTCAGACGATGTGACGTTCTGAAAAAGCTTTTTGGTCAATTTTTTTAAAATTTATTTTTTTGAAGGAATATATCTATTATTTTCATGGAATCCTTTTTTTTAAAGAAAGGTGAAAAGAATATATAAAAAATAATATAGAAGGGCACATTGTAGTAAATGCTAAAATACAGTATCATAGCTTACAAGAAAGCTGGGATATATATAAACAACTTACAAATGGATCACCACTTGAACCCGTGTAACCCAGTTCACAGTCATCTGGAATTACAGTTTTAACTTGGTCATTTCTTTTAAATTTTTCCGGTAAATAGCATGTCACTTTTGATATAAACTTTCCACATTTACTTCCTTTTACTGATACCGATGAAGAAGTAGAATCAATCGAATCGGAAATCGTAGAGGCTGCTGATGAACAAGATGAAGAATTACTTGATGACGTTGAACTTTCAGAGAAAAGCGAAGTATCACATGGATAAATTGGAGACATTTTCTAAATTCAAAACAAAGAACAAATTTTAGCAAACTTTAATAATGAGAAATTTAAAGACATTCTGGCATCTTTTTTTCTTTAACAAATCTGGCAAAACATAAATGTAAAATCCCGCCCCAAAAAGAGGATTAAGCTTCGTAACATCTTTTTTCAAACATCTATCTTGCGTGACATTTTAATGTTCTCTCTTTTATTATTCATTTGTCAAAAAAACTCTTTGATACTTTTATTAATGTTCTTATTGCAGCAACATTTTTATGACATTAATGATCAAAAAAATATAAAAATATATACTTTTAAAGATCCATCTTTAGCCAAACACATATGACATTTTTATAGTTCAATCAAAGACCAAAAATGTAATACAAAATAATTAATAAATGTTGTACACATGTTTTGTCAGAATATTTCTTAATATTAGAGCTTTTTTAAAGGAATTAAAAATTTTTAGTTGAAAATTATAAGATTTTTATTAATCTTTGTCACAGAAAATAATTTAGCGGAAATTCATATTACAAAGTTACTAATGGTTTTTATATGTGCTTTAAAATTTATGTAGTTTATGCATTCAAAAAAAAACACTGACAAATAATTATTACTCATCATTAAAAGTTATTTCGTCATTATTTGAATTGCTGAAATACTTCTTAACAAAATGTTGAACATATTGGGATACTGTAAGATGATAAAAAATTTATAAGCAACGTTTAGCATTTATGTCAACACAATTTACTGTTGTCGAAGTTACTGTATGTATTGTTATCAAGAAAAACCACTGGAATATTTGATTTAAAATGGTATATTTGCATTATTTACAACCTAAAAAATATTTGCTTGCAATTTTCTGTTTCATTGATGCAGTGGAAACTTTATTTCTCAAACAAAAACTACATAATCTATTCTGGAATATTCTGGTCACCGTGTATGAAAAATTTTTTTTTGCGACATATTTTTTTGGTTTTAAAAGTACAAAGTTGTTTTAAAAAAGAGCATGGATTAATTTGCTAAAAACAAATCTAAAAATAAAAGTGTATCTTACTGTAATCATAAATGCAATGAATTTATTTGAATTTGAAACTCATTGATTTTAATGAATTAAGCAAAAAAATTAAAATGGTTACGGTATATTTTTAACATTGACAACATATAAACTTCACTTCAAGGGAAGCTTAATGGTATTTTTGCAAAAAGACTCCCTAGAAAAAAACAAAAATGTTAATAGCTATTAAAAATGTGGTTTACTTTTGATGAAGACATTAACCAAAATTTTATTATTTTCAGATTTTTGCGTTACTGTCACTTACAATCTCTTATTACGGAAATTCGACTTTTGAATCCTCATTTTTCAAGTTTTTTTTATTTGGTTCTTACTTTGTCTGACTTCTCTAAAAAGTGTTTAATTTTTTAAAGAAATGCGTTCATTATTTAATCCATTACGGTGTGATATTTACAATTTTGAACATAATGAATAGGTTCATCATGTAAGTCTTTTTTATGAAATTTTCTAATAGTCCAGTTACCTATCATTACTTTTTTAGCAATTCATCCCAGAGCCATTATTTCGTGTTGTATCAACTGCAGTATCAAATTCTTGCATCCTATTTAAAGGTCATATAACATATGATGAATTTTCTACTATAAATCTTGTTGACGCTAAACATGTTCATGATCGGCATCACGTTATTTTAATGGTTAAAAAAAATATTGTAAGTCTTTTTTTACTGCCTTAGAAATATGTAACATAATTAAATTTTAGACACTTGTAACAGCAAAATTTTGTGCATACAGCTTCATCTTTGGTACATCATCTTTTGCTCGACAATTTTATGAAGATATTAATCGGCATGTTCATCGTCCACAAATTGTTGAATGGCAACATCAAGTTAATGTTCCTCCTAGAAAGTAAGTAACCATACATTTTTTGTTATTGATTTTAAACATTAGAATTTTTAGTGCAGCAGAAGATGAACCAGCTAAAAATGCTGAAATTCCAATGGATGAATATGGAACCCGAATCTGTTGTTAATCATGATGGCAACAATAATTCGAATGTTAGCCCTCTTCATGAATGTTTTGATCGTGATAGTGATTAAGATTAATATGTGATAATTAAGAATAGTGTTGTTAATTATTGATTTATAAATTCTATTTTGTTGTTACATAAAAGAGCTGTTTTAAAAATTGAAAGCTGCTTTTGCCATTTTAACACAAATGTTCCTAGCACGATCACATCTCTGCTAGAGCAAAAAAAGTTTTTAAAAGAGGGTTTTCAACTTTTGTTTGCGAAATAACGCTTATTTAACTTTTTTTCGGTATTTTTGGTCAAAAAAGTGTATCAATTGCACCCTTTTTTAGTAACTTTGGTAATAATGTTTAACGAAGAGGAATATAATGAAGAAGAACAAGAGCAAGTCGTCGATGATGATGCCATTGAAGGAAATGAAGCTTGGCAGGTCCGTTGTTAAAGCATTTTTTGACTTTATGAGCTATTTCATTTTTAGGAAGCATGCTGGGCTGTAATTTCTGCATATTTTGATGAAAAAGGTCTTGTCAGACAACAGTTAGATAGTTTTGATGAATTTGTACAAATGATTGTTCAAAGAATTGTTGAAGATACTCCACCAGTTGAATTACAAACTGAAGTTCAACATTATCAAGGTAATTTGCTTAAGATATAGAAATAAATGCAACGATACGTTTATTTATAGCTGAACTAGATAATCCTCGACAATACTCTATTAAATTTGGTCAGATCTATTTATCTCGACCAACACATTGGGAAAAAGATGGTGCTCCAACAGCTTTGATGCCAAATGAAGCTCGTCTTCGTAATCTAACATATTCCGCTCCACTTTATGTTGATGTTACAAAAACCGAAAATTATAATGGTGAATCAAGAGTTACGAATTTTGAGAAAGCTTATGTTGGAAAAATTCCTGTAATGTTACGATCAAGTTATTGCATGCTTGCAAATATGTCGGATCGAGATTTAGCGGAACTCAATGAATGCCCACTTGATCCTGGTGGATACTTTATTATTAATGGTTCAGAAAAAGTTTTAATTGCTCAAGAAAAAATGGCAACGAATACTGTATATGTCTTTTCTGTTAAAGATGGAAAATATGCGTATAAAACAGAGTGTCGTTCATGCATTGAAAATTCTAGTAGACCTGCTTCTACCATTTTTGTTAATATGACTTCACGAGCTAGCAAAACTCTCAGTAAAACATCTATGGGTCAACGAATAATTGCTATTTTGCCATACATTAAACAAGTTAGTTTTTATTTGTATGAAGTATTATTACAGTACTCTTTTTTTCTAGGAAATTCCTGTAATGATTGTTTTTCGAGCACTTGGATTTGTATCAGATCGTGATATTTTGGAACATATTATCTATGATTTTGATGATTCTGAAATGATGGAAATGGTTAAGCCATCTTTGGATGAAGCTTTTGTTATTCAAGATCAAAATGTTGCTCTCAATTTTATTGGTGCACGTGGTGCAAAGCCTGGTGTTACGAAAGAACAACGTATTAAATATGCACGTGAAATTCTTCAAAAAGAATTACTTCCACATGTTGGAATATCTGATCATTGTGAAACAAAGAAAGCATATTTTATTGGTTATATGGTTCACCGGTTGTTACTAGCTGCACTTGGTCGTCGTGAATTGGATGATCGGGATCATATTGGTAATAAACGTCTTGATCTTGCTGGGCCCTTGTTAGCTTTTCTCTTTCGGGCATTGTTCAAAAATTTAATGAAAGAAATTCGTTTAACTGCACAAAAGTATATAAACAAGAATGGTGATTTCAATATTAATGTTTGTATTAAACAGTCAACAATTACTCGTGGCTTAACATATTCTCTTGCAACTGGTAATTGGGGTGAACAAAAGAAAGCACATCAAACTCGAGCTGGTGTTAGTCAAGTATTGAATCGTCTTACCTATACTGCTACTTTATCACATTTACGTCGATGTAATTCCCCGATTGGTAGAGAAGGTAAACTTGCGAAGCCTCGACAACTTCATAACACTCAATGGGGTTTTGTATGTCCTGCTGAAACTCCCGAAGGACAAGCTGTCGGTCTCGTTAAAAATCTTGCCTTAATGGCTTATATCTCTGTTGGAAGTTTACCTGAACCAATTTTGGAATTCTTGGAAGAATGGTCCATGGATAATTTAGAAGAAGTTTCACCATCATCTATTGCAGAAGCTACAAAAATTTTCGTTAATGGTGCATGGGTTGGTATTCATAGAGATCCAGATCTTCTTATGAGTACTTTACGAAAATTACGACGTCAGATGGATATTATTGTTACAGAAGTATCAATGGTTCGAGATATTCGTGATCGTGAAATTCGAATTTATACTGATCCTGGAAGAGTATGCCGTCCACTTTTAGTTGTCAATGAAGAGGATGGAACTCTAGCATTGAAAAAGAAACATATTGAATTACTTCGCGATCGTGATCGCTCTGAATGTCATTGGTCGGATTTAATGGGAAATGGTGTTGTAGAACTCATTGATGCTTTGGAAGAAGAAACTGTAATGATTGCAATGGTACCTGATGATTTACGAATTGGTGGATACTGCGACAGTTATACCCATTGTGAAATTCATCCTGCTATGATTCTTGGTGTTTGTGCATCTATTATTCCATTCCCTGATCACAATCAATCACCTCGTAATACTTATCAAAGTGCTATGGGTAAACAAGCAATGGGAGTTTATGCAACAAATTTTCATATTCGAATGGATACACTAGCACATGTATTGTATTATCCTCAAAAACCACTTGTACAAACTCGTTCCATGGAATATTTACGTTTTAATGAACTTCCAGCTGGGTTAGTGTTATTTACTTTTATTTAAGCAAAAAAGCCAAATAAATTTTAGTATTAATGCTGTTGTTGCTATTTTATCATATTCTGGTTATAATCAAGAAGATTCTGTTATTATGAATTCATCTGGAATAGATCGTGGACTTTTCCGCTCTGTAAGCTTTGCGTTGTTTTTACAAATAAATTGACATTCACTATATCTTTTTAAAGGTTTTCTATCGCTCATACAGAGATGCAGAAGCAAATGCCGATGGAGCAAATGAAGAATTAATTGAAAAACCAAGACGTGAAAATGTTACTGGAATGCGGCATGCAATTTATGATAAACTAGATGATGATGGTATTGTTTCATTGGGTATGCGAGTATCTGGTGATGATGTTATTATTGGTAAAACCATAGCTGTTGCTGATCAAGTATGTTATTTTTTTAAAAAACATTGTACTGAATTTAATTTTAGGATGATGAAGGTGAAACATCAACTAAAAAATACAAGAAACGGGATACTTCAACATTTTTGCGTGGATCTGAAACTGGTATTGTTGATCAAGTTATGTTATCACTTGATAAAGATGGATATAAATTTTGTAAAGTTAGTAAAGATGTCTCAGAGTTGCATTTTCAATTACCGTAACCGTTGATTTTAGATTCGTGTTCGTTCTGTTCGTTTTCCACAAATTGGTGATAAATTTGCATCGCGGCATGGGCAAAAAGGTACTATGGGTATTATGTATCGACAAGAAGATATGCCATTTACTTGTGAAGGTATTACCCCAGATATTATTATTAATCCACATGCTGTACCATCTCGTATGACAATTGGGCATTTAATTGAATGCTTACAAGGAAAATTATCTGCGAATAAAGGTGAAATTGGTGATGCTACACCATTTAATGATGCTGTAAATGTCCAAAAAATTAGTAGTCTTCTTAAAGCTTATGATTATAATTTACGGGGCAATGAGGTATTTAATTTTATTTGTAAATGTGTTACTGTAACATTTTTTCTTAAATTTTAGGTTATGTATAATGGACATACTGGGCGAAAGCTTACAACTCAAATCTTTATTGGACCAACATATTATCAACGTTTAAAGCATATGGTTGATGACAAAATTCATTCACGGGCACGTGGACCTGTACAAGGTATGAATCGACAACCCATGGAAGGTCGTGCCCGAGATGGTGGTTTACGATTTGGTGAAATGGAACGGGATTGTCAAATTTCACATGGTGCTGCACAATTTTTACGTGAAAGATTGTTTGAAGTTTCTGATCCTTATCATGTTTATGTTTGTAATAATTGTGGACTCATCGTTGTTGCAAACCTCCGCACAAATGCATTTGAATGTCGGGTGAGTCATTATTGTTATCTTTTAATCATTATCAGTAATAAACATGTTCTATATTTATAGGCTTGCCAAAATAAAACACAAGTTTCGGCCATTTGTATCCCATATGCTTGTAAATTACTTTTCCAAGAATTGATGTCAATGTCAATTGCTCCAAGATTAATGGTGAATTAAAAAAAATGAAGAGGGAATTATTTTTGATTTGGCGTTTTATTTTGTAAACCTTTTTTTTGTTTTATGAATAAATTATTTGAAAAACCTATTCTTATGTGTGTTTACTCTAATCCCTTTTTTAATAAGCCTGAAGTTTGATGTTGTTGAATTAATTTTTCCGTGTTCAACACTTTTTTGCTTTAAAAATTCTTGCAACGAAACACATTTTATGAATTAAAAAGTCTTTGTTGAAAATTCTGTTGCTGCTATTGACGGCGACAGACAGCAGCTGTGATCATCGATTCTATCTTATTGGTGTATTTTCGCTGTTAAAAAATAAATATAAATGAATCAAGAAGGTTTAAATTCATTTGAAAGTGATGAAGAAGCTAATCAGCAAGAGCATGTTGATTCACAACCTGCTGATGGACCGGATAAGGTTTGAATATTTTATGCGTGTATTAATCTATCTTAAACATAACAGGCTGAACCAGATGAATCATTTTTTTCATCCAAAAGATTAGCACTTTTTGTTGAAAGTGATGAAAAAGCTAATAGCAATCAAGCCGGCAACTCTTCCTCATCTTCTACTACATCAAATTTAATTTCCCGATCTTTACAACCCCCTGGTTTAAGCGGCCCAGAATTTATGCGAGCTTTTGATGATAATTTTAGTCGAAGAAGTTTGTGCCTTCTTTTTAATTAACTTATTACCAAATTAATTTAGCACATGATGATAAAAAGATTAAAGGAACAATTAAATTAATTATTATAAATTTAAATAGTTTAAAAACAAAAGTTATGTCAAGCTTTCATACAATTGCTGGTTTACCCTGGTTCGTTTTTTTCTTGTTGCTTCTATTTTCTATCATATGAATAATGATGAATTATATCATTATGTTTTGCATTATATATTTTTCAGGCGTTTAGCAGCAAAGACAGAAAACAGCAAACGAACAAATTCCACTCGATTCTTCTCGTACGTTTTTTTAAATGTGAATCATGTTTGCATTTTTAGAAAAGCGCTTCAAACGTTTAAAAATTTTGAAGCAATTAAAGAAAGAAGAAAGAAGCTTGTTTCTTCAAATATCAAAATCTTGCAAAAAATTTTTTAAAAAGCATGATTCCGAAATATCAGCCTTTGCCAATAAAAAAGATATTCATTAATATTAAATATGTACATTTTTAGAATTTACATTGACTGTCATCCCGATTCAGAATCTACCCTGTGGGCTGCAGATGCACTTGTAGAATTCAGGTTATACGATAATTACCATTGACTAGCTGTAACCAAAAAGTTTAGGCTAATTGCTCAAAAACCATGTGGAAGTGATTTTACCCGACATTTTACAAACACATTTTCATATAATTCGAATAACTGGGGTTTCCCCAGTTTTATCGAATTTAATGAAATAATTAATCCTGAAAAAGGATTTATCAAAGGCGATAAAGTTGTTATTGAAGCACATATTCAAGTTCACGTAAGCTACCGTAACTTCTTTGCATTAATTAAAATAGGAATTTGTTTTAGAATGTTGTTGGAATTAATCTTCCCCCAGTATATGATTTTCTTTCAAGCAGTAATTTGACAGATGGAATTTTTGTTGTTGAAGGAACGAAACTTTATATTACCAAATCTGTATGTGGTTTTTACATAACTACAGGCACGTTGCTGTGCGTCTACAGTAGCCCTGGAACAAATGGGATAAATTACAACGTGCCAAACATTTTATAATTTTTCGTTTTATAAAAGTTTTTTCATTCGGCCAGATCCCAAGCATTTTTATTTTTCTTTCATCAATATTACAGTATCCCCCTTTATAGTACTTAGCCCTATATTCGCCTGTTTTTGAAGCAATGTTTTATGGATCTTTTGTGGAAAAAGATCGAAAAGAAATTCCAATTGAAGATGTAATACTTGAAGAATTCGTTGAATTATTAAATGTTATATATCCATCACATAAACCGATTACAAGTTAGTTTTATTTTCATAGCTTGAGAGCATTGCGCTGAATCGAATAAAATTCAGTAATGGCTTTTTGTCTATCCTTTTTTACATCTTATCTTTCTCTTTTAATTGAGAGACAGAGAAAAAAGACCCTTTTCCATTAAAACTTTTGGGTGGTCAGGTTGTTTTATTTCCGAAGAAACCACCCATGAAAAAATAAATATGTTTTTATTACTCATAAATATTTTTAGCTGAAAATTGTGAATATTTATTAGAACTGGGTGATAAATTTCAAATCCAATTTGTAATGGAGATGTGTGAAAAATTTCTCTCAGCAACCAACGATATTCAATGCATTCAAAAGCTTGTTTGGGCAGATACATATGCATTTAGTAATCTCCATCATGCATGCATTCAATCATTAGATACCATAAATTCTTTTAAATGTCTAAAAGCTCAAGAAGAATATCGAAAAATTTCTGATACAACTAAGGCAGCATTATTTGAAAAATTAATGAAAATTTTATAAATTTTTTAAGCATTCTTTGTGGTGTATGTATTGTATTTTTTGCTTTTCCTTGAAAAAATCATGTAAAAGAACGAAGAGAAAAAAGAGGTGGAGACTTTTGGTTTTTGTTGCAAAAGAAAAACAATTAAGCGTTTGAAAAATGTATTTTTATGTTCGGTTTTTCTGAAATAACAAGAATGAATGTATCACCCGTATTTTGTTGCTCTTCTTCTTTCATGGTTTTTTGTAAAATTGTATATTGACTCTTCCTCTTTTCTTCGTGCAGCTTTGAAAAAAAATATTTTAACCTTTAAAATTTTCCTCAAATAAATTTTTAAAAAACTTGGCTCAACATCTTTCAAACATTTCTTTGCCATTATTATTGTGTTTTTTCTCTCTCTCTCGATAAAATATCATTTGATTTTTTTGGAGAGGTAAAAAGAAAGTCAGCCAAAAACTTATATTCATTTTTGACATTGGACATTGATGATGAAGGAGGAAAGAGTACAAACAACAAAAAAGAAGAGTTTAGCCGCTGAACTTCAGTGTAGTGTTGCGTTGCCTTACTTCGTCGTGTTTGTACTTTTGTTTTTTGAACATCAATAAAAAGAAAACGTCTCTCAAAAACAAAAAAAAGAAAAAAATATAATTATCTTTTTAACTTTTTAGCACTGGTCACCTTTCTGCTGCCGTCGCCATAAAGAAAAAAGCCATGGGATTTTTTTTGCAAACAATTTATCCTCTTGCAAAATTTTTTTCATTGATATATTTTTGGTTTGCTGATTTTATCTTTAATTTTTATTATTTTTTTAAACGTCGTCCATATGTTCCAAAACCGGATGATGATTTGCTGTTGATTTCGGCAACGGATGCGGCATCAATGATTCGACAGCGCCAGCTTACTTCTTCAGAACTTATTTCAGCTTATATTTCACGAATTCAAATGATCAATCCTGTTATTAATGCTGTTGTAGAAGATAATTTTGGAGGTGCTCAAAAGCAAGCTGCTGAAATTGATGTATATCTTGAACAGCTGGATAAAAATTCTGATGAATACAAAAAAGTAGGTTTTTTTTGTTTACAAATTAATTTTTAAAATGGAGTGAAAAAATACAGTAACCTCTTTTCGTCATATTTATGTCTTTAAAACTACTGTGGTTTTAAATATTTAAAATTACTTGCAAAATTAATTTTAAAATTATGTTAAAAATTTTGTATACTGTATCCATCACATTTATAAAAATTTTTTAGCTTTCTGAAACAAAGCCACTTTTGGGTGTTCCATTTACAATTAAAGATACATATTCAGTAAAAGGTTTTCGATTAACAGCTGGAATTCATGCTCGTCGAAATTTTATTGCTGATTATGATTCAGATGTAGTAAAAAATATGAAAGATGCGGGTGCAATTCTTCTTGCAATTACCAATGTTCCAGAAGCTGCATTTTGGTATGAATCAAATAATCGCATTTATGGCCGAACTTTAAATCCATATGACACTCGACGAATTTGGTAAATATTTATTTGGTTTTGAGTTTTTTTTTAACTATAGTATTCTAGTGGAGGTTCATCTGGTGGTGAAGGTGCTTTGGTAGGAGCGGCTGGATCTGTAATTGGAATTGGTTCAGATATTGGTGGATCTATTCGAATTCCTGCTTTATGTAATGGTATCTTTGGTTTAAAACCTTCTGAAGCTGCAATCTCTTTGAATGGACATCATCCAAGTTTTAAGGGCGGATACGGTATATTGAAAAAAAATATTTTAAAATAAACTTATTTTTTATCAGGTAAAAGAATGTGTACATCAGGGCCAATATGTCGATATGCAAAAGATTTGACAATTTTTTTCCGAGTCATGGCTGGTAATGATGTTGCAGAAAATCGTTTTCGACTTTCAAAGCCTGTTTCAATGAATAAACTTCGATTCTTTTATATGGAAGGAATTAATTCATTCATGGTTGAACCGTTGGATAAAAAGGTTAAAGCAACAATGATTAAAAGTGTTAAATATTTTGAAAAGAAATATGATACTTCTGGTATACTTTTTATATTTAGCTTAAAAGAGAAATATTAAATGCTTTTTAGTTTATCGTGTTGACTTTTCTCGTCTTCATCATGCTGTTATGATTTATCTTTCAAGTTTGGGTGAAGTTAGTTACTTTTGTTTTTGTGCTTTTTTATTGCTTAAGAACACTACACTAAATCAACAAAATTGTTCTTTTTGTCTATCATTTTTTACACCTTATCTTTATTACTTCTTCTCTTAGTCATTGAGACGGAGAGTAATAAAGAATCCTTGTTAATTAAAACTTTTGGGTGGTAAGGTTTTTTATTACCAACAATAATTTAAAGAATAATATTTCCACCCATAAAGAAAGAAAACTAATAAATATATTTTTATTACTCATAAATATTTTTCAGACAAAAGAAGCTCCATTTGCACATTTGTTGAAAGATGCAGAAGGAAATTTTAATATTGTTGTAGAATTCTTTAAAAATCTTCTTGGAAAATCACATATTACTTATCCATCGTTGTTATTACTTGCATTGGATAAACTTCCTCAGCTTGATCCTGAAACACAACAATTTGTAGGTTTTCTTAAGCATCTTACAGTAATTCCACATAGGTTCTTTTAGCTTGAAAGTAGTCGTGATCAACTTCGCCGTGAAATTAATGATCTTTTGAAAGATGATGGAATTTTAATTTTTCCACCATGGCCTACTTTACCACCTTTCCATAATAAACCTTTAGCAGCATGGTGGAGTTTTATGTATACTGGAGTTTGGAATGTAAGTGTATTTCTCGCACATATTACTGTAGTGTAAATCTTAAAAATTTCAGGCACTTCGTTTACCAGCAATTATATGTCCAATGGGCCTTAATGAAAATGGCCTTCCATTAACGGTTCAACTTATCGCTGGACATGATAATGAAAGACTTTTAATTGCTGCTGCAAATGATTTGGAAGAAGGCTTTGGAGGATGGCGTCCAAATTTTGCTCCAAAAAGTCATTATCTTGATTAATCAATGTGTTGTTGTTTTTTGCTTGTTTTTATTTTTGTAGTTTTGTAAAGTTTTTTCATTTTTTGTCAAACTGGTATTCTTGTTTTTTTTATTGCTTCAATAAAATTTTTCTTAAATCATATTTTGAATTGTTTGCTAACAATTTTTAAAATTGTTGCCATTATTGAATTTTTTATTTGTTATTGTTTTTTAAGCAATAACAAAAAAAACAAGTTCATCGTGTCCATATATATGAGTTAGTCCTGTTTCACAATTTGTCTAAAAAGATTTTTGTAAGATCAAATTATTATCTGGATAAAAACAACAAAAATTTGCATGTTTCAAATTGCAAACGCATTTCGTTCTTCAAAAATCTACGACGTAGAAGAAATTCATTTTATTGTTTTTACTGCTTTCAATCAATCATCACAATCGAATAAAAGAAAAAATGTCTGAAGGAAGAACACGCTCTCCACCAACATATCAAGTTTATGAAACAAAAGATGGACGTCTTGTATGTTTTTTATTACCGTATGCCTAAGATATAATAATTAATTCTAGGTAAATCGAACCCTTCAAGTAACATGGCCAAATCATCCAATTGGAAATAAAAAACTTTTTGATGGATATATTTTGAATGAACCATCTTCTTCTCTTCCTGAAATTGAAGCTTCTTCAACAGCTTTAAATCAAGAACAAGCTACAAATTCCATGATGTCTGAAACAGCTCGAGATACAACAAAATTTATTGGACCTGCAACTTTGGCAACTGTTAATGAAAAAATTTTATTAAATGATTTTATTATTTTTTATGCTTTACCTGATATTAAGAATGCTACTGTAGAAGAAGGTGATGATATGGATCTTCCATCTAAACTTCCACTTTTATTTGCATATCGTTCATCCCGGGGTAAATGCTATTATCTTCCAATTACACGTGAAAATCATCGTTGGTGGATTCATTTTCCAAATGGTAATCAAAAAGTTTGCTTTTCAACTATGCAATCTCTTATTGACCATTATTATATTTATGGGTTCTTAAATCCTAAATCTGGAGGTGTTGATATCTTTCGCTTAAATCTAGTTGAAACTGCTTCTGAATAATTTATTTTATTTGTATCTTTATAATATGAAATATTGTAATAATAATATTTCTGTGAAATAAATGTGTTTGAAATAAATATTGAATTGAAGAGTGCGTGTAATGTTGTTGTTGTAAGAATAGCAAAATACGGCGGGAGATTAACTTTTTAAATTACGCTTGAAATTTGGTCATGACACGAGATTGACTGCAATGACGATTGAAAAAGATTTGTAGACAAAGAATTTGCTCTCAGTTTTGGCATTGCTTGTACTACATTTTCTTTAGCTCTGCAAATATAGCTGATTTTTAATTAATAAATCATGGAAAACAAGGATAATGATGTAATTTACGTTAGCAGTGATTCTGATAATGATTCTGATATTTTGATGTATAATAATAATAGGGATGAAACAGCTTCAGAAAAAGCATGGAATATGATGTATGAAGTAGAAGAAGATGAAGATCCTTCAGCAACAAAGAAAGGTGGTTCAGAATATACAGATGACGAAGATGACAATTCTATGAAAACAGAAGAAAGTGAAACAGGATCTGGTTTTGAACTTGGTCCAGTTTCTATTGAAGATATTCATGCTGCAATGGAATGGGCTGAAAAACACACATCTGATATTGAGTAAGTATTTTGTTTAAATTTACTTTCTTTTTCATATATTAATGTTTTTATAGAGAATTATTGCATGCTCGACTTAAACCATTTTTAAAGAATAAAACCATTATTCAAATCCAAATGTATGGACTTGCTGAATTGGATTTAACATGTCAAGAACATGGACCCCTTCAACTTTCAATTGCATTAAAGCTTATGAATCGTTTAAAAAAGAAGTTTCCGGGAATTACAATGACATCACAAGAACCTGAACATGTTGAAGATGAAATGCAGTATATTCGATCACATGGAATTCAAGTTCTTGAAACTGAAGAATTTACATCTGAACATTTTATTCAAGCTTTAAAATCAGCAGAAAACATTCAAAACCCTGCTTTCATTTGTTACATGATTCATGGAATGAATTATATGTATGGAAGATTTCTTGATACTCATTGGAAGCCAGAACTTTTAAGCCGAATTATTATTGTTGGAAATGAACCAGTGTGGTACGCTAATTCTGATGATGTTCCAGTAAAAAATCGTTCAAAATTAAAAGAATTTGCAAAACTTTGTGACATTAAATCGATGCAACTGGATGAAGAAAGTCTTGCTCGTAAATGTTTTGGTGATGCATGTATTTATTCAATTTCTAAAGAAAACGCTAAACTATTGATTAACAAATTTCCTCATGATTCTTCTACAAATGATATGGATGTTTAAATTTCTTTGAATAACTTTGTTTTTTATTAATAATTTCTCATGTGCTTTTTTGTATATACTGTTTGAATTTACTTGTTTTTTTAATAAAAGATTATTAATAAACTTCAAATCGAAATCAGTAAAAATTTTACCTTCATCATTTCATATGTATTCTTGAATTTAATTTTAATAATACATGGTTATTATTTTTAAATATATCATAACATAGTTTCAAATAAGTGAATACCGTAATAGTACATACACACTTTAAGAAATTATTTATTTCCATTTTTAAAAAAGGATTTTAGCACAATTTAATCTCTGATTTACGATAATAGTATATGTGAAAAAGGCATAATTATTACAGTAAACTTGCTATAATGTTTTCCCAAGTTCCCACTTTCTTATATTCTTTGCATTATTTCTTCCTTAACATACTGTCTATTTTTCCCCTCTGTCAAAAGTTTTTTTTTAATTTAAAAGTTTAATTGAAGCATTTAAGATCAAATTTCAATAAAACAACAACAAAGAAGCGGGATTCCTTGATAAAACTTTTTCCCTTTTGAAAGGGCCTTCTTCTGAAAACAAAAATTACCATTAATTTTTTGCTGTTTTTCGGGAAACAAATGAATCTCAGGAAAAAGAAGGGAAAGAAGCGGAAATGCGGGAGTGGTCCTTATACATTTGAATTTTATTTCAACATTTCAAAAACTGAGCTTTGATTAAACAAAAATGTCAAGTCCAAAGAAACTCATCAATTTGACAAATATGTTGAAAAGAGATATCCCTAGAAATTAGAAATTTGTGTCTCAAGGATGCTGTTTTGCGAGACCACTGTATACTGTAAAAAAGCAGAATAATTCTTTTTTTGTTGGTATTTTATCTTATAAAAATAAAAGTATTTATGAATGGGTGAATATTTTAGAAATGAAAAGGAGATAAAGCGGTAGAAAGAGACATTGCCGCTGGGCGTCAACAACAACTAATTATTAGACGATCTCTTTCTCTCTTCACATTTCTATGGTGTAGATGCTGGGAATGAAAAAGAAAAGGGGATGTTATGTGGGGGCAAGCATTAGAAAATCTCCCAAAGAAAGTTGTTGTTGGCATTTTCTTGTTGGGGCGGTGCTTGTAGCATTAGAAGGAGAAAAAGTAACATCTCAATGGCACAGATGAAGATTTCTTCTTTGAGTCATGGGAATGCCGTTAAAAATAAAGAAATGCCTTTAGGCAATGCCAAGAAATGAAAAGATGATTATTAAAGGTGTAATTTCGAAAATAGAAAGATTTTTAGAAAGAAATCTCCATTTATGACCTGAAAAAAGGGGGAGAGGAAAAAAGAGGGAGAAAAGCTTTTAGAAAAAATATAATTTTTTGGTGGTGCGCAAAAAAGAAGAGCATCAAAAACGTGAAAAAAAAGAAATGAAAGAAGTTAATTGAAGTGCCGCCATCGCCACAATTGACGCCGTCACTCTCTCCTTCCCTTCAAACATTTCAAAGAAGGAAAGAAGAAGAAGTCTCCCTCACTTTTTTCACTTGTATTTTTTTAATTCATTTTTTCCTTCTTCTACTTCTGCAATAATATTATATGTAATTTTGTTGCTTCAATGGCATCAAAAAAACGAAGAGAGAAGAAGAAGCTTTTTTGACTTTTGAGAAGACGACTCTCCCAAAGAAGAAGGAAGGAAGGGGGAGGGGGGACATGAGCCTGTCAAAAGTGGGAGAGCATCGGTGAAGAAAGAAGAGGAGTAGTAAGTCAAGCCCCCCACCGTTGTCGCCATTTTATTTTTACATTTATTTTTTTTCTTGCTTTTATTTCTTGTCATTTTGTCAATTGTATTTTTGGCGTCCATCTCCGCACCTCAAAAAAATAAATATAATATGCCTCTTTTATATTTTTGAGTTAGTTTTTTAATTTTAAATTTTTAAGAGGAAGGAAGAATTAAGAAGATGAAAGAGGGAGAAGGCTCACCCCCAAAGAAAGTTGTTGTTGAACTACACGCGCAAAAAAAGGAGCAGCACCCAAAATCGGTAGTAGTTTTCTTATTTTACGGAAACAAATTTTTGTTGTTATTCTTCTTCTTGAAGGAGGTTTTAACACTGCAGCAATAAATACAAAAAGAGGCACTACTTTCCAATGAATGCCCTTTCTTTTTTCACAACCTCAACGTCGACCCCAAAATGGACGTCAACCTCCTCCTCCTTATAAAAATTTTGAGGGAAATAAGTGCGCGAAATTTTCCCGCTTTTGTAAAAACTTCTTCTTGCGCACCTTTTTTTGATGATTTAAAATTGGTTCTTTCTCCTCCTCCTCTCCTGCTTTTTCATCTTATTCTTCATCGTCGTCAATCATCAACTCGGAAATGAGGCCATTTCTAAAGAGAAACCTCAAAGAAGGAAAAAACCTCTTCCATCTTTTTTCTTTCTTTTAACACTCATCATCATCAACAAAACAATCATCATCATCATGGAAGACGCGTGTCCATTTTCGGAGAGGTGTTACTTCTCTTTGATGCTCCTGTTTTCTGTTTCTCTCCTTCAATTTTGATTTTTTCCGGTCAGTGTCATACTGTAGATTTTAGACAAAACTTTTGTTGATTAAAATCAAAGCAAATATTAATGTCCCAAAAATATACTATTTTTCACGAATAAAATTTTACTGTCAAACTTCAAAAGGCAAAACTCCTACATTTTTATTTCAAGAAAATTCTTTCCGCTTTCATCAACTACAAAAATTTTCCTCTATAATTTTTCTTTTGCAATTCTTCCGTTCTTTCTTCCCACTGACTGACTGATAACACCACCTTTTTTCAGCCATTTCCTCCATGTCTTTCAAATTTGGACACAAGAGGGAAAAAAAGAATTATTCCACTTTTTTTTTCAAAATGGCCTGTTATGCTTTTTATTTTTCCCGAGACAAAAGCCTCATTTTCGACTTTTCCCACCGCCGCTTTTCCACCACTTTTTTCCTTCTTCTATTCGTGGGAAAATCGTGAGCTCTTCTTCTTCTTCTCCCTCCCTTCTTTTGCCTTCTTCTTTTAAAAAAACTTCTTTCATTTTGACTTCTCCTTTGTACGGTTATTGTTGTTGTTGATGATGGGATTGTAGGAGGGAGGACTGATGGAGCTACTAAGGCTTTTTCATTTTCTTAAAAACGCTTATTGCATATTTCTGTTGTTGATGATGATGAGGGTGGTGGAGTTAGAGATGATGGGGTGTTGTTTTAGCATAGATGCGACACAAACTTTTCCACCAATAATAACACCGTGCTTTTCTTTTGCTTTGAAAAAGGTATTGTCCTCCTCTCATCGCTTCTCTTTTTTTGCTTCTGGCAAAAACTTTTTTCAAAACTCTCTTCACATCTTTTTTGAGCAGTTCCCACCAATTTTTTTCTCCTTTGTCTTTTTCCATTTTTCATCTTTACAGTACTCCCCTCTTCTTCTTTCTCCATTTTCTCCTTTGAAATCATTGCCTTTCATTTTAGTATTAAGAAATAAATATTGGTAAAATAAAACTCTTCTTTTACTTTTATCGCCTCCACTTCTTCAGCTTTTGCTCCCGAAGGATTCTTCTTCTTCCCAAATAATAAAAGAAATATATATTTTCTAAATTAAGCATTCTCTTTTTTCTTTGACGTCGTTAACTTCCAAAAATCAAGTCATCTGCTTTTTTTTCTTTCTTCTTCTATTAGATGAACTGTTTACTTTTGTTTTATTTATATATTTTTATTTTTACGTAAATATTCTTTTTTTGCCCCTTGTTGCTTCCGGGAGAAATGAAACCTTTTGATTCTGCAGAAGCCAAAATAGTAGCAGCAGCAGCTTTCTAAATTTCCCATGGGAAATTTTCCTCTCCTTTTCCCTCTCTCAAAAGACATCTAAATTAAAAATGCCAAAAGAGAGAAAAATCTTTCTTTGCTTTTTTCTTGGCACCCCTCCTGCTCAAAAAGGTGCAACAACATCAAGCATTGAAACAATTTTTTTGCTTTCATCTTTAAAATTTTTCTCCCGGTCTTTTCAAGTTTCTTAAACTTTTGTTTTCACGTGTTTAATTAGTTCTTTTGATTTTTAAAGTAAAATCGTAGTTTTGTAGATAGGATGAAAACAGAACATCAAACTTATCATTCTCATCGAAATTCTCGAACCCTTTTAACTCCAACGAATAATGATCGACGAAGAATTCTCGCTCCTCGAACGTCAGAAGAGGAAGCACTTTTTATTGCAAAAAAATACTTGGAAAACAAAACAATTCTAGAAGCAAAACTTGCGAATGCCGTAAATGGTGGAAGATTTTTACGACAAAATATGCTCGGTAATCTCCCTTCTTTTCCTTCACTTTTCCCCCTTTTTTCCCATGCCCTTAAGCATTTAGTTTTTGAAAAACAAATCTCTTTTTTTGTAGATGTTGTGGCAGCGGAGTTATCTGCAAAATTTAATGTTGCAACGAGAAATCGAAAATATGTTGAACAAAAATTGCGGGATATGAAAAAGGAGGCAAGAAAATACTTAAATTTGGCCAAGGTCAGTTCTTCTATTCAATTTTAAATATTTTTTTGTTGGAAAATAAAATTTACTAAAGTGGCCCCCATTTTTTTAAGTCTACAAAAGTACTTGAAACTGGTGAAGTTTGTATAAATTGCCCCAAGACTCCACCTTCACCAATAAAAGTTATGATGCAAGCAATGGCAGATGACCATCTTTCATTTTCTGGTGCTCCCGGTGATTCCGCCTCCTCTTGGAATGAATTAGATTTTTCGGATACGGTAATTCTTGTTTATGCAAAACACCTAAATTCCTTCAAAAAAGAATATGATTTTTTTAGACAAGTAAAGCAGAAGGAAGTGAAGGAGAAGATGATTACGGTATAATAAAATCACCAAATAATGTTGTCAATTCTGATTCTGTTGCATCCACTTCAAGCTCATCATCAATAGATATGGGAAGTTTAGCAGCATCTACAACAAATATCCTTGGAATTGATACTTTATTAGGGGCCTATTTTAATCAGCCAATGTTTGCTGCAATGGCAACCCTTTCAAATGTTTGTAATAATAATAACAACAGCAATAAAGCTGATAATGATGATGATGAAACGTCAACCCCTGCTCCTACTACAGTGCCCCCTTCTGTCCAAGAACAGCAACCAATACCTCATCACCGACGACAACAAATACATCGAATTCGTCGAAGACAAAATCTTCATCGAAGGAATAATCCATATCGAAATTTAAAAAAATATCCGGAAAGTCATCATCTAGCTGCTGAATCATTTCAAAAACTTTGTGATACTTTACTAGAAATTGTGCCAAGAGCCGCAAAAACTTTTGAAGATGCCTGCAAACTTCAGTCTGAATATTTTGAACAACTTAAACTTCAAATCTCTTTAGCATCTTTTGCATCACATGTAAATAATAATTTTCGATCTTCTTTAAGTTAAATCAATCACTCTTTAATTTCATATCTATCTTTTTTCTGTGTTAAACCTATTCTTTCAAATTTCTTTTAAAGTCTTCTAAAATTAAGAAATCCCGGCGCAGGACGCAATCCTTTCTTTTTCATCGATTCGAATTTCAAAAATTAACCAATTACCAAAAATTACTAAATTATTTGTTAAAAGTTTCTGATCTCTCTTTTCCTTTTCATTTGAAAATACCAAACGTATTTTTGTATTTAATTTATTTCAAATTTAAGTTATTACCTTTTATTTTCTGCATTTCTTTTCTATCTTTCATATCACTTCTTTTTTTTCTTTTGCATTTAAATTTCAAACATATGTTTTTTAATTATTATAATTGTTATAAAAACGGTGGTGGATAATAAAGTTTTAATTTATTTCATAAAAATAACAAATGTCATTTTTTAGATATCAATTTCATCATCACTATGAGTAACTTTAACGTAAAATTTTGCAAAAAAAATATAACACCGGGTGTTTTTTTAATTAAAAAGTAAATATTCTGTACTATTAAAAGCCTGCTTGTAAGGTTTCCCTTTCATGAAAGATCAGCTGTAAAATATTCAAAAAGAGGCTTCAAAAACGTCTTAAACAAAATAAAAAGCGAGGAAAGTTCTTAACAAAAAAATTCAAGAATTTAATTGTTTTTCAGTGTTTTCCGATAAATGAACTATCAGGAACATTATGCTTAAAATTTTCATGATAATAATAATTTGTGATTCCTATGAACTTTCAAACTTCGATATCTTATAAAACTTTCTTTTATTAATTATTCAATTTTATTTTATAAGAAAAGCTCCCATATAATTTAGGGTAACAATAATAATTTATTACCGTAATACTCTTTTATTTCAATTATTTCCAAAAAATGAGTCACAGGTGTTTCATAAATTTTAACATATCCTATTTTAAATCATATTCTCAAAAAACAAATTAAAAATATGTATTAAAAAAGAGGCTATAATTGTTAAATGAATGACATAAATCCCTCTGATAATTACTTACTTACTTATGAAATATTATCCACCCAAAATTAGAGGCTTCCTTATTTAAAGAAGAAAGAAAAGAAAATATAAAACGAAATTTATATTAATTTTTATTTGCACTTTTTTAAACAAAAAAAAAGAGGAATACGACTGCTTCTGGCATCATTATCGTCATCTGTAAAAATCTTATTTCATTATCCTTTCTTTTTGAATGTGTATTAAATTAAATGCGATTATTATTATTATTAAACTCAATTTTCTAAAGATTCAAAGCTGACGTGAAAAAAATAGAATTTTTTGAAGAGTGAATATTTAAGATTCCAAAGCTTCAGACACCTTTAAATGTATGCAAATTTATGCCGCGAATTCTGTTTTCAAGACAGTTTAATTAATTTTGATTCTTTTTTAAAAAACTTTAATCATGACTAATATTTGAAATAGAGGGAGAAAAACAATTAGTCAGATTTAAAATTCAATTTTAATAATTTTTTTCGTATATTTTCGCCTAAACTTTAACTTTAAAATTTTTCAACAATAGTTTGCCTTTTTTCTCCCATAATTTTGAATAACCATTTTGGGAATTTGAAACTTTTCTATTTTTCACAAAAGTCTTCTTATTTTTTTTAAAAAAATAGTAGAAAAAAATAGTAATTATTTTTGAAATATTAGTCTTTTTGCAAAAAAAAAAATAAGGGTGTTATTTTTGAATGGGAAACATTAATGTTTAGAAAAAATTTTTTTTATGTGGCTGCATTTAAAGCTATTTTAAGTTTTTAAAGCATTTTGAAAACTTGAGCTCATGAGAGAAAAAGAAGAAGCATCCGTTCATCGACCAAAAACTTTTTCTTATTTAAGGGTTGTCGCTTACATTTCTGCGCAACTTGTTTTTTTTTGCTTTCAAAACTTAAAGCTTTTTGAGTTTGGCACGTTTTTTCGGCTTGAGCTTTTGTTTTAAAAATTGTGTTATTTTGCGCAAGTTTTACGCAATATTTTTTTTAAAAAGGATTTTAAAGGCGGGCGGTATCTTTGAAACTTTTTGCATTTATTACACTTGCTATGTCTCGTCGTCGTCACCTGTTTTGAATCATCATCATTGTTTAACCGAAAAAAAATTTGTTTCTATTACTGCCCTCCCTCTCACTTTCTTTTCCCACAAAAAACACATTTAACATTTTAAAAGAAAGAAAAAAGGGGACACATTTTTTTCATTTCTTGATCACGCGGAAATATTACATCTTTTTTGGCTTTTTTTTTCTTTGGGTAGCAATGATCGTTCAAATTGCTGTCGTTATCTGTTATTGACGGAAGACAAAGGAAAGAGTGATATCGATAGTGGTAACTTTTTGTTCTTATAGGACTAACAATTAGCTCTTTGTTCAAATTTCTTTCTTTTTTTCTTCTTCATGTTGCTCTGCCACTTTTAGAAGCGAAAAACGATTATCCGTTTTTTTTGCAAATCCGCCACCACTTTTTTGTTTAAAACAATCCGGTAAAAAATCACAAAAAACGAAAGCCCTTTTTTTCTTGCGCAACAGTAGAATGATGGACGCTGTTTTCAACTGTTTACTTTTCTCAGTTCTTTTTTATTTCCTGATTTTTTTCTACTATCTACTACGACTGCTGCTTACTTGTCATTTGTCGTTTTTTTGAGAGGTTTTTTCCGGGACAAAAACAGGTGGATAATAGAGGGGAAGAAGAGGAGATGAAGGAAAAAAATTTGTTGTTGTACTTGGTATAAATCGTGGTTGTTGTTGCTGTTGTTACCACCACAACTGCTGCCACATTCTCATACTTCTTTTTTTTGTATCACGATTTTTTATGTGGTGTAATGTTAACAAAAATGGCATTTTAATGCCTTTTCCCCCCGTTAAATGAAAAATAAAGCCAGGAAAAATCCATTTCAAAAGTAAAGCTAAAAAGTTTGATATCATCAATCATTTGAATACCAACAAAAACGACGACGACGCCATCAATGAATGAATGAAGAGGCTTTTCTGTGCTGCCAAAAAAAGAAGAAGAGCTTTTTAAACTTCCGGTGGTATATAACATTGCTGCTATTTAAGACAATGACTTTTTTATTTGTCGTCGTCGTCGTCGTTTGGTGGTTTGTTGTCTCTCTCCATTTCTTGCTCATCTTCTTTTCAAGCTTTTTGTCCTCATTTGAACTTTTTTTTCTTTGATGCCTTTCCTTAAGAAATTGTCTCTCTTTTATTGTAAGGCTTCTTCGTTTCACTCAACTCAATTTCATTCATGTCTTTATTTACTCTCTTAAAGGAGAATTTTTTTTGATAGGTTGTTGCGCAACAGTTTATGCTTTAAGCTGCTTCGAATGAGTTTCAAATATATACATATTCCCATATATATCTTATTTATTTTTTTCACGAGCCTTTTTTCCCTTCTATTTATCTCTCTATTTTATTTTCGCCGTTAATTAGTTTTTTGACGTCGTCGTCGATATAGGGACGCCACAAGCGTATGCATACATATCCAAAAAGAGAAGAAGAAGAAGCTAAAGTTAGCTCTTCTTCTTCTTTTCAACAACAACAAAAAAGCTAACTTTTTTTAAAAACTTTCAATGTCAAACGTGCCAATTAAATGTTAATTTTTAATACAACAACTTCTTTTTTTTCAAAATCCCTATTTTTTGACAACTTTATTTTCTCTCAAAAAAATAGCAGCAACATCAAAAAATGACAGTAAGCAACACACACAAAAGGAGAAAAAAGGCGGCAGCTTTTTTTGATATTTATTAAATTTATTTATCTTTTTTTGCTTGCTTCTTCCTTAGCATTTCAAATAAAACATTGTATTTCTTTTTTTTTCATTCATCATCAAATAAATTTATTATATGCATCTCTTTTTCTATGTGTTATGTCAAATACGAACTTTAACTTTTTATATATTTGTATTATTTCTTTTTTATTTCCAAAAAACATTTATATATAAATTCATTGTGTTCAGAAATGCGTGTAAAAATTTTGTGACTATTTTGACGAGGAAAATAGGAGGGCTTTTTTAAAAGGGGTAACAAATTGAATTTAGCATTAACAGCAGTAACAGGAGCAGAAATAGAATGCAAATTTGTGGTCGTTGAAGACCGCTTAATTTTTTCCGTTTTGAAAGGCTAAAAAAAGTTTCAATTTTTATTTTGGGTTATTCCTGAGTATTTTTTTTGCCTTAGGGTAGCATGCAAGGAAAAAAAGTAAGCAAGTTTAGTTTTAATTTTTAAGCTGTTTCTCATATTTCTTTCTTCCTTACTTGCTTTCTTCTTCTTCTGATAACTTAACTCAAAAAGAATAGATCGAAAGAAAGGAATTTATTTTTCAGGTTAAAAAGGAAAAAAAGAGAGAAATCATTTATCAAAGATCATTATTTATCCATTACCTTACCTTTCTTCTCTCTTGGTCCTTGAAAAAAGAAGCTTTCAATACCTACAAATTTACGTTTATCCACACTTCATTCTCTTTATGACTCGTGTATGTACTTTATTTACTGACTTAAAGTACTTATCTTTCTTTTGTTTTCTCTCTTGTCTTTTTTATATCTCCTTATATCTCCTCTCTCCTTATCCTACGCAAAAGCAAAATACAAAAAAATCTAAGGCTTTCTGAGATGGGTGTCAAACAACAACAACCATCATCTTTTTTTTATTTTATTTGTTTAACGCATTTATATTCCGCAAAAAAATATATGTAGAAAACGATATAGCAGCAGCAAAAAAAACTTCCATTTTTTCCATATAAATATTAAACCAATCGGAAAAAAATGTGGGAAGAAAAATGTGTATTTTTTTATTTTCCGGAATCACCATCATCATCATAAGCTATATTTTAATGTGTCATCGAAGCGCTTTAAACATTAGAAAAAAACACATTTAAATGTTTTTTGCCCTTCCTTTTTTCTTTCTCTATCATTTGAATGCAATGACGGAATTCCACTCGATTACGTCTCTTTTTTCTTTTGTAATTTTGACAGAAAAAAAACCTGTTTAACTTCGAGAAAAAATAGTTATATAACTGTCGTCTGTGTGAGTGATCATCACATCTTTTTTCTTCTTTCCCAATTTTTCCGTCAGTAAAGTAAAGGAAGAGATTGTGTTAGTCAGTCGTCGATGAGTGTGGCCACAACCATCCAACGTAAAATATAACCCCCATCACTTTACCAACCCACCGTCATCACTATTTGATGTTGTTGATGGTAGTCTTGCGCAAATTGGTTTTTTTAACTTAAACATCACCGACAACTGATGTGTTTAAAACCCCTCTCTTTTCCTTTTTGGGGAAAGTGCGTTCTTCTTCCCAAATTATATTTTTTAACCCCCAAAAAACGATTAAAAATGCCTTAGGCCAAAAAATGAAACTTTTTTTTTCAATTTTCGTTTGCAACAATTATTGCAAAAACCATAAAAAGAAAGGGTTATAAGAATTTCTTTTTGTCTGTTACTGCTTTCACTTCACTGATAATTTCATCTGTCCTTCTGAAGCAGAAGAAAAAAGCAAAAACCGCAAATTTAGAAAAAAAACAAAAATGAATTTTTTTGTGGTTGCTTTATCTTAAGGCCTTAAGGGCACATACATAGATAGACAGATAGATGAATATGTATGGTTTGAGGAGCATCATCAAAAAAATATGTATGCGCTTGAATTGTTTGCTTTTAAATTATTCACGCGATTGAACAACAACATACATATAGTTTTTTGCTGCTGTTGCTTCTGTGTTTTTTTTTTCTTTCAAAAAAAACTGAAGATGCCTTTTTTAGCTTTCACGCGCGCGTGTTCTAATTTTCTGCCGTGCCACCATTACAATTCATTCATTCCGGCAAAAAAAACATTTTACAGCAAAAAAATCTTCTTTTTTGATTTCTAAAAACGGCTGTAATTGAATTTACGACTTTGAATTTTCTCAAATAACAAAAGTTCGAAAAATGCTTTAACTTTTTTTGTTAGCTCTCCTTTTTGGACATTGTCTGTCTTCTTCTTCAAAAATGAAGAATAAATTTGTAACTCTTTTAGCTCTCTTGTTTCCTCTTCTCAAAAAATTTGTTCAAGTGCCTTTTTTTAACTTTTTTGTTTTGTTTTGTTTCAAATTCAAAGAGCAACAAATGAAAAAAGCAGCAGGAAACCTTCATAAAAACATAACAGTGTTTTTTTTTAGTTATGCTATTTTTTGTTGTTGCCATCACCGCTTGGGGAGAAGGTTTTTTATATTTTAATATTGCCTAAGGCATTGTCATCCAGGCAGCCCTTTATGTCCCCATATTCTTTGTCGTCGTGCCATTCTTAAATATTTTATTATTATTTCCTCCTTTTCTGTTTCTTACCTGTCAAAGAAATTTATTGAATTTTTGTTTTTTTTCAGCGTTATTATTTTAAAGCATGTCTCGAGTAGCAGTTTTTGGACAGATTTCTGAAATTAATGGTCATTTATATCTTTCTGGGGCAGGCGTCCTTAAACCTGAAAAATTACGGGATAAAAAGATTACATGTATTGTAAATGCCACAACTGAAGAACCTACGATATATCTTCCAGGGATCGATTGTCTTCGAATTAGAATAGAAGATAATCCTTTTGCTGTAAGTTTTGTTCTGCTGAGATTACTGTAACCTAAAAATAGTTCCAAAGTAGCTTTTTCGTAATTTAAAAAAGTAAAAGCATTTTTGCAAAAAAAATACAAATTTTGTTGGATTTGGCTTTTGAACTAATCTTTTTCAATCCTCCAAATATTCAAATACAGTATTACTTAAAAATTGCTAAAAATAGTTGCTGCTTAAATTTTAAATTAAACAAAAATCTTTTTTATTTCAGAATCTTTCAAATTATTTTGATATGGTCGCAGATAAGATAAAAGCAATAAAAGATCAAGGTGGAAAAACTTTGGTGCATTGTGTTGCAGGTGTATCACGATCGGCATCATTATGTATTGTATATCTTGTAAAGCATGAAAAGATGACTTTAAGACAAGCATATCATTATGTAAAATCTGCAAGACCTATTATCAGACCCAATATTGGATTTTGGAAACAAATGGTTGATTATGAAAGAAGGCTAAGAGGTCATTCAACTGTAACAATGATAAAAACGAATTTATGTGATATGCCAATTCCGGATATTTATACACAAGATATTAAAAGACATATGCTTGCAAAAGCTAATGAAGAATCTGCTCAAGCTTTACGGAGTAAAGCCATCCCAATTTCAAGCTCATCTATTGCAGATTACAGTAAACGAAGGGGTCTCTCTGCATCGGCCATGGAATCAATGAGATCTCGATCTGCAGCTGTTGGACAACGACATAATCCTTCTTCTTCTTCAAGTAGTAATAGTGGATATAGTCCCTGGAGGCATGCGGCTTCTTTATCATTAGTATCCCCTGCACCTGCAAGACGAAGAGAAAATCTTTTTGGAAACCTCTATAATTCAAGTCGAGAAGCTTTCTTCTCTGCCTTCTAAAAAGTTTTCATGGATCTCGTTCGTTTTTTTATTAAGAATTTTTACGAACGCATTCCCCCTCTATATTTTCTTTTCAAGTTATTACTGTATTTTTTAAAATGTTTATTTTTTTAAAAGAAAATTTTAATAGAAAGTAATAAAGCATTGTACAGGTCTTTTGCTCTCTCTCTCACTCTATCTCCATTTTTTACTTTTGTAATTTTGTCTCAAAAAAGAGTTTCTTTTAATTTAATAAAAAAAATACATTTTTAAAGTCAAAACTTGTTTTTATTTCTTCTTTTTTCTGTCTTTTGTCGGGAGATAATAAATTTTTAAATTTGTACAAAAATTTTATACATAAATTTTTTAAAAAACCATAAATAAATATACAATAATAAAAAAATTGAAAATGAATAACAATTTCGTCATCAAATTGCGTCAAAGAGTATGTGTTACAGTAACCTAAATACAAAAAATCCATTTTAGAAAAAAAAACTCATAAAAATCCAGTTTTAAAATTCATTATCGTAATTCTACAGTAATAACAAGAAGCATGAAACATTGGGTTATTATTGTAGTCAAAAAATAATAAAAATGCCAATTTATTTATTTTTTTATTATCTTTCTTTTTTTGTCCTTCAAAAAACGGGGGCCCTTTTTCATTCAAGCAGAAACGCTCACATTAAAAGGAAAGAGTTCTTTAAAAAGCGATAAGAACAATGTAATGGAGTTGTCTCCGTTTAAAATGAGTTCATTTTAAGTGCACAAAAAGAGAGAGAAAGAGTCACATCAAATAATAGCAGCAACCCCCTCGAGCAGACAGCAGCATCTGTAGCAGCAGCTGTTAACTTTTCTTCTCTTTGACGGCAGTTTGGAATATTATTTGCAGGCTGCATTGGATATTACAAGCCACGCGTCACCTCAAAAATTGAATAGGGCTGATGACAGCAGTCAGACAACAACATCGATAGCAGCAGCTCTTTTTTTGGTGTTGTCTCATCCTCGATTTCACTGCTTCTGCTAATACATACTTTTGCTGCTCCATCTACATTCCTTCTCTCGGTTTCGCTCCATCGTTTACAATCTTGAAGGCAACGAGCAGCTATCAAAGATAATCATTATTATTATTCAATGATTTAATGAGAGATAAATAAGTAGTAGCAGTGAAATTCCGCGCTGTCAATATTCTTTTTTGAAAAAAAGGAATATTTGTCTCACGTTATAAACCCGACAATTAAAATTGTCTTTCACATTATTTATTTGTTCGTATATATTGATTTATAATTATTTATTACTTTTAAAATATATATTTTTCAACAACTATATTAATTTACAAACAATTTCAAGAACTGTTAAACAATGGCTTCTCCAAGAACACGTCGAATATTGAAAGATTTGCGACCCGTCAACGAAAATAATGTAAGATTTTTTTAAAACTTTATTTTAAATACTAAGGATTAATCTTTACAGTATTGTTTCGATTGTAATACTAGCAATCCTCAATGGGCTAGCGTTTCTTATGGAATATGGATTTGTCTTGAATGCTCGGGCAAACATAGAGGTCTAGGAGTTCATGTTAGGTAAGCAACTTATATTAATTTTTAACTTTAAAATTCTTTTATTTCTATTTGCAGTTTTGTTCGATCACTTACAATGGATAAATGGAAGGATCGGGAACTTCAAAAAATGAAACTTGGTGGTAATAAACGTGCAAAAGAATTCTTTGAAGCTCAACCTGATTATAATCCAAATTGGAGTTTTCATGATAAATATAATTCAAGAACAGCTGCACTTTTACGTGATAAAATTAATACAGAAGCAGATGGAAAAGTTTGGACATTGGATAAATCATCAGCAAAAGATTACCAGCCTACATCTGTTACATCTTCAATTCATACAATAAAAACTTCAAAACCAATTAAAAATGAATTTGATCTTCATAAAAATTATTTTGGTGATAATAATGGCTATGATGGAGGTGGATTTCAAAATTCTTCTTCTGGTACATATAATAATGGTGGAGGACAAACGTAAGCCACATACATAAATGCACATATTTGTATATCTTAATAAAACAATTTTAGTGATTCAAGATATCAAGGCTTCGGGAATCCACAATATCAGCCAAAACAAAATGATCAATCAGATTTATTACAAGGTGCAATGTCTTCATTATCTGTTGGGTGGGGTCTGTTGAGTAAAGGCGCAACACAAGCTGCTGGATTAGCCAAAGATCTTACAAGTCAAGCTGGCGCAAAGGCTGCAGAATTGAGTTCAAATATAAATACAAATGAAGGAAGTCTTCTAGGTTCTTTAACTTCAAAAGCTACAGAAGTTAGCAAAACATCATGGGGTGGATTACAAAATTTTGTTAAATCTCCATCCCTTCAAGGTTTTACTGGTGCTTTTAAAGGTGGATCAGGGGCTTATGAAGATATTGGAAATTCAGCTAATTCTTCATCACCCATGCATCCACAATCTAGTCCATCACTTTCATCACAATATCATGGAGAAATTGATAGTTATGATTCAACGTAATTTCTCTTTTGTTTAGTTTTGAAATCCTACAGTATACCTTTTTTAGATCAAACAAATTTGAAAGAGCTTGGGATGGTGACTCAAATAAACTTGCACCATCAACTGAAAAGCCGCGTAAAAAGTCTCCTACAACAAAGAAAGCCAGAAGTAAACATAATAGCTCAAATACTGATGAAGAAACTTCAACGTCTTCTTCTACAACAAGAAAAACCAAAACAAAGTCATCATCAAAGCCAACTCCACCTCAACTAATTGATGATGATGAAGATTTAATGATTTTTACAAATTCTCCTCGAACACAAGCTAAAAAATCTGAACTTCAAAAGAAGCAACAACAAAAACAAGCTGAAAAGCCTGCTGAAAAAGAAAAAGCTTGGGATGATGATGCATGGGATTTATTGAATCAATAATTCAATCCAATCAACTCAAATTATCTGAAATATTTATAAATTCGGATTTACCTACAAAAGTTTTATTATTTATTCTTTTCTGTTTCTCTCTATCCTGTGATAGTTTTTAAAACATTTCATAATCTTTCTTTTATTTAAAAAATTGCTAATTCATTTTTTATAATTATTATTACTGTGCTAAAGTTTGATTTATTAGTCACTCACTCTCATGGGAGATTTGGAAAATGACAATTCTGTTAACAAATCCTTTTCTTGTTTTATTCTCATATTACTCAAAAAAAGTAGGTGACATGTGCTTTTTACTTACCAACTTTACATAATGCTTGTAAATGTAAAAATGTGTTAAAAATGGGTAAAACAAAATATTACCGGCTTCTGACAACAAGGCTTCAGCGCACGGTTCTTGTCGTCCTGACAACGACTCAAAGTGGTTAACTTTTGTCATCGTTTATTATTTTTTTCCTTTATACCATTCTCTTTATTATTATTTCGAAAAAAACACCGTTAAATTTTTATTGCTGCTTCTGTTTAGTTTTTTAAAAAAACAGTAAACAATTTGTATGCAATTTTTGGATAAATGTTTTTTGAACAATCTGAAAGAACGAAGAAGATCCATTCTTCTCCACGCTTTTCAATAGTTTAATTTTATATTTAATTACTGATGTTGCCTGTTGCAATTGCATTTTGTTCATTCATTATAGTTATATCATTAATGCTTTTTATTAAATTTTTAAAGCGAAATGTAGCGGAAAGACAGGTCAGTATTAATTTATTTATTAGTTACGGTACATTTAATCTTTGAAAAGTGCATGTTTTGGTTACGGTAGTTCCTAGCAATGTAGCTTTTCTGAACGAAATTTTGATTCGAGTTTTGAAAAAAATGTTAAAATTCATCTCTCATCTCATTTGAGTAATTTGTTGTCCTAAAAAAAGTTTACGGTAATGAAGTCAAATTTGTTTTTTGAGTACCATCAATTGAAAAAGTTTGCAAGTCAAATCAAAGCTTAGCTACTAGTAGTAAAATTTTTTATTTTTGTTATCACAATTCTTAACAAATAATTTTCGCTAAAAGGCTCTAAATTTCATGCCGTCATTATTGAAGTTTTAATCATAGCTCAAAGATTACACAGCATCATATGTATTTTTTCTTTCACATTTTACAACCTAATATTACTTTCCAAAGAAGAAGAAAACTCTATATTTAAAACTTTTCCAAAAATTTGTAACATAATAATTTTAGCGGCTTGCAAGATCAGAAGCTATGGCCCGGCATAATAATAATATGCATGGAATGGGTGGAGGATATGGATTTACAAATCAAGTAATTTTAACAAATGGTACTGCCTACGGTAATGGAAATTCAGCAATAATGCTTCGGCATCCCCCATTAGAATCTGCAAAACCATTTTATGATATTCCACCGCCATCCTATGAAGAAAATGAATCTGTTCCAATGCAGCTACAAGCTCGACAACCTACAGCTCCACCAGATTATAATGAATTAAATATTTTACCTGGTTCGATTCCAGCAGCAACAATTCAACGCCTTGAACCTCTTTCCCGTTTACAACCGAATGTTTTGCCACAAAAGCGATAAATAAATTTCCCTTCTGTAATAATATTGAAATGTACAAAAAACATGATCCAAACCTTGAAAAAAACATTTTAAATAAAATTTTTTATAAACAACCAGAACTAACTAGAATAAACAAATTTAACAAATAGTTAGATAGATAAAAGATAGAGACATAATAAATTAACAACAAAAAATAAAAACAGATTGTTAGACACGCAGAAGTGGTGAACAAAACACTGTTATTAACCAGAGAAAGGGTTATTAATCATAGAAAGGACCATTACCGTTACCGAAAATAGGTTGAAAAAGTTCAAAAAGATCAAGATCATCACTCGCATCCTCAAGATCACTTGCACCAACATCATCATGATCTGCAATATTATGAGCATTTGCAGCAGCATGTCCATTATTTGCAAAAAGCAATTGCACTTTTGCAATAAAATCAGATAATTCTAAGTAATCACCGCCAATGCCATGATAATTATTATTATTATTCATTGCCATGTCAATTGGGGACGATGGTGGAGATGGATGTTGTTGATGGATTTCTGCAGCTGCTTCATCAAGATGAGGTGATTCAAAACCAATAGGTGAAGAAGGCATATGACGCATCATTGATGGTGGAGCCCAGTTTTCAATATATGGAAGTGGTGATGATGGAATAGGTTTCCATGATGGTTTTCCACGACGTCCTGCAGCAGATGTTGATGCTTGAAAAGCAGATGGAAGAACAAAATTCATTGATTGGCGATGGATGAAATTGCATCGTTTGCCTATAAAATAAAGAATATGCTAGAATGCAACAACATAGCTAAACCATACCATATTCACAAATTCCATTATAGATAAAATTTTTACAGAGTTGAGTCTTGTATTTAGGATGCTGCTGAAATATATGAATCATTATTATCCGTATAACATTAAAAGATATCAATATACACATGCTAATATGTATCCTCTAATCTCTCTATATAGCCTTCCTTCCATCTCATCCTCTAATGTATAGGTATAACCTTCCCTCAAGAAAAACAAAATAACTTACAGGTGGTGGACTACGTAATTCATCAACGCCGTGGGCAAAAGAGCAATTATTACCATATTTACACGATTGACCATTCTTCCAATATCGGCATAATGAAATTCTATATGCAGTTGAACGACGTCTTGCACGAAGATATTGTGCACGTTGAGCATCAGAAAGGGTTTCAAGTAAATTACAACGCATATCATAAGAAGAAGAGTGAACAAGCTTAGAAGCGCCGGCCATCTTGTGTTAGAATGTTAACCTCTAAAGATATAATAATAACAATAAGGGATAGAAGTCAAAAAAAAATTTGTTGACAGCTGAAGTAAACAAAGTCTATCTTTGTAAATTCAGATTTTTCCTCGACAACAGCTATTGTTGATGTCAGAGAAACAAAAAAAAATGCGCGTAATTTATTTCTTACAAATTTTTTAGGTGCCAGACGAGAAAAAAGTATGTGAAAGGGACACTTCAAAGGAGGTCCTAAAAGAGAAGGATCCGCATCAAAAAGAGCCAATTTTAAAAATTTGTTATTTTTGTTTGTGGCAAAATGTGCCTGAGTGTAAACATGACATGAGATTTTTTTTATTCAAGTAATACTGTGATGAAATGTTGTAAATATTAATAACAAATACTGTTTTTGTACCACATTTTAATAGCATTATTTATTATTGTAAAAAATGGGTTCAATATTTGGCAAACCAAAACATCCACCTCCAGCAAAAGTTACTGATCATGACAAAGCTGTCTTAGTAAGCATTGATTTTTCTGTTTTTAATTAAACTTTACAAAATAAAATAACTTTTAGGGTTTAAAACTGCAAAGAGATAAAATGAGACAAGCTTATCGGCGATATGAAAAGAATTTATTAAAAGAAAAAGAAATGGCAAAAGAACTGCTAAAACAAGGACGAAAAGAGTTAGTTTTTACAAACAAAATATTTCGAAGATTTTACTTTATTTGTTAATTTTAGTCGAGCTTTATTAATGCTAAAAAGAAAACGATATCAAGAATCTTTGATGGATAGAATTGCAAAACAAATGGATAATATTGATACAATGGTTTCTGAATTGGAAACTGCACAATTGAATAAAGAAGTTTTGGAAAAATTGAAACAAGGAAATGAAGCTTTACAACTTATTAATCAAACATTTTCGATTGAAGATGCTGAAAAGATAATGGAAGATACTCGAGAAGCCGCTGAATATCAAGAAGTACAGATTTGAATTTCACTTAATTCTCTTTTTGACCCGTGTCGATTATTTTAGGAAATGTCTAAGATTTTGGCTGGACAATTATCAAGTGTTGATATTGCTGAAGTTGAAGAAGAATTGGAAGAACTTGTTCGTGAAAGTGGTGCTGCTGCTCAACAACGATTGCCTGATGTTCCGAGTCATGAACTACCAGAAGTTGAAAAAGTTGCAGCTAAAAAAGGTTTGTTACTGTATTTATATGTTTGTATTACAAACCTTTTTCTTTTATAGAGAAACAAAAACAGAGAGAACGGGTTGCATTGGAGGCATAAACTATTAATCACTTTTATTTTTTAAACACATTATTACACTTACAAAAATCTTTTAATCATGCAACTGTATCATAAAATAATAAATTTGTTTTTTTTGTTTACTTTATTTATTGGCAGTATTTAATATTCATCATAATCTCCAGAATCAATTCCAACTTCTTCATAATCTTTTTCTAAGGCAGCTAAATCTTCTCGAGCTTCACTGAATTCTCCTTCTTCCATTCCTTCCCCGACATACCAGTGAACGAAAGCTCGCTTCGAATACAACAAATCAAATTTGTAATCGAGACGTGCCCAAGCTTCTGCAATTGCAGTAGTATTCGATAACATACAAACAGCTCGTTGAAGTTTAGCTAAATCTCCTCCAGGTACAACTGTAGGAGGTTGATAATTTATTCCAACTTTAAATCCCGTTGGACACCAATCAACAAATTGTACAGATCGTCGTGTTTTTATTGCTGCAATTGCAGAATTGACATCCTTCGGGACAACATCGCCCCTAAATAACATGCAACAAGCCTAAAAACAGAACTTCGGTATACTGTAATAAAGTGTTAACAACTACCATGTATTTTCCTGCTCTTGGATCACACATAACTAATTGATTGCCAGGTTCAAAGCATTGATTGGCAATTTCTGCAACACTTAGCTGTTCGTGAAATGCTCGGTCACTGTAATATTAGGATTTATTTTTGCTGATACAAAAATAAAAGTTACTTTGAAACAATTGGAGCATATGTTGCTAAAGGAAAATGAATACGGGGATATGGGACAAGATTGGTCTGAAATTCTGTTAAATCAACATTTAAAGCTCCATCAAATCGAAGGGAAGCAGTTATGGATGAAACGATTTGAGCAATTAATCTATTCAAATTTGTGTATGTTGGTCTAAAAAAATTGAAAGCATTATGATGTATTCCATCTTTTTTATAGTATTTATTACCTTGTGATACTCAAATTTTTTCTACAAATTTCATAAATGGCTTCATTATCTACCATAAATGAACAATCTGAATGTTCCAAAGTCGTATGGGTTGTTAGAATTGAATTATATGGTTCAACAACGGCAGTACTAATACGAGGGGCTTAAATATTTATTTTTATGCCGTAAATTTGGATAAATAATAATAATTTACCAGGATAAATGCTAAATTCAAGTTTTGATTTTTTACCGTAATCCATGGAAAGGCGTTCCATTAAAAGGGCACTGAATCCACTTCCAGTCCCTCCACCAAATGAATGAAAGATTAGAAAACCTTGTAGACCGGTACAAATTTCACACATTCCTGTAATTATTAATGTTTAAAATTGTCTCAAGAAAAAATCAAAATTTCGGCATTGCATACTTCGAACACGATCCATACAAACATCAATAATCTCTTTTCCAATTGTATAATGCCCTCGCGCATAATTATTTGCAGCATCCTCTTTTCCCGTAATTAATTGTTCAGGATGAAAGAGATGTTTGTAAGTTCCAGTTCGAACTTCATCAATTACGGTAGGCTCAAGATCAATAAAAATTGCTCGAGGAACGTGCTTTCCCATCTGGGTTTCAGCAAAAAATGTATTAAATGAATCATCTTCAGCATCTCCATCATCAATTAACTCTCCATCAGGCATAATTCCATGTTCAAGGCAATACAACTCCCAACAAGCATTACCTATTTGCACACCAGCTTGACCAACATGGACGGAGATAACTTCCCTCTGTAATTATCAACGTTCAAAGCAGATGTGAGATATTTTAGCAAAACTTACTCCATATTTTCCCATATTTCTTTAAAATACTTTTTTTGTGGCACTTTTACCTAGTAAAATGCTTGAAAAATGACGAAAAAAAAATGGGCCAAAAGGAGGATGCAAGCTCCATTTGAAAAAAAGGTACAATTATCTTGTCGATTTCGAAGGTTGAACTTCTTTGAAGTAAGAAATAAATGCGAAACAACAATAAAAGAAATTGCAGGGGGTTCTTTTTTATGCATGTATTTTTAGCGAATGGAGTGTTTCCGTTTATGGCTAAAAGAAATCTTTATTCCTGAAGATTTAAGAAAATACAAAAAGCAAAACTACTAATACATATTGCTTGGTATTCATAAAACATTTTAAAGTATTAATTTTTTAAAGAACATTCAAACGTGTCAACAATTTTTGAAATAACATTTTGATTATAAAAAAACTCATACAGTATCTATGAATAAATATATTTATTGATAAGGTGATATGAGTATAATAATAACGATAACAAAAAGAAACGATAAATATAAAAGAAACGCAGTGAGATAAATTATAAAAAAAATGATTATGATATATATGAGGGGTATAAAATAATAATATTAAAGGGATATTCATATAAAATAAAAATGGGGGAAACAATATTAACAAAAAATTCATTCAAAAGGATTTACAAACATGAGTAAGAGAAAGTTCGACCACGTGATTGTCCATTTTCATCATCATCGTCATCATCAAGTTCGCGGCGAATTTTCCCATATTCTTCTTCTGTTTTATAACTAATATTCAATTGTGCAAAAATATCAGCCAAAGAAACAATATTATTATTATTAACAGTATTATTTTTTCGTGGTGGAGTTGGTGCACGTTCATTAATATCATATCGAACTGTATATGCTGATGCAGAAAAATTTTGATTTTGACGAACTGATAATGGAAGTTGTTCAACTGGTACATTCCTTTGATCTAGAGGACGGTGAATATAACCTATAAGTTATCAGATATTAATAACTGGCTGCTGCTCGGATAATAATAACTTACAACAACGAGCCCCATATCTGCATGAACCATTTGCTTCATAATTTCGGCAGAGTTGAGTTTTATGTTTTGGATGAGGCTTAAAAGATAAAACTAAATATAAATCAAAGTATCAACAAAAAATGAAAACTTACAGCTGGTGCTTGACGTAATTCTCGTTCATGATGAGCAAAACGGCATGCATATCCATATGGGCAATTTCCAGCAGTATCACGATATAATTTGCACAATGCTGTTTTGAATGCAGCATTACGACGTCGTTCTTGTTGAAATCGTGCTCGTTCTTCATCAGAAAGCGCCCGCCAAGCTTCTATTTCAATTCCATGAATCATTCCATTTCCATCTGCTGTAGAAGTCGATGAAGAATTCTAAAATAAATGTATTCGATAATTATTTTTGTATTAAAAAAGAAAGAAACATACTCTTAAACGATCCATTGCAGATCAATTCAGAAGAAAAAAAAATAGATAATTTTCCTTTTTTTCAGCAGCAAATAAAAACGACGCAAAAATGCAATGCTCAAAGTAAAACTGATTTTTTTCTGGATAAATGAGATTTACGAAATGGCATCATGCACTTTTATTTATTTATTGGAAAATGTTTCTTTCATCAGACAGACTCAAAGGGGATCAAGTACAGTGCAGAGGTCAAATGGAAAAAAGAAAAAAGAAAGGCATACAAATCAGTTTTTGTCAAAAGCAGCTTTATGGATTTGATTTTGTAAAGTGAGTGTATGTATCTTTTTTTGCAAAAAAAGCATTTACTAGGTATTATTGACCTGTATTGCGTTGCCTGAGATAGACACACATGTCTACAGAAAGTGATAAACATATTCATAGCACATGCCCTTAAAGAATTTCAAAGTTTAAGATTTGTTTGACACCTTTTTTAAATATTTTTGCAATCAATAATTATTTTTATTACATTATAAATTTTAAAGCGGTAAAATTCGTTCTAATATCAATGCAATGGTTGTAATAATAAGTCCATAAACACGCCAAAATGTGTTATAAATGTCAACAGTTAAATCGCCCAATTTTCGATTTAAACTTGGACGATATTTTTGTTGTGAAACTGTTGATGGTGCATTTATTGCAACTGCGCTGTTTCCTTGTATTTCTGCTGCTGTTTCCGGATAATAAAAATCTCGTGATGGGGATGGGAGTGCGGGTTCACGATTATTAGATGTTAATTCTGGTAGTCCTTCTAAAAATTGTAATTTAATGTTTAAAATTTAATTTCCAAAGTAAATCTTACCAATTCGAAGTTCACTTACAGTAGTTCCTTCTGGTCTTGGAGTATCTTGAAAGCCAGCTTCTTCACGAATGTTTCGAACTAATTCTTTCATTGAAGTATACTGACTTGTATCATCAATTCGAGATGTCCGAGCTGTTGTATATGTTTCACTTCGGCCAGTATCAAGGCTATTATTTGTAAAAAGATATTTTGCACCACTATTTGATGGAGTTGAAATTACTATTTGTGGGATTAATTCATTCAATGTTAAGGGTACGGTAGAGGTACTTGGTTCAAAAAGCTTTATTTCATTCTATAAACATGCACGGTCCTGTTAGTTAGCGATTATTGATAATCAATGATTTTTGATTTGATAATTTTTAAAAAAACCTTATTTACAAACAAACTGTCTTATTTCCCCTCTTTTTCTTAAGAAATGCATTTATTTTGTTTTGTTTTTGATGCATAACATAAGAGCCACCAAAAATCACCTGCAGTTTTTCGAAGAATTTTTAATCAGTCAATCAAAAAAAGACGCTTAAAAATTGGAACTGGTAATAAAAGCGTTTTTTTAAAAAAATTAGTTCAAACAGTTTTTACATTTTTAATTTTTTTCTGTGTTAAACAAAATAAACATTCATTGAAACAAGTTGGTCGGTTATTTTAAAAAGCTACCGTAATATTTCAAACATTTTTTAAAACCTTTTTATTTTCAAAAGTTTTTTTTGGTTATAAAATAGAGTGTAAAGACTACCGTTACAGAACCTACCCGTAAAACCTTATTTTTCTACTTCGAATTTACTAAACAATATTTTTTTCTGCTATTTTTAAAAAGATTAAATTCTAAAAATAAGGTTTTCTTAATTAATTTCTAATAATACTTTTTTTACTTTATTTTTATACAAGTAACTTTTAACGTCAAAGAAAAAGCCATAAAAACTTACAATTTCATTTAATTTTCGCTTTTTACTTCCAAATCTGCAACATCCACAAAGTATTGATCTTTGAGATTCTATATCTGTTGTTGATACGGTCATTTTTCAAGGATTATTATTGAGGGAGAATAAGCTGTAAAATAATTTAAAATAAACGCAAAAAAATGATTAATTTTTATACAAAAATTTAAGCGAATGTGTGACAAAACGGAGGTATCAAAAATATGAATGGAATTTTTTTGGTGATGACTCTTATAAATCAGATAAAAAGGTGGACGAAATATGACTTTTCAGAGACAGACTTTTAAGCATGAATAAATTTTTGGTTGACGCCGATAGCGATCCAAAGAGTGACAACAAAAAAAAACAATAATAATACGTTTTTGATGATAGCGTTCCCCCCAATGCATTGCCCAATGTTTGTTATTGTCGCTGTTAAAGAAAGAAAGCTTTTGGATTCGTCATCATGATACATATTTATTGGAGAAGCGAAAGTGAGAAAAAGATATGTAACGAAGACGGCGATGAAAAACACGAGGGTCAGTGTTTTATAAGTTTTTTCATTTTCGATTTTGATTTCTTACGTTTTTATTTATATAAATTTGTTTTCGCACCTTTGACAGGGGGAAGGGAAAAAGGAGGGAAGGAAAAATTACATTTTTTCAATTTCTGATTCTTTTTTCATTCTTTTGTAATGAGATGCACGATCAGTGACAGAAAAAAAAACAATTCATTAATTCTTCAGCAATGGTTTTTTGGTTTCCTATTTTACATTTTTGATTTCTCCTAGTTTTTTTCGACTACCGGAAATCACGAGAGATGATTCAACTCTTCCTTCTTTTTTCTGGCAGCAACAGCAAAAAACGAAAGTTTAAAAAAACAAATAAATCAAAAAAATGGTAGTTTTGTACAAAAGGAACTCGGATGAAACAAAAGTTTTAAAACAAACAGTTCACATTTTTTGACAGAAGTTTTTGAAAGGTTGAATGAATGGATCAAAGGAAGAAGGGTCGTTGACAAAAGAATGTTGTTTAACTTTTTGACGTAATTTTTTGCAAAAAATTTTAAAAATAAGTGCCAAGCGTTGGAGAGACATATATCCACTAGAAGGAGAATGCATGGGTTACAGCCTACTTTTATCAGAAATCACTTTAAACTTTTCTTCAAAATTTTTTGTCATAACTTTTTTTTGCGCAGGTAAAGAGGTATAAGAGAGAAAGGACAGGTTTTTTTATTATTTATTTTTCTCAACCTTTTTTTTAAATTTCGTCGTCGCCTTTGGCAACCATATTTAGAATAAGAAGAAAGAAAGTTGACATTAGTCGTTTGTTGTCGTCGTCGTTGTTGTTGCATATCTTTTAATAATAATCATAATGACCATTTTGTCATCATTACCTCTTCGTTTTCTCCGAAAAAAGTTTTAAAGTACACACCAAAAAAGTTTAAAGAGACATCAAAAAAGAGAGCGACAAAAAACGATGTTTACTTTAATATTTTTTCGAATTGGATTAAGAAAGGTAAGTGGGTGAAAAAAATAAGTAATTTTAAATGAGTAAAAAAGTGAAAAATAATATTTACTTTAACACCTTTCTTTGGATCTTTCTTGAAAAAAAGGAAAATTTGGAGAGAACTGCGGTAACAGATTAACTTCAACGTTAGAAATGTAATTTGAAATGCATATATATATATATATAGAGGCAATGATGACAAAGATTGCAACAATATTATTAACTAAAATGTTACACTAACTAAAGGTTTTGTACGGTTTTAATATCAGATTAAGAAAAGACTTTCGCTGACATTTCTGGGGACATAAAGAGAGTATACTGTAAGACAAAACAAATTTTAATCAGGTTCATTACTAAAGTATGAAATTTTACAAAGTCTAAAATTTTAATTTTGAAAAAAGCTGTGTATTTTAAGAAAAAATAATGACAGTGCAAAATGTCCAAGAAATGCTTTAAATTTTAAAAGGATTTTAATAAACGTTTCGTGTGTACATTTAAAGTCGTAGAAGCAATAATTTGAAATGCATATATTTTTTTAGTATTATTTTATGACATAAATGTTTTATTGCTTGATGACAAAACAAATTAATATTCTCATTTACAGTATGCTTTTCAAAACTGAGTTTACACATAAAAGCGATTCACATTTTTTAAATGAAATATTGGGTGAGTCATTCAAATTGAATGGCTGCTATTTTTTAAATTTTATTGTAAATGTACGGTTTTCATTCTATAAACTTTATGGTATACTGTAAGTGTAATGATTAAAATAAAGTGAGGGCTTTATAAAGCTTTGAAGTGTTAGATTTTACGCAAAAGATTTGTTAAAACACTGTTACTGTATAAATTAATATTTAACAATCGACCCAATTCTTTATTATTATTTTTTACACACACAAACTTTAACGCAACATTTTAAGTTAATGAAAAGAACCAAATAAATATATTAAATTTCAAGAAAGAAAGAATTAAACTTTCTACCAAAACAAAAAAATAGTATTATTGTTACAGTAAGACGGAAAAGAGAAACTTTATTTTTGACGACGAAAAACTTTTTTGGGGCAAAAGTTAATCTTTTTTAGATTTATTTATATATTTATCGTTTACCAAATCGAATGTAATCATATGTGGATGCAGCCTTTTGTCTTTTAGCTTGACTTGGGGAACGTCCAAATCGAATAAAATCATATCCACGTTTACCTGAAAAAATGTTAATATGTGTATATTACGGTAATGTGCTGAAGCGCTTACTTTGACTATGAGCAGGAAATTCACCACCAGTTGCTAGCTTATTTGCTAATAATGGATCCAAACCAGCAAAGAAATCTTGAGTTGGTTGAAAATGATTTAGATATCGTGGTGCAGCAATAGATTTTTGACAAAGGATATGATCAATTCGAGAATGGAAGCATAAATCCGCAAATGTAATTAATGCCGATGCATTTTGAGCGAAAAGCATTAAAGCAATAATAAATGAAACACGAAAAAATACCATAATTTCTTTCTTTTTTATTGCCGAGAGAGAGAGCTAAAAGCAGGCAACAACCGTCGACAAAAGTAACCGATTATAATAAATGACTAAAATGAAAGTTTTTACTTACTTTCTAAGCTGCTATCGAAAAAAACCTTTCTTTCTGCAGATGTTTTATTGGGGCAGAATTATAAATTTGGCAGTTTTTTAAGAAGTAATATTGGCACCGCCCAATTGAAATGAAAAAAAAATCACCTGTCAACACTTTCGTTTTTTGCCTGCCTTGCCTGAAAGTAAAACAAGTAATTTTAATGCTAATAAATTTTTATCTTAGCTCTAAAGAAAAAAAGCGAAAGGTCATTTAACCTAAATTAGTTATTACTTTTGATGATGGAAACAAAAGTAATGGTATTTCTTTTTTTGCGTTTTTGTGAAACGACGACAACAAGAATGATAATTGCTTAAAGGCATTTTCTTGGAAGTATCCAAAAAAGAAAAAGAGCAGCATAAACTTGCTCATGTTTTTTCAAAAATAACAGAGGTACAACGTAAAAAAACCGTATTAATCTTTATCTCTTGGGACCCTTTTCTGTTTCACAAGAAAAAAGAATGTGAAGTAATAATATCACAAAAACAGCTGCATTTTATCTTTCAAATCCCCCATATTCCATACAGGTGAAATTTGTACAAAAAGGCCATGCCATAAAAATTTCAAGCACACGTCAAACGAGAGATATATCTCCGTCATTTTAAACTTCAAAATCTCATAAATTTCTTAAACGGCAAAAATGTCTATTACTTTTCTTTATCGTATGCATTTTTAAACCAACGCAAAATCTGTTTTGCCACATACATACGTGTTTGCTATTTTGTAATTCAACACATATTTATATAATTAATCATTTTATATGAAACATTAGACCTATGAATGCATCTTCACAAAAAATAAACGAAAATACAATCAATCAGTACAAGATACACACTAAATATAAGCAACTTTCACTATAATAGCTGAAAGATGAATTTCCTAAAAATAGTAGTTAAAAGAGATACGGTAGAAAATAAAAGACAGACAATTTGATAAGTTTATGATTTCCATTTTTTATTCTCATAATCATAATATCGAGCAGGACCCAAGAATTGACCCTTTTCAAGAACAAGTTGACGTTCAATAGCAGCTTCTTTGTATTCATTATCAAATGTTGGTGGAAGAGGTGGATAAACAAAGCGATTGAGGAAAATAGCATAGAATGTTGCACATGAAATAACGAAGAATACAATTGAAGTAATAACCTGAAATTTGTTGGGTTAAAGTAATTATAAATATTATTGTTTTTTTATATCTGGCAAATAAGAAACTAAATGCGGTGCTTGTGGTGAATTTGGTCATAAAAGAATTAATAGTCGTGTTTGTACTTTACATCCAGCATATGTCCCAAAAAATTAATTCTTTTGTTAGTATTGTTTTTTTTTTTCGAACTGTGTCTCATCTACATCTATACAAAATAAAAAAAAAACTCAATTTCCAATATCCAGTTGGAGCTTCAAATTCAGCAAGAGTTTGACGATAGCTGTAGCGATAAAGTAATTTCTTTTCATCAGCGCTTAAATTCTTCCAATCACCCTTTTCTTTTTCACGTAATGGTTTGGATGTTTCATCATCAACACGGAATCGAATAGCAGGATACCAATAATCAAGACGATCTTGATAAACCTATAAATACACGTACGATATTGAACAAAGTTTATAAACATTATTTTAAAAATGCTTACAGGTTCACCAGAAACACCATGACCAACTACTTCGCGTCCTGCAAAAGAATTATATTAATATTACAAAGGCCAATTAATTGAAGAAAAAAAAATGACCCACCGCATGCTTTCTCATGCCCCCACCAGTATTCAATATGATGACCACTTTGAAGTGATGATGAAGTTTGAATGGCACGAAAAACAATTGGAGCAACCTTCAAGCGAGGAAACAAAAGAGCTTTAGAAAGTGACATCTCCTGAAATAATAATGATAAAAAATTAATCAAATACGAAAATACATTTATAAAGTCCCAATGCCGGAATGAATAAATTATTTTTTTGTAGACAAAAAATAAATAAACACAAGACTAGACAAGATTGATCGCATGAAAAACATTAGCTGTTGCACGCATCAAATTCTCAACACGAAAGTCCCTGTAGCTTTTAAAAATTAAAATAGTGGAAGAACATCTTTTAAATTAAAATTAGAACTGTACATATTTTTAAATTAAATTTGATTATTTAATTAAGCTTTTATGATCTGTGTATAATGTCCCAAACCCAAGATAGACAGCGTCAACGTGAAATACTTAATTTAGTTAAAGATTTTTATAATAAATATCAGACAGCCCTCGATACTCATCGTTCAACAATTGACAAATTCTACCATACTGATGGACATATTTTGTTCGATGGTAAAATGTATAAATCCCCTTACTCAGCAAAAATGTTTTGGGTTAACCTTCCCATCAGTGTGCATTCATCTCGGACCCTCAATCATAATATGCATTCAATAAGTTCCACAAAAACTATTGTTATAATTTGTGCAACCGGTTCTGTTACATTTGGAGAAAAGGTTCATACTTATTCTCAATCCCTAACGTGCAACTATGAAAATGGAGAAATGAAAATATATTCTGATGATTATCGACTAATAAATTAAAAAAATAAAAAATATTTGTAAAGTTGTTATAACTATTTTTGATCAGTTGTTGTATTTTTTGTTACATGCCATTATTATATAAATAAAACAAATTTATGATAACAAAACAAATTCTTAACCATCAAAAACGTAAATTATTCTTCAGAATCAACATTAACGGTTGTCAAAGTTTTGAAGCTGACAGTTGGAACATGAGTTACGAGAGTGTAGAGCTTGTGTGGAGAATCTTCATCATCATTACGACGGCGTGAAAGACGAACACGTACACGGAAAGGAACATTACTAAAAATAGAAAGATATATTAAAATAAGCTCTAATAATGTAGAAAAAAATGTATCTTACCGGATTCCTTTATGCCAGATAAATTTGTTCAAACGAGTATCAACTCGAACATCAGGGGTTCCCATTTGTTGTTCAGCAAATTTTCTGATTTCATCAATAGCACGAGGAGCGCGTTTTTTGAAGCCACTAAAAAGTAAAACATAATTAGATATGATGTACAATAATATAAAAATGCGAAGAGCAAAGCAATGATTAACCACTACTGTTGGAGATATAAAATAGTAAAAAACTTACATTCCATGGATACGTTTATGAATATTGATGGTATATTCACGAGTAACAACTTTGTTAAGAGCACTCTTATTTTTACGTTCAGGCTTGTTGGAAGGCATGGTTACCTGAAAACGTTCCGCTTAAAAACTCTCTAATAATTCAAAGAAAAAAGTAATAAAACAAGCACGAAATAGTTATAAAAGGTTGGTAAACAAAGGATAATTAATACTGGTAAAAACATGTTAAAAATTAAACAATAACATCAGGTAAAAAAATAACTAAAACAACTGAAAAAATCTAAAAAAAGAGTAGCAAAAAATGCATCATTCGTTTTTTAGCTCGGGCGAGAGACAGTATGAAAAAAGTAGGAAATCGTGTCGAGAACATTAAGGGAACCAGTCAAACATTTAAAAAAAAAATTTCTGCTGTTTTTTTGAAATATTTTTTGCTTGCTTTGTTTTAAAATTAATTTTTAAAAAACACAAACTTTATTTCTTTTTACATCTTTAAATTTATACAAGTGAAAGATTTCGAGCATGTTAGTAACAAAGATCAAAAGTCAACAGTTAATTTTTAGGTCGAGGTGCAACTCCAAATCCAAGCGTTTTTCTGACGAGATTATGAGCGATATGCTCAAATTGTGTTCGATCTTCTCTCCACATTTTTGCGGCATTAACATTGGCAGCACTTTCATCATTGGGTGAAGCAATCATACTAACCACAGATAAAAGAATTTTTTCAACGGATTGAACAGGAGACCATCTTTCATTGCTTGATTCATAGCCAGTTGGGTCATCACCAGGTGAATGAAGAATTGAAATACATACACGACCATCTGGATAAATATTTGGATGAAAGAGATCACATGTAAAACGCATTTTAGCTTAAAAGTTCTCTAACAATTCAAAGAAAAAAGGAATAATAACAAAAAGGCACCCACGTGGTGAAAGAGGATAATCTTCAGAGAAGGTAATTTTTGCTGGAAAAACTCCATATTCAAAGCAGGTACCTTCTGGGCCAACAATTATACAATCCCATTCAAAAAAGTTATCTTCATCTGCTGGACCCGCTATAATACCTTCAGGATGATTAGCCATTAATTCTATAAAATTATTTTCAATGTTGCAATAATTTAATTTAAAATATTACGTTTAAATTCAGTCATAAGACGCTTTAATGCAAAACCTGCCATTTTTGTTCTAAAACAGTGCATGTTTTTAACTTTAATTTTATAGTTTTTAATTTTAAATATCAAATGCGTTGCAGACGCATCGTCACCCTCAATAATAAAATATAAACAAATGCTACGATATTTATTTTGAAATAAGCTTTTAAAATAATAAATAAACTAATACAGTACAATACTACAGTAACCGGTTATGGCAAAAACTCTAAAAATGCACAAAACAATTTTTTAAAAAATATAAAAGCGTTTTTAGTTATGCTGCTACAGTAATATTATTATTGAAGAAAATATATCTATGCATTTTCTTTAATAAAATTGATGAGACCATTTGTGCTGGAATCATGATTGGTAATAGGAGTTTTATCAGAAAGTTCACCTTGAATAACTTTTGCCAATTGTTTACCAAGTTCAACACTAAAAGAATTAATATTTAAGACCACTTATTACAATTACAGTAACGACATACCCCCATTGATCATATGAATTAATATTCCAGATAATACCTTGAACGAAGATTTTATGTTCATATGCAGCAACCAATGCTCCAAGAGTAAATGGAGTAACTTTTGGTAAAATGAAGCTATTGGTTGGACGATTTCCTTCAAAAACTTTATGTGGAAGAATTAATTTAATCTTTTCTGCATCCATTCCAGAGCTCTTTAATTCTTTTTCAGCTGCTTCAGCTGTCTTTCCTGTCATTAATGCTTCAGTTTGTGCCAAGAAATTCCTGAAATTATTTAATGAATTATGGGACGCATATTAAAATTTAAATTTACGCTAAAAGGATAGTATGGTGCAACCCATTTCGAATAGGATTTAAAGTATGAACAGGAGCAATAAAATCAGCGGGGATGATACGAGTACCTTGATGGATTAACTGATAAAAGGCATGTTGACCATTGGTGCCAGGTTCACCCCAAACAATTGGACCAGTTGCATAATTAACACGTGATCCATCACGTGTAATATATTTACCATTTGATTCCATATCACCTTGTTGAAAATAAGCTGCAAAACGATGAAGATATTGATCATATGGAAGAAGAGCATGTGTTTCAGTTCCAAAGAAATTAATATACCAAACGCCAATTAAAGCCATAAGAACTGGGACCTGAAAACAGAGAAACTTATGTTTTAAAAATTATAAAATATAATTTTCATACATTATCTTCAAGTGGAGTTTCGCAGAAATGTCTATCCATAAAATGTGCACCTTCAAGGAGTTTTTCAAAATTATCGTATCCAATAAAAACGGCAATTGAAAGCCCAATAGCTGACCATAAAGAATATCGACCACCAACCCAATCCCAAAATTCAAACATATTGGCTTCATCAATTCCAAATTCTCGAACTTTTGGACCATTTGTTGAAAGGGCAACGAAATGTTTTGCAACTGCTGATTGATCTTTTGCAGTCCCAAGGAACCATTCTTTTGCAGATTCTGCATTTGTAATTGTTTCTTGAGTGGTAAAAGTTTTCGATGCAATAATGAAAAGGGTTGTTTCAGGTTTAACTCGTTTTAACACTTCTGCAATATGGGTTCCATCGACATTTGAAACAAAGTGAACATTTGGTCCTTTTTGATAATGTCGAAGTGCTTCAGTTACCATAAGAGGGCCCTAAAAATTTTAAAAGTCAATTTTTAAAAGTCCAGAGCATAAAAAACGAACCAAATCAGAACCACCAATTCCGATATTTACAACATCGGTAATCTTTTGACCAGTATAGCCAGTCCATTGTCCAGAGATAACTTTACCACAAAAATCTTTCATATGATCCAAAACAGCGGAAACTTTTGGAGCAACATCTTCTCCATCGACTTTAATAGAGCGATTGCTTCGATTTCGAAGTGCAATATGAAGGACAGCCCGATCTTCCGTAAAATTAATCTTTTCTCCATTAAACATTGAATCACGACATTTTTCCACTTCACGAGATTTAGCTAGCTGAATGAGGCCTTGAAATACTTCATTATTGACAAGATTTTTGGAAAAATCAAAGAGCATTGTTCCATCCGGTGTCTTTAAAGTTTTCTTGTATTTTTCAAATCGATCAGGATCATCATTGAATAATTGGATTAGCTTTAATTCACGAGCTCCACCATCGAAAAGGCGTAAGAGATGTTGAAATGCAGGATCATTGGTAAGCGATGAAGACATAATTGAAAAGCGTACAATTGAAATAAATACCTGAAATTTTTTTCTTTTAAATATATTTATCTTTTTTACATAAAAAATAAAATTCTACAAAAACGCGAAAAATAGCGCACAATAAAATAGAAAAAATAAAAGTAAACAATATTTGTTGTTTTTACATTAAAGAAGAAGGACTAGAGAGAAAGAGAAAGCATGAACGAGATCAAAAATTAGCAATAAGCGAGAGAGAAAATACAACCAGTTTAAAAAATATAATAAGTAAGAAAGTGTTATGAGATTATGTAGTAATAATATGTCATTCATAGTTATGAGCAGCTAAACAAATGGCAACCAATTTACATGCATCAAAGTTCCAAAAGTAAAAAATCCAAGAAGATAAAGAAGCATTAAAAATCGCAGTGGTTTCACCGAAGCATAGTTGAATAAAAATGGTAGAGCATATGGTTCAAGAAGATCTTCAGGTACTTTAACTTTTGGAGTTTGTCGAGACATCAAACGAGCAAGTGTAAGATAAATAAATGGCGAAGATGAATAAATTAATCTAATTGAGGATTCAACATTATAAACAAAAATTCCACAGAAAGCAATAAATAATGAATGAATGGCATACGGTATTGGGTGTCGATGATCTGTTAAAACATGGTGCGTCCTAAAATTAAATTTAGAAACTCCTTGCAACACTATTACATACACATACAATCGTTTATCGGTAAGAATATCAAGAAAAAGATGATAAACTCCATAAAAGACAAAACCCAAAGTTGGAGATGCAAGAATAAAGAGGGGAATTTTTCTAAATCTCCAATATTGCATAAAGCCAACAGTCCAATACTTTTGCTGAATTGCGCCATAATACGGTGGCATAAAAAGTGAGATCATATTTGGACGGTAAAATTCATGACTAGATTTACACCATGTAAGATTTTCAGACATTCCAGGAAAGACAACAGATTCATTTCTACCATATTCCAGGATCCATGGATTTGTATTATTTGTAACACTATGGCAAAATTTTTCTTCAATGGCATAACTGAAGATTCGTAATGGCAACGTTACAATAAAAACATAAAAAAGCAACAATGGAATTTTTTTAATTGCCTAAATTTGGTTGAAATTAGTCTATGTATACAGTAAGAAAAGCTAACCATAATAACAAGAGTACTGTCAATTGGAATATGAGTAATTCTTCCTCGATGTTTCTTTAAAATTGTTTCAATTAAAAGTGCAAAACCAATGTATCCAATATTCAGAAATCCATTTGAGCGGGTCATGAAAGCAAGAGAAAATATCAAAGCAGCAAAAATTTGGTTAATTCGAGCAAAAGGTTGTTGTTCAAGAATGTACATTCCACAGAAAGTTATCAAAGCATATATTGATTCAGTATAAGTTGCCGAAAAGAATATACTTGCAGGATTCCAACAAAAAACATATACAGAAATAAGAGATTCTTTAAGACTACCAGTTATTTTATGAACAAGCTTAAATAATACAAGTCCTGCTAGCACAAAGGCTATGTTACTAATAATAACACCGGCAATGATCATGCAATATCGGAATGAAATATATGGAACAAAAGCATAAATAAAATTTCCACAAATTCTTAAAAGCATTGGGAATAGTGGAAAGAATGCTAGCTCACTTTCCCATGTATACCCAAATTCAGCAATATGAAGAAAATGTCGCTAAAATATTGTATATTTCAGAATCTGTAAAACCTTAAAAAAAGTAAAAAACTTACAGAGTCCCAGTTAGAAAGACCACCAATTAAAAAATTTATCAAACCATCAAAAGGTTCTACAACAAAAGATCAATCAAATAAGCACAATCAAATGAAAATAAAATTACCTGTAGGTTGTTGAATTCCTTTGAAAGCATCAGTAGGCCAATCCCACATAATCCAATTAATAAAACATTGAAAGACCAAAAGTAAACATCGACTAAATATTAGCTGTTCGAACACAAAATTCCACACTTCTTCCGTGACAAGATTTCTCTATAAGTTGTCTAAATAAATCAACAACAACAAAAAGAAAGATACAAACATTTTCAATGATAAGTTTAACGTCATCTTTATTATTTTCATCATCGCTATCATCCCCTTGTATAGCGTCAGCTTTAATTCGACGAGAACGTGATGGACTTCGTTGATTTAGAAACCCATTATGTGTATGTCTTCGAAATGACATTAAACCTTTATTAAATGATGAACCTGAATCAATAAAAGTTAACACACAAAAGTGAGTTTGAAAAAATAAAAACAACGCCAAAGGGGCTCTCTACTCTCTCTATACTTCACTTTGTGTCGTCTCTGTTTTTGCACGTCTAAAAATAAAATGTAAAAATACATTTTGTTTTTCGTCACAAGACATGTGTATATTGTGGATTATGTTAAACACACTATTTACCAATTGGTGTTAACATGAATATTTGAACTTTTAATCTTTGATTAAAAAAATATTACTTTTCATATCAATCTCTATGTACTATTTTGAAAACAAATTCCTACTGTAATGCCCTTTTTTAATACGGAAATGTTTAACAAAAAAAGCAAAAAAAGAAATAAACGTCTTTATCTTTCAAATGACATAGATAATTCCATTATAAATTTTTTTTATAATTTTTAAAGCTGTAATATCACATTTAAAAACTACCGTACACCCCTTTTACATCATTGCAAAGTTTTTTTTAACTAATGTATTTTGGCAAAATGTCGCAGACTTTAACATGTGTTTTTCTTTCTTTTTTTTGTTGGTCAAAAATTGAAAAAAAGAAAATTTGTTTGACACGGACGCCTGCGCAAAAAGGCAACGTGGAATTAAACCCCTACGGGGTTCACTGATTTTAAATAAATACAAACGAAAGTTTGTTTTTATTTTTCCTTTTCATCAATTGTTATTCCACAATTAAACGTTTTTATATGATATCGAGGACGTACTGCTGCTTCTATCATTTGGTCTATCTCAACTTGTGACAACAACATATATTTATTTTATTTTGTGATTGCCGAGAGGCTTGTTCATCCACGCCTTTCCTGCTTTTAGTTGCTGCTGCGGCAGTATAGGTTTTTGAATTGAAAAGTCGTGATTGACATCGAGCTCATACACATTCTTGATCATAAAAAAATAAACGAGAGAAAGAAAGAGAACGGAAGCACGCCGATTGTGAGCAGAAAAGAAAAAAAGATGGATCGTGGCGGTTGGTCTGATGGCGTTGGAAAAGCACTTCCTGGCTCGTAAGCGTTCTCTTTTTTTCTTTTAATAAATGCGACAAATTAAAAATTTTTTTTAGTGTTAGACAAGTAATTGGAGCACAATATCCTCCACTTCAATCTCGTAATTTTACTTCCTCATCAGCTGCAGAAATGCCCTCCTCAAAATCAGAACTTAAATTTCAAGATTATGAAAGCAGGTTAGAATTTTAAACCAACTTGATAAAGTAAACAATAACCTTTTCTAGCGTTTCTGATGTATGGGATGCTGGGATAACTGTTGATTCTTCATTGGCTGATGCATCGGCAGAAAAAGTTATACGAATGCATGCAACTGGAAATACAAAAAATGATTTAGTTATGTTAAATTGTAATCCAACTCCATCAAAAAATAATAAACAACAAATGATGCAGCTATTGGCTACCCAACGAGATTCTGCCTTTGGTACATCTAATTCTCCTTCACAAGCAATATCAAATCCTTTACCAGCATCAGGAATTTATCCCCGTCTTTCTGAACCACAACCTTCTTCCAGTAGAGTAACAAATTCAGCCAATTCACAGCCAATGTTACAAGAAGGTTTGCATTTATTTATTCATACAATAGAAAAAATAAACGATTATTTAGGCGCAGATTATATGCGTTTTCAAAGACTTCAACGAATGTTAACACAAGATGAAGTAATTGATTTGGAACAATTAAGAAAAAATTGTTGGATGGGGATCCCACATTCTTTACGACCAAATGCATGGCGAATTCTTAGTGGCTATTCAAGGTATGATTTTTTGGTTTATAATTTTAGAATATAAATTTTTAAATTAATTACAGTACTCATGCTGCCCGTCGAGAAATTGCATTAACAAAGAAAAGAGAAGAATATTGGCATTTTGTTGAACAGGTACTATGCTTTTAAATACAGTAATCTTTAAAAAAATTTTTTAGTACTTTCATACAAGATATGATGAACAACATAGTCAAACATTGTAAGTGTTACATAAATTTAAACTGCTGAATAAAAATTTACCTAATGTTTCAGCCATCAAATTGCTATTGATGTTCCAAGAATGTCACCTTTAATTCCATTATTTCAACAAAAACCTGTTCAAGAAATTTTTGAAAGAATACTGTATATTTGGAGTGTTAGACATCCTGCAAGTGGTTATGTTCAAGGAATTAATGATCTTGTAACACCATTTTTTGTTGTATTTTTATCAGAATATATTTCACCTGGTATGTAAATGAATAATTTTAAATTAACTCTTATAATTGACATTTTTTTAAGATATTGATGTTGGAAGTTTTGATGTCACTCAGCTACCAAAGAAACAACTCGATATTGTTGAAGCTGATAGTTTTTGGTATGTCTAGATTATAATCAACTTTAATTAAATTATTTTATGTTTTTGTAGGACTTTCTCATCTTTGCTGGATACGATACAAGGTATATTTCATTTTTTATTATTTTTTAAAAAAGTCTTAATTAAATCGTTGTTAGATAATTATACTTTTGCACAACCTGGAATTCAAAAGAAAGTTGGTGATTTAAAAGATTTAATGAGCCGTGCTGATCCTGCTTTGTACAAACATTTTGAATATCATCAAGTTGAATTTTTACAATTTGCATTTCGTTGGATGAATAATCTTTTAATGCGTGAAATACCATTACGAGCCACAGGTATGGTACTTTCAAATACACTATTCTTTAAAAGAAATATTATTTTTAGTGCGCCTTTGGGATACATATTTGAGTGAACGACATGGCTTTCCAGAATTTCATACATATGTTTGTGCGGCATTTTTAAGAATATGGTCGAAACAACTTTTAAATGAATATGATTTTCAAGTTTGTTTTAATTACAGTACTCATTGTTGCTGAAAGCTAAATTTGTAGGGAATTATGCTATTTTTGCAAAGCCTACCCACTCAAGGCTGGACTGATAAACAAATTTGTATGTTGACGGCTGATGCTTATAGCTTAATGCAAGTTTTTCATGGCGCCAGAAGCCATCTCAAAGATTAATTCGGGCTAAACTCATTTGTGACAAAAATGTAAATGATTTGAAATTATCTTCTTCTTAATTGTAAATTTTATTTATATATTTTATTATATATTATTCTATTTTATCTGAAATAGTAAAGTAACTTACTTGTAAGTAATAAAACTCTTAAAAATAACAAACGAATTTTTTTAAACATAATATATTCATTAACACATCCATATAAAACATATATAATAACCTTTTAAAACTTTAAATAATAATAACAACAATATAAACTTAAAACTAAACAATATTTAAAGTTTTAGCAAGATTGCTCATTCTTCTAATGACAGGAATCGAAGAAGATTCCGGAGAAAATTCAACTTCAAGAATAAGATCAAGTCTTCCAAAAATTTGATTTAAATTTCGAGCTTTTTCTCTGCATTTTTCTATTTCATCAGCATCCTTTTCAGCAAGTGCCTTCTGAAAATTTATACAAATATAATATGCCAACAAAAACAGTTAAATTACTTCAAGAACATCTCTAGAATATCCAAGTAAATTTGTTAATAAATCTTTATCAACATTCATTTTAACTTCCGAAAGAGTGTCATCAGAAACTTTTACCATAACTGTCCATTTTTTTCGATCCAGCTGACTATCAGTTTCACAAAAAATGGGCTGAAAAAAATAAAATGTACCGTACTTTTACCGTAATCCACTTACTTGTATTCTTCGGCATTCAGGTTTAAACCAAAATTTCTTTTGTACCATAACAATTCCGAGTTTTACCAATTTTAAAGCATTATATTTTTGACGAAGTGGACTTTGCGTTGTAATTTCTGTTTTCACTTCTTTTTTAGGTTGAACAACAGCTTCATGTGGATTCTAAAATATTCATAGAGGTTATTTTACCCAAAATTCAAAAACACTATTACCTTTTTTCTTTCGATACAACCAGGAGGTGGCTGAGTGAAATTCTAAAAATACATTTTTTTCTTAGCATTTATGTAACTTAATATTTAAAACATACAAGTTTTCTAGGATTAAATTGAGGCGGTGTCAATGATTTTTCAGCTGGCCGCTTTCTTGGAATCAATGAAGTTTCTTTTTCAACTAAAATTGGTGATGTTTCTTCACTTAATGGAGTTTTATGTTTCAAAGATTTATTTGCTTGTCTAAAATATTTATTAAAAACATAAAAACTTCTAGTAAGGATAAAAAGGCATACACAGATTCCATAAATTCATCTTCAGAATCAATAGCAAAAAGATCAAAAGTTTTCCCAGTATTTTCATACTGCTGGCTACTGCCATTATGATCATCATTTTCCGGTAAATCATTAATTTGATTACTATTATCATCAGAAGAACCAGTCAAAGGATAACTTGCATCTTCATCATCTTCATGAGATAATTGACTCAATGATGATGGTGGTGTAAATTTTTTCTTAACAGAAGCAACATCAACTGGTTTAACAGTTACTCGTAAATGATGCATTAAAGAAGATTTTCTCAAATTTTTCTCTTTATTAATTAAACTTTGGAACAATTTTTTAGGTCCCATATTAATTTCAGCTAAAGTTTTTGATGGTTTTGCTGCATTGTACACAGCCGCAGGAGTTTCGGGAACAAAATCGCTCTAAAATTTACGGTATTTCAGATGAAGATATTTTTGAAAAGAAACAAACATTGCTTGAACGTTGAACAGGGCGAAGAGGAAGAGAAGGCTTCTTTAATCCATTATTATTCAACTTCTGAATTGTTTTCTGAGATGTTGAATTTCCAACAACAGTATCTTTCTAAACAAATTACTGTATTATAACAAAAAAAGGATTTTAAAAAACAAACTCTGATTGAGCGTTGAACAGGACGAAGAGGAAGAGAAGGCTTTTCCTGTGGATTCGTCGGCAATGATGCTGCAGGTACCTTTAACGATTCAGGCAATGACTGATTTGCTACAGATTCCTTTGGTTGTGGTGGCAGTGGTTGATATACAGATGTTTCATTTCCCTTTTTCGGTAATGGTGGTGGTTGTGATACTGTAGTATCATCCATATCAAGTTGTGGTGGTGGCAACGATTGAGCAACAACAGGTTCAAGCTTTGGTGTAGGCGGTGGAAGCATGCTTGTAGCTGCCATAGTTTGTTTTAATTGATTCTTTGAGTTTCTATAATTCTTAAATGTTTATTAGTTCAACAGTGGAAAAAAAACATACGTTGCTTTCAAAAAAGCTTCTTCATGATTTATGCCAAGTTTTCGACAAAACACTTTTAACGGTGGAGAGTTCTCTTCCATACATTGTTCATTACAACCACCAAGAAATTGACAATTTTTAGAGGTAAGTTTGAGTACACGATTACAACATACATATCTTGGAATCAACAATACCTAAAAATAATATTCCATTTTAATAACATTAGATAAAAAAAGATTGACCTTTGCTCCAAGCAAGGTATTATGATCAAGGCCATATATTGACCCTGCAAGAACAGCTTTAAGGGTAATATTTCCATCAGTAAATTCAAACATATACATTCCCTTCTTGATTGGTTCATTTGTTTTAGGTCGTAAAAATATCTTCATATCTTTTGTTCCATGCTTTGTTTTCTGTAATTCTTGAGGAGTTTCAGAAGGATCATGAAATTCGCTGTCATCATTGCTTAAATCCATAACAGTACTCCGATATTGGCCGTAACAAGATTCAGAAATATCAAGAATCGACATCAACTAGAATAATCCTTTATAAATAAATAAACAGAAATAAAAGAACAAACCTGTAAATGTGTTGGTTTTGTACCAGGAAAAGAATTTGCTACTGCTGGAATATTTAAATCAGATCGAGTACTTTCACGCAAATCGCTATAAAGCCATTGTTCAAATATCACATCTGCAAGATTATAAGATTCGATATCTTCATCAACCTAAAATATAAAATAAATGAACAAATATGTGTAAAGCATTGGCGCTTACTTTATGAATATTAAGCTTTATATATCGAATAACATCTTCTTCCCATTCGTTATTAAGAGTAATGTGTCGCTGAGCAAAAAATTTTCGAACAGAATTTACTTCTTCATCCATTGAATCAAAAGCAATTAATTAATTGTAACCATAAATTCAGATGAAAAGGATTCTTCAAGAAGACGACGTCAAAAAGTGTCCAAATAATTTTCCCTTCAAGATTCTATTCACTTGGATAGTAATCCTGAAAGCGTAACTATGATGTTACTATCCTCTAATAATCTGTTTGTTAAAAAAAATTAATACTAATTTCAAATTTTATTAATCGAATATTTTTTCTTTAAATTGTTGATGCAAAAAGCATTTTGTAATTTTCAATAACACAACTTATTGAACAAAATACTTTTGACCCAAAAAGACTTAAAAAAAGGTGTAAAAAATGTTCCGTTTATTACCGTATCACAACAAATTTCTTTAAACATAGCTGACTATTCTTGTGTCATTGTTATAAAGTGTAGCAAGCAGAAAGTTGCAAACAACCCCTTTATATAAACCATAACAACAACAAAACAATTAAAAAAACAAAAATATAAAAAAAAGTGAAGATAAAATATAATAAGGAAAATCAAACATAAACGTAACAGGAGCATTAGGAGAATACCTTTTAACGAAGAATAGATAGATTCTAAAAAAAGACAGTAATTATTAATGCAGCAAAAATGACAAATAACTTACGGCACTTCATACTTCAAAACACGTTTAAATTCACCTTGTGAGCAACCGCTTCGAAAATGACGACACGAGAAGGAGGATGTCCACGATTAGCAACAAAGCGTCCAAGGATTTCATCCATGAGTTCATCGAGTACAGTAAGCTAAAAAAGAATATTAAAAAGATACAGTAGTACAAAAAAAAGAAACTGACTTTATCTTCTTCATACATTGGTTGAACGAAAAAATTTCGAACAAAAGCAAGGAGTTTTTGAATCATTTGCTGCATAACCAAGAATTGATACGGATCCTTCATTACCACCACCTTCTTGCATGTCCTCCACCAAGATGATTTACACCAAGACCAATGAACAAAGTTTTAGCATCAAAAGGATATTGTAATTGTTGTGCCTCAGAAAAAAATTAACAACAATCATCATTGGCAACAATATTGAAAGAAAATTTGTTAGTTCATTGGAATGAATTTTATGTGTACGAAAAAAAGATATGGGCGTTCGCGAACGCATTCGTATAATAAAATTTCTTCGCTCTATTTTCGCGTTGGAAATATTTCTTCGCTTTTTAATTTTTTCTTCTTGTCACCTTCGACGTCTCCCTTGAACAAAATATCAAAAACAGTTACAGTTCTTTTTAATTAATGTTGAATGATCACATTTTAAGCTTGATTGACTTTCTCTTGGATCATATTTTTCGTTGTCTGGGTTAAAGAAGAAGATGTTTTTGCAAACTGAAGTCGACTCTGTTATTTAACGAAATAAAAATTGCAGTTGAAGATGGAAAAATTTTTTATCCACTTTATCTGATGAAGCAATGATGATTTTTTTAAAAAATAAAGCTTTTATTATTACATTAATAATTCCATTTTTTTAAAAAAACAAAATAATAACAGAACAAAAATTTTATTATTTGGTTCTTCCTTTAACTCGATCCATTGTTTGATTTTAATCTTGGCATTAAAATTCAAGATATTTTGAAACATTGCAGTTATAACATCACAATATCACTTTCAATTCCAGTAATTAATACAACCTCGTCAAATACAGATTTGTTTGGTAATATTCCACAGAAAAATTTCTCTAAATTTGCCGTATTTTCTTGAAGCATGTAACCGATAAAAGCAGTGTTTGAAATATTTTGTGTTAATAAATTTGTAACGACGTTTTACAAAAAAGAAAACTGGGGGGTTACTGTAGAATGAGGGAAATGCCGTCGTCATGTTTTCAAATATTGGCATTTTGCCTCTAACATCTAATGAAAAAAAGAGCGGAAAGTCGTCTTTCTGAGTTTTATTCGTTTTATTATAAACACGTGTTATCTAATTTATTATTAAAATTAATTTATTGTAAATAAAACTATTTTGTGTTAAAAATGGCTTTTGATGAAAGCTATAACTTTTTAACAACATTCTTTAATTCAATTAGAGACCAAAATTTTAATGATGAGGAGATATTTAATTTATGTAGTATGTTTTTATCCCCCTCATTCTAACCGTTATATCCCCGCTTGTTTAAGAACAATCCATCAATGAAACACGAATGCATCCAAATGAAGAAGCAATTAATCGACCTGAAGCATTAGTTGTTACAGGAGTAAGTTGTAAGAGATATTTCCTTAATTATGAGTTCCCTTTTGTAGCTTTTACATGAACAAAAACTTTTAACATCTTATACATTTCAATATAAAAATTGGGATAATTCAGAAGCTGTTATTGTGTTATGTAAAAAGTTGGAAAATATTTTCAGTTCTTTAACCTGTGATTATACAAATGCACTAGAAAGATATAAATTTTGTGCAAGGGCATTTGATTTTTTCGCATGGATGTTAGATGGAATTCGATATTCTGTTGTTGTTCTAGATCCTTTGGCACCTTCAATTCAAACCAGTATTAAACATTTAATTAAAACTTTAAAAGAATTTACTTCCAAGCCATTCTTTTTGCTGCTTATTTATACATATCTTCATCATAGCCGAAGAAAAAGTTTGTATCATTATTGTTTTTAAAGTATTTATAAAGATGGTTTTAGTTAACAAAGAAATCCTTTTATCCCATGCAAATGCAATTGTAAAAGAAAAAGAAAAATATTTGATTACAGAAAATGGAAAAGATTTTATGGAATGTATCAGTGAAATTCCAAAAATTGTTCAAAAAGTTATTGACGGCCCAAGGGCGGGTGTAATGAAAACAAAATATTCCATTCTACCAGAATCCCATCCAGGCGTTCTCACACTTGGAACAATTTTTTCATGTTTTAATGTAACAGAATCTGATTTAGAAGTGGCTGAAACTATGCTAATATTTTCACATACAGTTGGAATTTCTCGAACTGATTTGTTGTTTGATATTTTACAAATTGGACCACTGATTCAAGCCCAGGATAATAATTCACAGAGAAATTCATTGGTTGAAGTATTTGTATATCTTCGAGTTCCAAATATTATAAAGCTTCTTATTTTTGAATTAGGTGTTAAAAAAGAATCTTTGCTTGCAGCTTTAAAAAAATTTGTTAAAGCTAGATCCCTTCTGAATACTGTAGATTTAAAAACAAAATCCCACTTGGTTAAACATTGGCTTAAAACATTCCAAGAACTAAATTTAATAAATATTGAAGAATCTGAAAATTTACTCAAAATTCGAAATGCTGAAATCTCGGAAAACGAAAAACTTGTTTTTCTATTGGACGAAGAAAAGAAATCAGATGATTCCTGCTTGAAGAAGGTCCAACTTGCAGAACAAATTACATCAATAATTCGAAAATTTATGACACAAGAAGATGAAAAATTCTTGGCAATTGTTGAAAAATTTCTTTTAACAACAGATGGAATGATGGAACGAGTGATGGCAGTGATGTGTGCAACGGATGAGCTAAGAGATTTTGCATTGAGACTTGCAAAAATAAATCAAACATGTGAAAATCATTTAACTGAAATGGGTCCACTTCGGCATAATCGGCTACATGTTTTTGATACTACCTTCTTATTGCTAATTCGAATTAAATATGTTTTTAAAGATTTGGTAAGTTTTTTAGCTACAGTAACCGCCATTTTGATACAATATACTTTTACAGAGAATTACTTTAACACAGCCAGAGCTAGAGCAATCACGATTTTTTTCATGGTGGAGTGTATACGAAAAAGGGCTGCTTGAAAACTCTCCTCTTACAACAACTGAAAACAAAGAAATCTTTTTAACCCAATATAACATTCTTAAACAAAGTAAACCATTTTGGAATGATACGTATGTACACCATTGCTACAGTATACATATACCATAATCTTATAATATTTTAGAGATGAAGTTGGATCAATTATTGATAATATTCCTGGAATTGGGGATTTAATTTTGGATGATTTTCGTCGAGGCTGGGTTGGAGTTGAAAAATCCATTGAATCTATGATGACTGCATTTCAACAATTTCCATGCATTTTTGTATGTTTTATTCAATGGCTTGAAACTCAAAGGTTCGTTGAGTTAAATAATATTAGCTAACTTAAATCGATTTTTTTTAGGCAAGATGTTGTGAAAGGTGTTGATGAAAAAGCAATTACACCAATGTCAGATAATATTCGAGATTTTAGTCGTAAAGTTGTTGAAATTTGTAAAGAATCACTTCCAAAACCACCACCAAAATCTTGGGCTTTTGCATTTTATGCTGTAGATTCAGCAATTCAACACTTAACAAATCGAACTCCAGATGCTCCATATCATGTTAAAAGTTTCCTTTTAACAATCGCTCATCGAGTTATGCCAAAAACTCATTTCATGCAAGCTCCGGATAAGTTGGAACTTAAAGATGCCTATTACATTGCCACCCAACAGGGATATGCAACTCCAGATGTTATTGAGCTGTGCTCAAATGCAATTCAAACATTGAATTTTCGAAAATGGATTTTATGTTGGCTTGAACAATTGATGAAAAATAATTGCAGTGATGAATTGCTTTCAGCATCAGAACTCATTTTGGCAACTCTGTTTTTACGACCTGCAACAGTTTTAGCAGAAATAACTCAACGTCTAATGGATTTGATGCTACAACAGACTAGCAATAAATTAAATTTATCGAATCAAGCCTGTCCAAGAATATTTGCATGGCTAGTTGTTCGCGCACAAACGCTGCTAATTTTTGCTGAACAAATTCGCCGAGAAAAAGAAAATGCAAAAAAACTGTTACGAGAAAAGTTTCAGCAAGATGTCGTTGAGATGATGACATCTGCAGAAATAAAAGATGATGACGGGCCCCCTGCAAAAAAGGCTCGAAAGGCTATTGTTGCAGAAGATGAAAGCAGTAATTTTGCAACAGAAGATAGTCAAATGGGAACAACAGCTTCTGCGGCTGCAGCAGATAATGTGAAAGTAGCGAATGAAATAATTGCTGCAATTGAAAGAGAGCAATCCATCACAATATTTGATGATGATAAAAGTTTTGAAATTCGACAAGATTTTGAGTTGGATGATGAGCCAATGCCTGTGGGATCCAATGTGTGGCAGCTATCAAAAAGAATTCATCAAATCAATGAAGATGCATTCATGAATCTATCAGATATCATTCATCATTCCAAATCAATGTCTATCATAACAATCAGTTTATCACTTCGAAGAATTGAAAAACAGATTAAAGTACCATTTTGGAGACCTGAATTGTTATTTACGGTTCATTTTGCACGAGAACTTGCAAGAGTTCCACGTTCAAGATTTTGGTATAAACTTGTTTATGTTATTGCAAAGCCACAATTTGTAAGTTTGTAAAAGTTTTTACCACAGTGATAACCAATCGTAAAAACTTTTTAGTTTCAACAACTTGCCCGGATTGAGCCATATGCCCTTGCACTAGATGACATGCTTCGATTATATGATATCCGAGATCCAGAACAACTTGAACATCTTGTTTATTATGCTCTTTTGCTTCGTCGATTTAAAGCAATATAATGTTACATTTTTTGTATATGCGAAAACTCTCTTTTTTCATTATAAATTATTTGCTGTTAATACTGCTTCATCTAGTTTATAATTGGTTTTTCATCATAAATTCGAATTTCGGTTAGGGGATTAGTCACTATCGTTATAATTCACGTACCAACTTAAAATACTACACTGTAAAATGAATAACAAAATTTTTAAAAAAATTAACGCAAAAAATCGTACAAAACGTAGAACAATTAAAGGATCTTAGAATTAGAAAAAATACAACGTTTGACAATTTCTTTCAAAATTTCATCAACAAATTCATGGAAGTCATCAATTATGGTAAACGTTGCAACAAATTTCTATAAAAAACAAATACAGTGTTCTCGAAGTTCTGCAGAATTTAAAGTGACAGACATATTAGAAAATTTACAAACATTTTTTTCAGAGATAATCAAAACATTTTCAATATAGCAAGAAATGTAACTCCTTAAATTATGTTTTGCAAATCCATATTTGTAATCCTCTAATATCATCAGCAAAGTGAAAAAGTTCAGATGCAATAAACTCAAAAAAAGAGTATGTAACAGAAACCTATACGTTACTAGTTACACGTTTTCGTATCGATTTTCGATATGTTCAAGTTTGTATAGGTTTTTCCACTCGTTTTTGTATCCTTTTTCCACTCGGTATACCGTCAAGTACGCTCATAGCAATAATGAATAGCAGTTTGATTTAAAATCAATGGTATCAGTTTTGTCTTTTTTTCAAATTGATTGCAGTTCAGCATTAAAAAAATGAAATTTAGTTCTAATGTCTTCTTCGTTTATCAAGTTCATTATTTATGTTGTTTGATGATCCACAATTTTCCTGGTATTATTAATTGGTGATTGTTGGTAATCTTCAGTTAAAAAAAGAGTTTGATAAAGCAGCAATTTTTTGTACTGTTTCTAAAACAAATAATTATGTTGTTAGCTTCGGGATGACGAAGCTTCTCAAATATCTTTCAAAAACATGTACGTTAATATTGACATAAAAACATTGAAAAATGGTTTATTGCCCAAAACGCCGAGGAACTTTTCCAATTTTTGTTTTACTAATGTGATAAAAGAATATTATGGATAAAAGTTTTATTATAAAACAAACAATAAAGTTTTTATGAAAAAAAATCAAAAAGTGCACTTGCAAGTGAATAATAGTATAATAATAAAGAGAAAAGATGTTATTAAGTTAAAAAACGAAAAGTAGCCATAATAAATTGAGACTTCTTAAACAAACCGAGGAGGACGTAATTCTTGGCTAAAAAAACGTCAATTAAACTTTGAAAATAAAAAATGACAAAATTTACTTATTGTAACGCAAAAATCCAGCGGATGGATGTTGTTCAGCTCGATTCATTTCTTCACAACTTCTGATTTCATGAGCCTTAGTCGCCAAACGACCGCAAATCCAACATTGGAAGAAATTGCACTGTTTGCACTCATGAAAACGATGACATTCATCAACAATATCACCACGACCACAATTTGAGCACCTAAAATAAAATGTGTCGTAAAAAGCGTATTAAGCAGTATGAAGGCTTACTTAACCAAATGAAAATGGGGATTATCCCGACAGAATCCTTTCATACTTTGTTCAAATATAGCATCTTGAAATGGTGCTTCAACTTCAGGAGGCAAAAATTGTCGCATTTCACCTAAATATATATATACCTTGAATAAGCAAAAATGTAAAAGAAAAACTTACAGGCAAGAAACATTCTATCACATCGTTGCTTTACGCAATCAAGACCAACTCCATCACGTACAATAACTTCTGTATGTCGAACAGCATAATTTGCGGCCTTTATGACACATTTATGACAGAGTTTATGAGTTTTTACTTGTGCATTTAATGCTAAATCACCAAGTTGTTCATCAACTTTTTCCTGAGGATCACGTGAGCATTGGACTCCAGTTTCAAATTGTCGACCACATTTGATGCAACCAGCTTCACTCTAAAAAATGGCAATGATTTCACAATAGATATAAAAATGGCAAATTGAACTTACAGTTTCAAGTACTTGAAAATTACCCGTTAGTTCATTTAATAAAGGATCTTCTCGTACACGGCTAGTACTTGGAAAGGTAATACCACGATCAGAATTGTTGATATCATTAATTTCAGTTGAAGTTTTCATATCTTCAGGAGCTAAAAGTATTTTTTTAAAGAGATAAGATAACTAAAATTGTAGTTGACAAAACGTACTTGAAATATCCATATTCAAATAAGTTACGTGTTAACAGTTTTTCACAACTAAATAGTATTATTAGCTTTGTAGACAAAGTTGTCACTCTAAAAAAAGAAATTATTCAATATAAATACGCGTGTTTATATTTCGATGATCGAAATTCGCAAACAAGAACGCGACAAAATAATTAGGCTCCGTGACTTTTGGGAATCAACATTTAGATGCTATACTGTTAGATCTTTTACATGTCAGTTTTAACAAAAAAAATGTCTCAGATTTAAAAGTAAACGTCACAAGTGTCGGAACATCCAAATGTCACACATTGTAATATAACCATTTTATTTAATCATAATAAATATTATTTAAAAGTACACACTTATAAAATAAAAAGCAAAAATCTATCTGAATCCAAATGTCCATTCGCAAAAGGTAGGGCGCCAAAAATAGTTATTACATTTTGCAATTGATAAAGCGTGGTAAAACATGTTTTCGCTGTGGTATCCTTCTGTTATGTAAATTTTACAAAAAGTAATACCGTATTTTTTTTTAAATTTAAATTTTTTACACATCATTAAAGAATTTTAATAGTAATTTCTTTATATATCAATTTTTAAACAACGCACAAATAATATATGTATAATAATTATTTACAGTATATATTTTTAATAAAACTAAAAAATAGGTGAGAAAAAACCGCCAATAATTTTTTTGTATCTATACAGTGTATTTCTTTTTTAAAAGTTAATTTGAGCGGATTGTGTTTTTAAACGGTGGGAAGAGGAGGAGGATATAACAATAAATTGATAATATTTGAGGTATTAAAAATGGGTAGATAGAGGTGTGACGAAATACACGAGAAAAATTTAAAAAAGACAGAAAATAATATTAATATTTAATTAAAATGTTTTACCATTTTGAGTTGTTTTTTTTTCATCAACAAAAAAAGAAAGAAAGCAAAAGAAATAATATAAAACAAAATATGGAGGAGATGAGGTTATATTAATGAAGAACAAGGAAGGATTTGTTTTTGTATTTTGAAAAAAAAGAGAGAGATAGAGACCGAAAAATACATATTATTTTTAATAATGAAAAATACATAAAACGAGTTATAGTGACTTACAATATTTATCTCCTAATTGCCACATGTTAAATTTAAAAAAGAAGAAGCCAGTTTTGTATATATTTGCAGTAATTTTTACCATAAAAGTTGTATGAAAAAGTCTTAAGCGAAGAAAAAGGCAACGATGAAATCGACCGAGCGAAAATCAACTCGATACTGTATTTGTTTTAAAAAGAAAAAAGTATCAAAGCTATTAGGAAATATTTGCATGAAAAAAGACAAGAATCTGCACTGCAGATTCATTAAAAAAAAGAAACTATAAAAAAGATTTCATGCAATGAAAGAACGGGCAGTTGTCGGGATTCTCTCGAGCGATAAAATCGTTAAACAAATAAAAAGATTCAAGCAAAAGACATTGTACAAAAATAATTTTTACAAAATAAAAACAAATATACAAAAAAAGATTACGGTACAAGAGTTGCAGTATTAGAATTTTCAAGAACAGAATTTCTTTCTCGACGGCAATCTTGTAAATGTTGATTTAACATTGAATGAGATTTCTTTGGTAAAACATCTTCAACAAGTGTTATGCTACCGGAGCAAGATCCTTGATGAATTGTTGGGAGCTGTGAAAGAGGATTCAAGGTTGATGTGGTTGTTCCACCAGATGTTGATAAATCATCAAAAACTATACCAGAATCGGCAAGATTCGGCAGTGATGATGGTGAATTCATTATCAGTCTTTGTTGTTGTTGATGATGGTGATTGATGAAATGATTTGATGAATCCGGTTTCAATTCATTGCTTATCCGATAATTGCGCTTTTGATTTTGTTGTTGTTGATTTTGATGGGGCTGCAATTGTGATGTTTGAGGCGGCTGAATCATCAACGCTTTTTTGACGTCCGGTATTGATGGTTGCCGCTTTCGGGGAAAAAACCGTCGATATATTGCTATTGAATGAGATCGTGGGGATAACTAAAATATTGTAGAATAAAGTTTCAAATCAAAATTGGGGGGAAAGTTACTCTCAAACATAAATCGAAAAACACCGAAAACGTTTTTGAAAATGAAACCGTTTTCTTCAAAAAACCGAAATAAATTTTCATAACAGATAATTTCATGTTTCACTATTGTAGAGATGCATTATAAAGCAAGACTTACACCTTCAGAATTTCGAATATTTCCAAGTGAACGATTTAGTTCTTGATTCGATGCAGAATATTTTTGGGACGAGGTTGCGCCGCCTATCGAATACGCATCATCATTATTATGAATAGAAGGATTTGGGGTTAGTTGAGAAGATTCTGTGATAAAAGATGTTTCAGCGATATTCGAAAATTTGGATGTTGAAGGCTTTTTTCTTTTTTCTCGAATTCGACGCTTCTCAATATCTTTTCTTTCTTTTTCAACAAGTTCATGAAATTTTCGATCTTCTTCGGACTGAATATGCCGATAACAAACATCCCGTCCTGCAGGACAAATTCCAAAACCAGTTGGATCCAAATTCAACTCAAGCATTTGCTTTTTAAATGAATCATCATGCATCATTTGGCGGAATCTCCGATTTCCTAAGGGTCTAGGACCGCCCGGTGGACCTTAAATTTAAATTTGCATATTTGTGTTTCATCTTTTATCGGAAACATACCCTTTGTATCAGAATTTTCAGGAAAATTTGGTGGATCTGGTGGAATATTTAGAATTGGAATTTGGACGGCTTCAACGTCAAGCATTGCTTCTGCAGCATTATCATCTGTATCCAAGGATATTTTTGATGATGCATTTGAATGACCTCTTTGTAATGCCTGAAATTTTATGTTTTTATCGAGAAACATTTCATTGAGTGAAAGACAGCTTACATTAAGTCTTGCCTGCTTTCTTCTCTTCCACAATGGTATGCAACACCAAAAATAGCAGCAACATGTAATTGCCAAAAATAATAGAATGAAAATTGTTGAGCCAGCAATGATATAGATTGTAAAAGATATTTCAGGATCACGATAAAAGTTTGAAAATTTTGTTGGCGAACGAGTTGATGATTGTTCCATTTCTTCAAAAGCTAGCATCAATTCAGGTGGCATTCGAATTGATAGTTTTGGAGATTTGGCAACTGAATCTTCAAATTTTATTGACCGAGAAACGATATATGCTTGATATTGAGGCTCGGGTCTCATTCCACCAATTATATGTGATGAGCTTTCAGACCCTAAAAGAATTTATATATGAATTAGGTCATTCTCATCAGCACCATCAATAATAAAGAGATAAGGCAAAGATGCTATATGAGAGAGAGAAAGAATAAAGAGATAAGACTGTCTCATATAAACGCATACCAGGAATAAAAATTGGTAAAGATGGTTTATTATCTGCTTGCCAATAAATTGTATACCCAGACAAGGGAGGAGATTGTTTCAAATCTTTTGAATATGGGGTCCATGTAAACTTTAGATGAGTTGCATTTATAAATTCATAATAGAAATTTTTTGGTGGTGGTAATGGCGATGTTTCAGATCTGAAAGGGACACTGTATTAAAGCCATATGAAATGTAAAAGTACTGTAATGAAAGGCCATACGTTTTGCAAGTAAAAAATGTTCCATCAACTTTATCATTAAGCTCATTTCGAGTTTCAATCATTATTCGATATGTTGTATTTGGGAGTAGTGGGGGCAGCTCAGCAAAAAGATCTCCTTCATTTGCAGGACTAAAAAACAGAAAGAGAGTTATCGCATGTTAAAAAGGAATGGTACAATAATGTTATAATAAAAAAGCTTACAATTCATACTCTTTACTACTTGGATCAGTTTCATTAAAAGTATAATGAACGATATATTGAATTTCAGGAATTTGTTGGAAATCTTCAACATCTGTGTACGACCTTGGGGCTGGTGCATCCCATTCAATTCTCATCCCGCCTTCATTAATTTTGGAAGGAATACATCGACATTTATCTGAAAAAAATTAATTGATGAATCAAATTTGTTGCTTTTAATCACAATTAAAATTTTGCTTGTAATTTTTTAACAATGTTTTACAATGGGTTGTAAAAACTTCTTTCCATTTTCTTCACGGTTCTTCACGGATCTTCACGGAATTTAACAGATTTTATTAAACGATTTCTAGATATCCAAAATTCATGAAACCTTTAGGAATAATACATATGGACCTTATATACTTTAATACGAATATACTTTAATTATCAAAATTTTATGAGGAGTACGAAAAAAGCACTTTTATGTTCTTAGCGGTATCTGAATTCGTATTTCAGATTGCTTTTTGTTTTTAGAATGACAAAAAATGAATGTTAGGTTTTTACGATAAATACATAAAATTTTTTAAAAAATAATGTGCTGAATAAAACATGTACTATAAAAAACTACAATTTGATAAAATGAATTATTTTTGATAAAGTATATCACGTGGACTACCTTTTTCATGACTACACTTTTTTTAATATCTTTTATAGAGTTTTCAACTAATTTACGGCAGTAAGCCGGTATTACTTGAGTAATGATGACATCACGAAATTCAAACCTAAAAATCGAGAAAAAAAATTTCGGCCTTCTGAATCTCAGGATTCTGAAGTCTGAGGATTCTGAAAATAATTTTTTTGAATTCCCCGTAGTCGATTACCCTATAATACATGTTTAAATTTTGCTTGTAATTAAACATGTATTATAGGGTAATCTGAATCCAGGGATTCAGAAGGCATCAGAATTCTAAAAACCAAAAAATCAGATTCTCCATAGTCGATTTGCTATATATGAGTTTTTACAGATTTTTTTATCCTTTTCAACTATTTTTAAAAAATTGTTTTTCATTTTTTGTCATTTTTTGGGGTTTGAGGGTACTGTCGGGGATGCCCTGAGGGCATGAGGGTACCTAGGGGTCCAAAAGTGCTATAGATCTCTTCCCTAGGTCCATATGTATTATTCCTAAAGGTTTCATGAATTTTGGATATCTAGAAATCGTTTAATAAAATCCGTTAAATTCCGTGAAGATCCGTGAAGAACCGTGAAGAAAATGGAATGAAGTTTTTACAAACCATTGTATGTTAAATTGCATTCACCAAAACAAAACTTTTGTAGTTAGGCATTCACTTACCATTTTCACAAATAACAGCTGGTGGAAGTTGCTTCTGTTCCCAGGCATCTTTTAAAGTTGTATAAATTAAATTATTGAAAACATTTTTTAGCGGGATCGTTTGACATCTCCAGGCACTCTGTGCCAAATCAGTTTTTCGAATAAATGCCGCACAAATTTGATAAACCAATCCGACTTCAATTCCTTTATCCAGTTCTGTAAATCTATCGTTGATCGGTCTTTCAATAGAAATAAATTTTGCTTGACTAGCTGCAACGTGTTGATATTTAATGATAATCTTTGATATTTCAACATTCTTCGATGATGGAATAGACCATGAAATATTGATTGTTGGGTCTCGATGAATTTGTGTAAGGTTAAATGATGGAATGGGAAGTTCTGGATCGACGGATGATGATGCCATGGCATGTTCAGATGTAATAAGAAAGAATGGAAAATATTCTAGTAATGGCATTCTTGCAACTGGAAGCTTCGGTTTTCGAGTTAATGGAGTCACGCGAATTTTATATGCAAATGGATCAGTGAGATTTCGAATTAGATATTTTCGATCTTCTGTTGACCTTTCAAAATATGATCGATTCATATTGGCGAAAAGATTTGACATTTTTTCAGAATAATTTATTAATTGGACTGCAAAACTTTCAACTTTTCCTTGGATATCAGCTGGCATTTCCCATTCTACAGTAATTGTATTTTCGGTTTCGTTGTAGGAGAAAGTAATGGGAACACTTTTCTTTGCCTGTGAATCCCAAGTTGTTGCATATGCAGGTTTTGATAGGGGTGTGATTACAGTACCCGAGCCAGATAAAACCATTGAAATTCGAAAAACATATTCTGTTGCATCTTCCAACATTCCAGAGGGTTGACAAATTTCCATTTCACAATGTAATCGTTTATTGCAGGTTGCTGGTAGTGGAAGAGAATTGAGAGATTTTGTTGAATTTCTTTCATGAATCACAACAAAGAACGGCGTGAAATGTGCCCATGAAAGATCAGTTGTTGGTGGAAGATCAAAATCGAGATTTATGCACGAGGCTCTATGATCAGTTGTAACCTTAAGATTTGTAATTGTTTCATTCGTTGTAACATCCACTTGAAGAAGAAGCTGATGAACTCTTTCATGCTGATCATTTGAGATAATACAAGTATAAAGGCCTTCATTTTCTGCTTCTGCAATTGCAATGATCAAGTCGGAATGTCCAATGCCGTAATCCGTGGAACGAGTAACTTTAACATTTGGTGTTCGTTCAATTGGTTTTCCATTTAAATACCATTGTGCCATTTCAGGAGCTTCACCAAGAATTTCATATGTTTCACAACGAAATGACACAGGTGTTCCTTGTTTTCGTTCAATGGGGGTATAAACTGCTGTATCATAATTATAGGTTTCATCTAAAAAGGGATGATTTAATTTTTCGGGTATGTCAAGAACTTACTAAAAACTTTAAAATCTGTTTCCTGTGTAATAAGGGTGTTATTTGCGACTTCAACCAGACATTTGATAATTCCATGAAATTTTGTTGAAACATTTTTTAAGATTAAAATTGTGCTATTTCCAAGTACTTTTGATTCAATTCTTGGCAGTGTTTCACCCCTCTTATCATACGATCGTTTCTCCAGAAGCCACTGAACTCCCTGAGTCCCTGGTAGAAGGCATTCAAAGATTATTTTTCCATTTAACGGGGCACTTGAAGTTGAAGGTAATTCAATTCCCTGAGATACAGTTCCAAATTCATCAATTTTTAAATTGCTTGCTTCACTTTCTTCTTCTATCACGTCATGGCCTTGATTAGAAGATTTTGTAACACATTGATAGCCTCCTGAATGCTCGAAGGCTGCTGATAAAATGTGCAAAACTGATTTTCCTTGAATTGTTCCAATTTTTATCAGCTTTGAAGGTTTGATAATTGTGCCATTGTGTTTCCAAAGAACTTCGGAAGGAGATGTTACGGGCCAATAACAAACAAATCGGACAACACTTCCGGGTACTGTATGAATTCTATAAAAAGCTTTCATTGAAAAATTAATTAAGGAGAAAAAAGAATTCATACATTTCAGGCTGTATTTTGATGGGATTGTAAGCTTTGTGTGAAAAATAAATTGAACGGGAAAGAAGCGAACCATCCAGCATTACATCGAGATCTTTGAGATCAGCTTTACATCGAATTTTTAGCTAAAATTTATTTTAATAAATATTTTGATTTTCTGTTGGTAATTCTCCAAAATGTCTAAAATTATTGATGTCTTCGAAAAACCTACACGAAAATGCACTATTTTGAAAATGTGACATTTTGTTATTTCTCTAGTTACAGTATAATTTTATTTAAAAACAAAACTTTGAACTTTTCTTCAAAAATATTTTTGCTCAGAAAACTTTGTATTTTTTGATTGATTACATTATGGCGTTTCCTTTCTTCCACATTTTTCCTTCCATTGCTACGTTTAAAAAATGCAACATTTTTAAAAAAGTGTAGTAAAATTATTGATTTCTATCACTCATGTTTGTATCTTTTTTGCACGTGCTTATACTATTATTTTAATACGATAACAAGTTTTTTTCCATCTATTCAATTTCAAGGCGGAGAGAGTGAGTGAACACAAAAAAATCATCAATCAGATGATTGATAAAGCTTCTCACAATGAAAAAAAGGTGCATAAAAATTCCTGTACATTTATTCATACGTTTTTTTTGGAAACGCATATATTTTTTTTATCAGCTGACAATATAATCACACATAATCAGTGCAAAGAAAGAAAGAAACTTACATTTTTGTTTGGTTTTTTGCTTATTTCAAGCATATCATTTTCGCTTAATACTTTTCCATCCTCTGTAACCCATGAAACTGGAAGAGTTATTGTTGTTTCATTGCTAATATCAGATGTAAAATATGAATGTAAAAAAGCTTTGCATTGAAATTGTATTGAATTTGTTGAATTAAATATTTGATCAATCATAAAATGTTCATCTAAAAAAAGGAGTGGAGGCATAAATTATCATTTTCATTACTATCAATTGATACTGTTATTGATTGAAAGAATTTTGCAGAAAAAATCGTATGACAAAAAAAGGAAATAAAAAGTAATCAGCAAAAAAGTATTTTTTGCAGCGGCAAAAGTGCTGTTAAAAGTGGTCAAAAAAAGAGAAAGATAAAGCTGTACCCAAAAAAGGGTCAAAGTTTTATGTTTTACATCTGCACTTTTGATGATTATTGATCTTCATTTTTATAGATGTAAAGTTACAGGATAGAACTTTTATCATAGAAAGGAAAACGGAAAAAACAGTACCCTCAAAGATTAACGGAAAAATTAAAGAATATTTTGTGAGTCGAGTTATTCATTCTTGGAAATTACGGCCTTTGAAAAAAAGATATCATTCATGCACTTTTAATAAGCATTTTAAGAAAACTAAAGATTACGGTAAAATCATCTGCTGACATTTTTTAATTAAAAATTAATTTATGAATCTTAGAAAATGTCAAAAAATAATAAACAAATCTAAATTTGGCCAAAAAAAATTAATGTTTGTCAAGCGTAAAATTTTAAGTAATAGTTATAATTAAAAAAGAATATATTTTTGGCTATTTTAGAGCATTGTTAAATTATTACGCTATACTTTTATTTTTTACAACATCAGTATCAGAAGCAATAATAGTAATAAGCTACAGTATTGTTACGTAAGCAAAAGTGAACTAACCTTTTCTAGAATTTTCAATAATTTTAAAATCATTTTGAGATGAACGAATCCATCGTTGAAAAATAACAATTTCAGAAGGTTCTTCCATATCATCAAAATTATTATTATTATTTGAAAAATCTGGATTTAAATTTGAATAACTATTTGGTGATAAAAAATGTGTTGAAGGTTTTTGTTTATGAGGGCTTGAATTGAGGTCAAATGGAAGGAGGTTATCATTGTCAGCAGAGGTTGCCACATGATCAGCAGCTGAGCAGTGATGAGGTATAAAAGTAAAGAATAAAATGTACAATATAAAAATATACGCAAAATGAGATATTAATGTTGATGTAAATGAAATAGATGAATTTGTTGATATTCTGATGGCTGCAGCGGCCTTGCCCTTGGTCGCATTCTAAATTTTTGTTTTAGTGAAAATGTCTTACAACGAAAATGAAATACAATACCTGGGAAGGATATTTAGAGGCAATTCGGTGTGCCGGCGTTTTGTTGTAGAAAAATCCGGTTTGTAGTTCATCATTTTCATCAATGATTGTGTTGGAATCATGATGATCTAATGATGAAGATGAATTTTTGATGTTGCTGCAAGAAGCCTCTAAAAGGCACTGCACGCCTTCTTGCAGCTTCCAACAACGCTTTGAATGCGTTGTGTAAACTGCAAAAGTGCGAGGAGGCCCGTATATCGGCCTTTCCCGCAAGGGCAAATAAAATATTATTATTTGCTTCTTACAAGTCCGTTAAAAACAATAACTTTGTAAGAGAGACAAAGAAGAAGAAGAAATAAGAATACGATTAATAATAGGGGCACAAACAATAGTAATAATTTGTATGCCTCTGTTTTGCCAACTTTAAGGATGTCCAAAAATGGTTCATCCTTTTTAAAAGATGGTGCCAAAACAAAAGCAAATAAATACGGCAAGCAGCTTGGGGATTTGATAGGATTTTTGTTGTTGAACAATGATGAGAAGAATCCAAAATTCTTTTTTTAATGTTTGTTTTGCCCTGCAAAAAAAGAGAGATTTCGTTGACTTTTCTACATTAAATTAAACATTATTTTTTTTTCATTAACGGTCAAATAAAAAAGAACGAAGAATTCCACGCAACAAAAAAAATAATTTTGATGAGAAAATGAAAGAAGAAAAGAGAGAGAGATGGAAAAAACAGTTATAAAACAAACACAAAAATTCACTGATGATGATGATGTTCGTCAGGCACACTTCTTATTCTTCATTTTCATCGTTTTCCGCTGAATTTTTTTTAACTTTCACGCATTTAAAAAAACGTATGTATTTGCGTTCCTCTTTTTTTTCTACGTACGTATTTAATAGAGGGACAACAACACAACGCTGCTGCTAAACAAAAGGCGATCAAGTTCTCTTTTTTTCTCTTGTGTGCTGTTTTTTGAAGAAAAAAAACTGATTTTGCCCCCCACAATTTATTTTTAATTTTGATTCAGTGATCAATGCAGTCATCATCATCATTAGCAGCAGCAGTAGCAGCAGCACTCCTTTCTTTAAAAAAGAAAAGAACATCTCTCTCAAATTAATCAAAAAGAAAAAAATTCAGGGATTGTGTATCATTGTTTTGTACAAAAAACATTTTTTCAAAAAAATCACATCAAAGATAGGGCACCGGTTTACAATAAACAATTTTGCAAAAAGAAGGGGGGAAAAAAGATCGCCGCCCATGGTCCCCAACGTGATTAAAAATTCTCCGCGAAAATTTTTGATGCTCCTTTTTTTATTTAAAAAAAATACATATTTTTCTGTAAAATAGCATCAAAAAAAGAAAGAAGAATGAAAAAAGGAGAGCTTCTCTTTGAAAGGCAAAAAAATATATTTTTAAAAAAGCAACAACGCCAAAAAGCTTCTGCTGCTGGCTTTCTTGCATCAGCAGAATAAAAAAGCCAACAGCAGCAGCAGGAACAACAACAAACACAACGTGTCCCTCCTTTCTTCTCTTTTGATCACGTGAATATAATACACCACCCATCTTTTTTTTCATTTAATGCTCATGATGATGTTATGGTTCACCAAAGAAAAGAATGAATAGAAAAAAGACAAAATACTTTATTTTTTAAATTTTACCACCTTTTTTCCCCTTTAATATTTATTACAACAGTTTTGGATATCTTAATATTATGGCTTCCGGGTGGTGGCAATTACGAGATTAGTTATTACCCCCCCCATTTTTTCCTTCTTCATTTCTTCCATCACTGTTTTTTTATTTTATTACTATTTAATAAAAAGAAAAATCACGTGAGAAAAAATATTATTAAAAAGCCAAAAAGCAACGGTTTTTTTATTAGAAAACAAAAAAGGGGACAAAAACCGAAAAAAAAGTTATTAAAAAAATTTTGGGCGTAAATGAACATAATACACCGGCTGTTGTGTTCTATTTTGTTTTTAGATACAAAACTTTTTTTTAATCTACCCTTTTTTGAATAAAAAAATCACAAAATTTGCGCTATTTCTTTGTGTTTTAGAAAAAAGAAAGAGATGGCACCATTCATTTATGGCGAAAGCAGCAGCACCATCAAAAATATAATGTACGAAAAAAATAATATTTGAAACACAAAAAAATAAAATGGCTTTTTTTGCTGCTGTTTTTAAAAAAATCAAAAGACTTTTTTTTTATAACAGAGAAAAGAAAATTTTTTAACAATGAAATATGTAATAATAATAATAATATTGCGGAATTTAAAATTCTTTAATTATTATAATGACCAAAGCGTGGGATTTTAGAAATTTACGGAAAAAAGGACAGAAAATGAAACCAAAATAATAGTTTTGGAAAAAAATAATAACAAACGAAAAAAAGTTGGAAACATTGTTTTGAAGCTACATAAAACTATTTCTCTTATGTACGTACATCAGGAATGGAATTTAAAACAAAATACAAAGCACACACATTCATATTCAAATACAGAAAAAAAGATTATTCTTATTATTCAACAAAAAATCAAAAGTAGCTTTTTACATACAAAAATGTTTTACGCTTTTTTTACTACTATATAAATTAATAGTTAAAAATGTTGATTAATCTTTTATGTTCTTTAAGGTAACAGTAATGAAAAAAGGTGTATGGTAAATGAATGATGAAAGAAAGAAGGAATAAATCACACATTTTCTTAAAATACAATCTTTTTTGATAACTATCATCGGATTATGGCAGTAAGTAAATAAAAAAAAGAGAGATGTCATTTCTATCTTATTCTTTCTATTAACTAAAATGAATGAATGCACTTTTAGATAAAGAAAAGAAAAACTCAAAAGGTTACTTTTTAAAAGAAATCTGAGTCATATTTCCAAAAAACTTTTTGATTGAAAAATATTTTTCAAAGGCTTTTTGATTTAAATCAAAGCCTTTGAAAACTTTTATGAAAAAAAAGTTTTAACAATATTTAAAACTTTGAAACTTGAAAAAGGAGATGAAAAGGAATTTATGTTTCAGGGAGAAAAAAGTTGATCATCAATAAAAAGAAAAACTTATCAGTAAGTTTTATCAAAAAATAATAAAATAGGGCCAACTTTTTTATTGTCAACGATGAAGGATGAAGTGAAACACACGGAAAAAAAGGTTATATATCAGAATCAAAGAGAGAGGAAGCACGTGTTAAAAAGCACAATACACTTTCATTGTTCTTCTTATTCTGAAGCTGATGCTGCTCATTTTAATACACATAAAAATGTTTAAAATGTTTTAAAATTAAAGTAGAAATGAATTGATTTAAGCCGATTTTTTGAACACAGAAAAATTGCAACACAAAACTTAAAAAAGTTTTTTTTAAACACAAAATTGAAAGAAAAAAGAATTTTCCGAACTTGATTCAACGATGAAACAAGAAGAAAAAACTAAAAAGGGGGGGGAGAAAAAGTTTGTAGCGCTCGGTGTTTTTTTGTTGTTGAAAATTGATTGCACCAAAAAGAAAAAAAGTAGTAAGAGCAAAGGTCTTTTTGGTGATGAAAAAAAATGGTACGCCCTTTCTTTACTTTGTTCCTCGATACTTCTGCTGCTGATGGAATGATGATATTTGCACGTGCAGCACGTAATGGATCTCCCCTCCGCGATTTTTACAAGGTCTCTTTCTCACATTTTAAAAAAAATATCGGCAAAAAAGTGCGATGCGAAAAGCCAGCGAAAAGATCTGTTAACACTACTACAACTCGGGTGGCCAATTACTTTAATCAGTTTTTAAAGGAAAGCAACGATAAATGTTGCATTTTTAAACATGGTTTCTTTGTAAAAAATAAAAATTTTATCATTTTTTTTGTATTACAATAATTTTGTTTTCTGCTTCTTTGTTTTTGCTGTTTTTATGTGTGGGGTTTATTGTAAAATAAAGGCAGCTCATAGACAAAATGTCAGCTGAAAGGAATGCACGCTGCTTTCTTGTACTATACGTACTTAAAAACGCGCAAAAATAACACTATAAAGAACGTGGCAATGATGTACAACAGCTACAGCAAGAAGCAACGTACAAGCAAACGAGCGAGAAAAAGAGAGAGAAAGACCCCCCAAAAAACTGTTTTTTGGAAAAAAGGACCTCGAGCGCTTTGCTCTTCGGTCAAAGCAAAACCATCAGTTTTAAAAAAATATAACGCCGCTATAAAATTTGAAACAAGAGGGGAGAAAAAGGCGTGCCTCAAAAAAATAGGGGGCAGTTGCTGCTGCTTTGCCTTGTTGATGATGTTGATGTCCAAAAAGGAGAAAAATGAGGGGACATACTTTTTTTTCTTTTATGAGAGATGTTTTCTTCTCTTCCAAAATTTTTTTTGAAGGACAGAAGGAAGAAGCAAGTCAGCATCATAAAAACGACGATAGTTTTTTTTGGCGTATAGCCAGCTCACTGGTAGCAAGCAAGCCCCAAGTAAAGAGGAAGAAGAAGCGAACGAACAAACGAACACAACTACTATTTTCTTCTTCTGTCAGCAGCTTTTTTTATATTTTTCAGCTGATGACAGAAAAAAGAAGCAAACGTTCTTTTGCAGAAACTTTTCGACCAAAGATTTCATTGTGTTCTATTCCTCCCCTCTTTTGATGCGGCAATTGAAAGGCAACAAACACAAAAAAAAGAGAGGGGATATAATTTTTTTTCGAAGCAAAAGTTTAGAAAAACATTTTCTTCGAAAACAACAAACTTTTAAAAGTAACATTTATTACTTTTTTTAGCACCAAAAATGGGTAATGTCAAAAAATCAAAAATACATAAAAGTAAAAGCAGCAACAGCTATATTTCGGATAATTACATATGCTTTTTTTAAAGTTACACCTGACTTTTAAGCAGCTTGGAAAAAGAGAGTCGCCCCAAAATAACTACAACTCCATAACAACAACAACCACCACCAAACAAACCCCACACAATTTGTGTGTGTTTTATAAATGCCGGTTATTGTTTGTTAGCAAAATGTTTTTCAAAAAGGCGTGGTCCTTCATCTTCAACATCTTTGACTTTTGGATACCCATTCATTACGCTTTCATTCCCAATAATCATTTATTTTTCAGCCTTTAGCTTTTATCCCCCCTTATAATTTTCGAAAAATAGTACTACTTTTCTTACAGTAATCCCACCTTCCAAAATATGAAATACATGTAATTAATAATAATAATATTTAATAATAATAAAAACCCATCAACAAAACATCGACAATAATAATAAGAGTCGCAAGAAACAAAGTACAAATTAAAATAATAAAAAATAAATATATATTTTTAAGATTAATTTAAAAACGGGAGAGAAAAAAACATCAAGATTTGGTGGTCCTTTCAGTGAAGATATTCTTTTTAATGAGAACGAGTATATTTGCCCCTAAAAGTATTTATATTATTAATACGTTTTAAAAGAATAAATTACCAAATATGAAGAACAAAAACTGATGCAATGAATACCAAACTCATGACTAAAACAGGCACAGGTCCGCTAAAAAAATTTATAAATTAATTATAAGATTTTAAATGTGAGAAACAAAAGAAAAAATGTGGGATATATAGTTAAAATGTTGAAAAGTAATCTTAAATTTTGGTACTGTGTGTTGTCCAAGAAAGCTAACTCTACATTTAAATTAAGAGATACATTATAAAGTTTTATAAAATTTTAAAATTAAAGATATAAAACTCACATTTTAAGACCAGTTGAATCTTCAGTATAGAATTTCCATAATCCACCAGTATTTCCTGCACGAGAACGAGTTGTTGCTGCAGTTGTACCTGCACCACCAGCTCCACGTCTACAAAAATATTTTATGCTTGTAAAAATTATACTATCATATTTTTACAAACCTTTGACGAACAGCACCACCAGCTCCTCCACGAGCAGCACGTCCTGGACTACGATTTGAATCAGCCTAAAAAATTATTATAAAATTATTCCTATCATCAAATAATAATATTCAAATGCCAAAGAATGTTTTTAATTTAACTAATTTTATGTGGAGCTAGATTTAAAACATTGTTTATTTTACTAAAAAGATGTTAAGAAAAGCATATCCTTTCATTTATAAAACTAATATCTTAAACTATTAAAAAGAAAAAATTAAAACATACCATTTTTAAACAGAATTAAATTTTTAGAATAGATTTTTTGAGCAAAATTTTTGAGAAAAAACAGTGAAACAAAAAAAGCTGTGTTCAAATTGACGCGTGGTTGAGCTGCAAAAAGAAAATGTTCTCAACGCGAAAGAAAGACTGAATTTTTTAAAAAAAATTTTCGAAGATGAAACAAATAGTTGAACACAGAGAAAAATTTGTCGTGTGATAATTTAAAATAATAAATTCTTAAAAATGTATTTTTCATAGAATCAAAATCAACTCATATGCATCTGTTAAAGAAATAATATGATAATAAAAGTGCGATTACTTTTTACACTAGCTAGAATATCTTCCTTTATCTTACCGTATACCATAATTAATTTTTCTTTACAAAAAGATGAAATTACTTTAATTTTTCATTATTTTCATGCGCTTCATCAATCCCAATTGGTCTATTTGAGAATGTGTTTGTTTGTTTGTCTGTCTGTTTGTTACATCTGCGAATTACTATGTCATGTTTGGTATTAAAATGTTAAAAATGTGTTGGGGATAATGAAATGAATGGTCCGGTCTTCCGGAGGCGCCCGGAACAGAGTCATTAGGGCCTTTGAAAGTGGGATCCAAAAGAGAATGAAAGGAATGATGCAAATTTGTTTGAAAATGAAAAAAGTGAAAGGGAAATGAAAATGAAAAAGAGAATGCAATGAAAGCAGAAGGTAAAGAATGAGGAAGGTTATTGTTTAGATGATTTTGAAGGAGGTTTTAGCTATTATTAAGGTTAGCTATGATGTGGAGGGTCTTTTTCATCAACTTTTAGGATCTTTTTTGGGGTTATGAATAAAATTTGATTAGCTATTAAGATATTAAGATGGATAAAGATTTTATGTATGTCATAGCTATGTATGAGAGATCTTTTCAGCCATTTAGGATCTTTTTATGGTTTTTGTTGATTTTTAATAAGTTGTGATTTTGGGAATGGCTGCAATACGTGTTGGAAGTATCTGTGGATATTTATCTATTACAAAATAGGAGTTTGGAGCCATTTTAGCTAAAAATACTTAAAACATTAGGAGACGTTTTCTCAAGAACCGGACATAGGATGTTAATGTTTCAAAGGCTATATGCTATAGTTTTAGCCATTGAATGCATTAATAGAGGAACCATGAATAGGATCTCATGTAGGTATTTTTATAGGATCTTTTTTAGGGAATAGTTTGGTTTTTGTAAAATTATTTGTGTAAGGTCCTTTGAATATATAATATTTTTTGTTAGAAAAAAAACATTTACAAAGGATTTTAAAATTAAAATACAGAGAGAAAGAGAATAAAAATGATTTACATAAATTTTCAAAGTAAATTTGAATAATAACATTTCAATAATTTTTAAAAAAATTTCTTTCATTTAGCATTGACTGAATTGCCGTAAAACGTTGTTCAGTTTTAGGAGACTGTTTTGTTATAAAGTTTGCAATCAGCTCCTTTTTTCAAGTTTACTTGAAAATAAATTAACTGAATAAACTTTTGCTTTACTCAACACAAAGGTGCCATTTTGGCCCTTTGTTGCAGTTACTTTTTTTGCAGTTACTTTTTTTTGCAGTTACTTATTTTTGCAGTTACTTTTTTTGCAGTTCTCAATTTTTGCAGTTACTCAAATAGCAGTTATTGTATTATTCCAAATTATAAATAAAAAATTGAATTAGTGAATTTGAAGTAAAAAATAAAAGTTTGTAAACAGTTTAAAAAAATAAAAGAAACCAGTATAAAAGTTATCAAGTATACAAGTAAAAAAGTCATAAAATACAAATTTGAAGATAAAAAATGTTGCTGTTGTTTTTCATAAAATCTGTTTTTATAATATTAATGTTATTTATGAAATCAATTTTTATAAAAGTATGTAATTTATTTAATGCACAACAACGTAAAAATTTTAGTTGCAGAAGAATTTGTGGTGGTGGCAAAAGAAAAAGTGATAACACATTTGAATCTTATAACTATCAAGAGCCAACTTTTAGTCATTTACAAAATAATCGTCAAATTTTACTATTTTCTGAAGGACGGCATAGATCTGTTCGTGACTTATATTTGGATGATAATCATGTAAATGGTTTAATTTGTGGTGTTGCAGCTTTTGTTGGTAGGAAGGGTATCAGAAAGGTTGCAGTTTTACCTTCCATTTTTTGTACAATACTTGAACGAAATCATAATGCCGATCCTATAACATATATGGAAATTTATAAAGATAGCTTTGATGTTTTGTTAGCTCCTATTGTTACTGGTGAACATTGGTACCTTGCAGCATTTTTTATCCATACAAAAATTGTTATTGTAGTAGATAGTTTGCATTCCCAAATTCCAGAAATTTTTCGGCCATTAAAAGCATCTGTTGAATCAATTTTACATATTCAATTTGTTTTAAGAAATGAAAATCATAATATAACATTACAAAGAAATGGATATGATTGTGGAGTTAATGCTTTTCGAAATGCAGAAGAAATTTGTTTTCATGGTAAATGTAAACTTTTTGTACCTTATTATCCCGAAGCAGAAAGAGCTCGAGCACGTGAAATTTTAAGAAAATTAAAAGATAGAGAAATTGGTGATGCATGGGTTCGACCTGTTCAAAATGATACAGATTTTGTCGACTTAAATCAACCATCTGACAATAATAATGAAGAAATTTTAGTTGTTGAAGAAAAAGATTCTGATGTTGAAATTATTGAATCTGATCCTATTCCCAGTAATACTGTAACTACAGTACTCAAAACAGTTGATAAGAATGATTGTAATAAAAAAAAGAAAGATAATTTTGATGTAAGTGTCGGATGTTTAAATGATCCCATAGACAATATGTGTATTAATGATTCAATGGAAATTGATGAAGAACAAAAATTGCTGTCTATTGAAGAAGAAACAAGATTGAAAAAAGAACTCACTGAAACAGTTGCTGCATACTGTAAACGTAAAAGGATTAAAAATGATGCTAAGGGTAAAAAAAATTATAATCAATTCATGAAAAATGTAAAAGAAAAATTAGCTCAAAATGAAAAATTAAAAGAATATAAACAAAATTGCCAAAAAACTACAGTAACCGATGTTTTAGTAGATGAAACTCAAGATTGCACAATAATGTCTGTTGAAGAAGAAGCAAAATTAAAAAATGAAGCAAATGAAACTTTTGCCGAATTTTGTCGCCGCTTAAAAATTTCCAAAGCAAAATCAAAAAATAAATATAATGCTGCAATAAAAAGTGCACAACAAAAGTTGGCTGAAAATGAAAGAATTAAGCAGTATATGAAAGAAAAAAGATTAAAGGAAACTGAAGATGAGAAAAGTGTAAGATTACAAAAAATTGCAGATTCAATGCAAAAACTTCGGGATAATGAAAGTCAAGAAAATAGAGCTCAAAGATTGCAAAAAGATGCCAAATTAAAACAGATTAAAAGAGAAAATGAAACAGAAGAAGAAAAACAACATCGATTACAAAAAGATGCAAAATTGAAGCAAATTAAAAGAGAAGATGAAACTGTAGAAGAGAAAAATCTAAGATTGCAAAAAGTTGCAGATTCAATGCATCAACTTCGAGATAATGAAACAGAAGACGAAAAACAGGAAAGATTAAAAAAAGTTGCTGATTCAATGCAAAAACTTCGTGATAATGAAACTGAAGAAGAAACGTCACAAAGATTAAATACTGTAAAAATTCAAATGGCAGTTAATCGTACTATAACAAAGCTTGAAAAACAAGAAAAACTTAAAAAAGAAAGAGAAGAAAGAATTGAAAATTTAAAAAAAGTATTGCCATTTTTATTAAGAAAAGGAGCTGAATATAAAAAAGTTGAACCATTTAAATTGGGTAAAAGAGATACAGTATGCAAAGGATGCGGCGCAAAACATTACAGAACTGAAAAAGTACAAAAAGATGGAAGTTTTACAAATTGCTGTAAACAAGGAAAAATAAAGATGGATGCATCAGTTGCAGATTATCCAAAAAATTTAAAAGATTTAATGAAAAAGAATCATGAAAATGAAAAATATGTGAAAATTTTTGATATTAATAAAAGGATGATTAATTCAAGTCTTAGTTGTGCTCATATGTATGCAAAAAATGTCAATTTAGCTCCTGGAGTACCGTATCTTAAAATCCAAGGAAAAGTATTACATAAAATGCCACGCACATATTTGCCATCAAATAATAATGCAACATTTGGAGGACAACATTACATTGTTGATAGTGCAGAAGCAACAGTAGCACGAGTACAAGCAGGTGTTAAAAATAATATAAAATTAAATGAAGAACTAATGCAAGAATTGGATGAGACAATTAGGGAAAATAATATTTTTGCAAAATCATACACAATGTTAAAAGAAACAATGGAAAGGCAAAAAGCTAATGAAGAAGCAACAGGAGAAAAAGCAGAAGAATTGAGATTAGTTTTTAAAGGTAAACCTAATGCAAAACGAAATTATGATCGCGTAGAAGCTGAAAATGAAATCGCATTGGTTTACACTCCTGGACCAGATGGTGAAATTCCTCGTGATGATATTGTTATTTATGACAAACATGATGGAAATAATACATATGAAGTTTTGCCTGAATGGGATCCTCGAGTTGAACCTTTAAGTTATACACTTTTTTACCCCAATGGAAAAGGCACATTTTATGACAGACAGTTTTGTGATCCAAAAGATCCAAAATCAGGAAAGCTTACAGAAAGAGAATATTATGCATTTAAAATTAGTGAAAGATGTGAAGAATTTTATGGATTTAATCCAATTTTATATGGTGGAAAATTATTTCTACAGTATCTATGTGATGCTTGGGCAAAAGTGGAAGGTGATAGGTTACGGTATTTAAATGTAAATCAAAAAAAGTTAAAGGTTGCAAGTTACAAAGATGTTCAAGAACATTTGGATAAAAAAGCGCAAAAATTAGGAAAAGCTCCGGGTACTGTAAAAATTTTGCCAAGTACTTTTTATGGGGGGCCAAGGTATTTACGTGAACTTTGTTCTGATGCAATAAGTATGGTAGATGAATACGGTAAACCAACAACTTTAGTTACAATGACTGTAAATCCAGAAGATGAAGATATTATAACTAATCTATATGAAAATCAAAAAGCTTGGGAAAGACCAGATATTGTAAACAGTTGCTTTTATCAAAAATTGCATGAACTAATTAGAGTTATAGAAAAAGATCAAATTTTTGGACCAGTTGAATGCTCAGTTGTTGTCATTGAATTCCAAAAACGTGGATTACCTCATTGTCATTGTGCATTTACATTAAAAGAGAAATGGGATACAAAAGAAAAAGTTGATGCATATATTCGAGCTTTTTTGCCCCCTTTAACTCAAGAAGAAGCTGATGCATGTGGTGAAATTTTTGATGAAGAATATTTAGAGTTTGTAAAAAAATTTATGATTCATACACCATGTGGTATACATAATCCGAATGCCCCTTGCATGGTTAATGGGAAATGCAAGAGAGGTTTTCCAAGATGTTTTTTAAAGGATACTGTAATGGATGATAACGGTTTTACAAGGCCAAAAAGACCAGATAATAAACGATCTTTTATAATGAAAGTAAAGGGCAAAGATGTTGAAATTGATAATCGTTGGGTAGTCCCTCACAATCCTTATCTATTAAAATACATGAGAAGTCATATTAATGTTGAAGCTATAAATTCTATTGCTACAGTATTCTATGTCTTCAAATATATGTTCAAGGGGGATGACAAGGCTTTTGTAGAAATGAATGAATTTATCGATGATCAAATAGTTAAAACTTTAAACCTCGATGAAATAAAAAGCTATGAAGATTTCAGATATATCAGTGCTACAGAAGGTCATTGGCGTATATCAGATTTCTGGATGTATCGCTTAAGCCATTCAATTGACAGATTACCAGTACATCTTGAAAATGAACAGAATTTGTACATGGGGGAAGATGCAGATGATGAAGATATGCAAAGGGCAAAAGATAAAGATACAAAACTACTTGCATTTTTTGAAGTTAACAAAAAAAGAGCAGAAGAAATCAAAAAAGCTAAAGAACTTATTGCACAATTAAGAGCTGAAGGCAAGCCTGTGAATCATATTACAGTACCCCATAAGATACTGTATAATAAAATTGGTATCGATCATGTTTGGGATGGAAAAAATGGTGCATGGACTCCACGAAAAAAGACAACAAAAGCTAAACTTTGCCGTTTATACAATGTTAATCCAAAAAGAACAAATTGCTTCTATCTTCGAAGATTGTTAATGGCTGTCCCTGGACCAACATCATTTGAAGATTTACGAACTGTTGATGGGGTACTGTATCCAACAAATCGAGAAGCATGTGTTGCATTGGGATTAGTTGTAAATGATAAACTCTATGAAGATACACTATTTGAAGCATTGAATCATACAAACCCTAATCAATTCAGATATCTATTTGCAAGACTATTAGCTCATTGTGATCTTGGAAATCCTTTGGAACTGTTTGAAAAATTTGAAGATCACCTTATTAAAGATTTATTAAAAAAATGGCAAAAAGATGATGCAAAAAAGGTTGCATGGAGAAGAATTGTTAAAAGCATGCTTAATCAAGATAAACATTTATCCGATTACCCTGAACTTGAAGAATATATGAATGAAATCGGTTTGGAAAATGAAGAGACAATTGATCTTAAAGCTTTATATGCCGAAGGTGAAGCTAATTATGCTTTATTGAATGTTGAACAAAAAGCTGTTGTTGATGCTATAAAAGAAAGATTAGAAAAAAGAGAGCAAAAAAGTGGATATTTTTATGTTGATGGAATCGGGGGTTCAGGAAAAAGCTATACATTTAATACAATTAGAAAACTTGCAATGGGAAAAGGTCTCAAAGTTGTTATTATGGCATGGAGTGGCATTGCTGCATCACTTTATCCTATGGGCAGAACATGCCATAATGCATTTAAACTTGAATTCCCTTTTGAAAATGACAGTAATTGCGGAGTTAATCCAATTTCACCTCATGGAAAAATGCTTGAAGAAGCTGATGTCATTATCTGGGATGAATTTCCAATGGCCCCAAAGCGTGCACTTGAAGTTGTTGACAGTAAGCTTAAAGAAATTATGGGCAATGATATCCCGGGAGGTGGAAAGATAATTCTTTGTGGAGGTGATTTCCGCCAATGTGCTCCTATTATTGCTAATGGTACAGTAGAAGAAATTATTGGAATTTCAGTTTGTTGTTCTTCTTTATGGAAACATTTCCAAAAATTTAAATTAACAGAAAATGTCCGGGCATTAAAGCATGAAAATGAATTTAAACAATGGTTGGTTGAAGTTGGTGATGGCACATTTGGTGAAAATCCTAATCAAATTGAAATTCCTGAACAATGCAGAAGTGAAGGGGATATCATTGAAGAAATTTTTGGCGATGTTATGGAAGATTATGATCCAGCTACAGTAATGAAAAGGGCAATTTTAGCTACTTGGAATGAAGATGTCGATGGATTAAATGAACAAGTATTGGATCTTTTGGATGAAAATACTGAAGTTACCTATCATGCTCAAGATGTTTATCATTATGGGGATGAAATGTTACAAAGTGTCGGGGAAATACATCAAAATTACAAGACAAAAAATATTAAAGGTTTGCCAAGCTACAGATTACGCCTTCGAAAAAATGCAATTGTTATGCTCATCAGAAATTTATCTATTGAAGATGGGCTTTGTAATGGTACAAGATTAGTTGTAACAAATTTATTAAAGCATAATTTAGTTGTTAAAAAGATTAATATTGATGGAACTTTAAGTGATGATATCTTAATTCCACGGATAAGTCTAACTGCTAAACATGGTGTAGTTGATGTTACTCGACATCAATTTCCTGTAAAACTCGGTTTTTGTATGACAATAAATAAAAGTCAGGGACAAACTATGGATAAAGTAGGAGTTGTACTAAAGCATGAATGTTTCTCTCATGGACAACTTTATGTAGCATTTAGTAGAGTACGATCTTTTGAAGGGTTAAAAGTTGTTACAACAGATGATAAAATCACAACAAGTAATATTGTGTACAAAAAGTTATTAGAATTGGGAAGAAAATAATTTTAATTAAGAACTACAGTATCCCATTTGAAATTTAAATATGAAAAAGGCTTATATGAAATTGACAAATGGCCGGCCCCCGCCATTGAAAAACAACAGGGGACCCCTCCGAGGTTGACCACTTTGCCGTTTTAGTGGTGGGGCATAAGGCTTTGAAGCCGACCAAGAGTCAACCAATCAACAATATCTGCAAGGTGAGTCATGGTCTATTAATTGAATATTACTGTACAAAAATGTGAGACAAAGAAAATTAAAAAAGAAGAGAGATGGAAAATCAAAAGAAGAAATAAGGTTAAGTTAGGATATAAGATAAAAATACAAAAGATATAAAAAATATATATTTTCGGGAACCAACTAAGGATGCTTACTCATATGAACATAAAAAAATACAAGAAAAAAATTTACAGTAAGAAAAAGAAAAGATAGATGAAAAGGAACAAGACATAAAAAAAGAGCCTATGGAATTTATTTAATAAAAAATTTAAACCAAATTTAACGTCGTGGTGTCGACGGATCGGATAGGCCTATTTTTTTATCCTGGGATGAGTCGCGCCCAGCAGCAGGCTCGATTTACAATCGTCGGGAGCTCGACGGAAAAATGCCTTAGTGGATCAATCCCCAATCAGAGCACCACTAAGGTCTTACATATAATAATAAATAAATAACAAAGCAGCATCAATATTTGATAATCCTTGAAATAATAAACTTTGATAATCCATGAAATAATAAACATTAGTAAGATGGAACATAACAAATATGAGTTTAAAGAAAAACAACTTTAGACAAAAATATCAAAATACACATATTACATAATATTTTAAACTTTATTTTACTAACAGATAAAAACAAAAGGTTACAAATAATTAAATAAACAATTACAATTACAAGTATAACAACTATAAGTAAAAAAAGATTTCTTTTCATCGAAAAAACAAAACGAATAAGATCCATACTGAGCATCAATTCATGTATATCTTCCTGAAATTTAGTTATTAAAATATATATAAGGTTTAGAAAAAATACTGTAAAAAGGGTTAGCGGGGAAAAAACCGAAAAAGGAAAACACCCGTAGAAGAAACATGAATGTGTAGGTTGTTTTAATGGGATGAAATAATAAAAAGTTTGCAAGAAATTTTTTTTGGTAATTTGCATATAATTTTAAAAAATTTGCATATAATTTTAAAAAAATTGGAATGAATATGTGGATGCGTTAAATTTTATTATAATATATATGGCAAAAGTATAATGAACGTTTATAACAAAATTTTAGATATAAATGATAACAAGTAGAGCTCAGGCAATTAAATTTTATCTTTGTCTGTATTATAATAATATGTTTTATAATGAAATATATAATCTTCTGTTATGAATAAAATTTTTTAATGAAATATACAATTTTCTCTTTTGGATAAAATTAGGCGTAATTATTTGTAGACAGAAGCCCCGGCTTCAGCCGGGGCGTCGCTTGTCACAATCTATAAGCGAGAATCGGTGTGTGGGGAGTCACAAATGCGATAAAAGTATGCGTGTTTGGTATTAAAATATAGACACAAAAATGGCAACGATGAGAAATTTAGCCTCATCTTCCGGAGGTGGCCATTTTGAAAAGTTATGGCCATTTGAAAGTGAGATCCAAAAAAGAATGAAAAAGTTGATGCAAATTTTCGGGGAATAAAAAAATGTGAGTGAAAAATGATGACAAAAAAAGAAGGTGATGAAAAAAGAATAAAACTAATTTGCATGAGATTTTTATTGACGAAAGCAAATCAAGAGGAAAGAGTGAATGATAAATAATAACGAATTACGTGGCGGCCGCAGGCCGCCCTTTGAGAAATATAAGGAAGTGCCAAAAACGGACACTGAAAAGTTAGCCAAGATGTTTTGTTAAACGTTTGCTAAATCATGTTAAATAAATATTGAGATAACAAAAACGGAGAGTATTAAATTAGGAACACTTTAATACTGCCCTAAACATTTGTTATTACCACCATGTATTTATTAACGGTATATATTACATTAAAAATGGTTGATTAAATAGCTGATATTGACAGTATGAACAAATTTCAAAGCATTGATAGTTGCGGATTATGTGGCGGCCGCAGGCCGCCCTGTAATGAGGAAGGGAGAAAAAACGGGGGCGAAATTCATGCGGGGAGGGGGAACGTGAAATTTTTGGCGCGGGGATTGCATCCGCGTGGAAAAAACAGCCCGGGGACGGGGATGAAAATGGGGATAAAAAGGGTGCGAGGACGAGGAGCGGGGAAAGGGAGGAGGAGATTAACACTAATTGAGAACGTGAGATTAAATAAGAATAACAACAACGAATTACGTGGCGGCCGCAGGCCGCCCTTTGTGAAATATGGACAAGCTGGACGGTGTCATGAAGAAATTACAGTTAAAATAAGCAAGGAATAATGTTCTAATTTTTTATTAATATGTTTTAATTTATTAAATAAGGAAGTTCGACAAAAGCGTAATTTCTAGTGTAAAACGTATGAAAAACGAAGATCATACAAAAGCAGTTTTAGTCACTATGGCACACTCAAAGAAAAATGTGAAAAAACAAATTAAAGCTTTTTCAGTTTAATATTTTTAAGTTGTGTTTGGTATTGAAATAAAAATAAACGTGGGGGATAACGAATGAACCATTAGTTCCGGAGGCAGTGATATGTTAGAGTTTAGGGGCTTTAAAAGTGGGATCCAAAAAAGATTTCAAATATTCTAAAATTTTGAGCTGAATAAATATTAATGATGATGTTGATGTAGTAAGAAGAGGACAAAACACTAACAATAACAGATTACGTGGCGGCCGTAGGCCGCCCTCCGAGAAATATCGCTCAAGATATTAAAAACTATAGCAAGGAACATAGATAATGACAGGTTATAAGGAACATAGATAATGACAGGTTATATTAACAACGTGGTAGAGCTCATTTATAGTACAAAAGATGATATTACGTATGATAGTAATTTGATGGCTAGCTTTGATGATGATTTATAATGTTTGAATTACATTCTATTTTTCGTGTTGCAGTTAAAAATTTTGTTGTTTTATATATGTAATGCGATGAAATATAAAAAGTTTAGTTGGAAAACTAATAAGACATGTAATATGAACATAGAATGAAGAATTAATATCAATTGACGTAAAACTAAAGACAAAAGACGTACAAGCAAGGCCCGGCTTTAGCCGGGGCTTTGCTTGTTTCTATTTAAGCAAAATAAAAATGAGATTTTGGTCATGTGTTTGCTTCTTCAAACTAATAAATACATTTTTTAAAACAATTTATTTCACAAAAACTCAACAAAAAATTTAAAACAAGCAAAAGCCGTAATAAAATTAATTTCTTATTCTTTTGGCTCTTCTTCTTCCTCAACTTCTTGCCACCAGGATAAGCAGCCCAAACCAGGAGTATTAATGGAACCAGTAACTTGCATAACAGACCCATTTTTTCCAACTTTCTTATCTTTATAAATAACATTTTCAATTAAAACTCTTGCTTCCATATTCGTTTCCATGCCATATGATAAAAGTTGATCTTCATTTTTGAAATTCCAATTCCATTGTTGTTCATTTTCATCAAAGACACTACCATCTGGTAAATTTGCAGCTGGAACAAAAATGTTATCATAAAATCCAACACCAAGGTATAAGCCGTCACGAGTAGAATTTCGAATAAAGCAATCAATGACTTCACCAGGAACAAGCACAAATACAAGATATCTAAATTGCACAGGAACATATACCGTTGGGGAACCTTGTGGAATATACGATGGATCAATTTTAATAAAATCATAAAATGTCAAGCATAGTCCTACATCTTTGATAACTTTATTTGCAAGCATTGCATTTAGCCTAAAATTTATGCAGTTAAACATTATGCAAAACAAAAGAATAGACATACTTATCAATAATACGGTCTTCTAATTTAATATTTAATTCTTCGGGAAAAATTTTTACAGTATGCTGAAGATCCGATAATACAAACATTTTTATACTATTATTTGAAGTACTGTAAGATTGAAATGAATAATTATGTTTTGATTTTAGGATAAGGTATTTTAAAAGGTAAATGTAACCCGAAGATTTCAAAATCAAATGATATAATTTAAATATTTTTATTTAATATAACATAAACTCTATAAATACTTTTAGAATAATTTTAAATATTAACCCGAAGATTTGAGCAAAAAAAGATACAAAAACAACAATAAAAATATAATATACAAAAAAGGTATTTGCAAATATTACCCGTGTTTAAAATAAAATCCGGGGGGAAGAAAAAGAAAGAACAATAATATCATGTAATTGAATGTCATGCCGATAAATTTTTTACAGAATATTTTCAGATGATTCAGTTTGATCAAAAACATATTTACACATTTCTCCATTGAATACTGTTTTGCATGATGGCCAAAAAATGCATCGATCACTATCAGAATAGCATAGGAATGATACGGCAACCAAAAATATCAAAGTACAACTGTAGCATGGTCTAAAATAAATATTATGTTTTTTAACAAATTTATAAATTTATGATACTAAGCTTACCTTCTTTCAATCATGAAAGCAATAATATACAACCAAAAAAATATCACTTGATCAATGATGAATGTTGGATGAATTAAGAGATTCTTTGGTATTAGCAGCATTGGCAGAAGCCATTGAAGGCAATACATTTCTTTAATGTGAATTTGCAAAAAAATTAAAAATTACAGAAATTGAGCTAAAAATTAAAGAAAAAAAATAATAATTGTAATTTTTGTTTTAAAAACTTCTGAGTAAATTTTTTTTCGTTTAAAGACCATAAAAAAAATTAAAGAAAGGTTTCCTTTGATGGTAAACGTTTTCTTCCGGTCAAACACGTTTTTCTTTCTTCTGATTTTTGCCTTCTTCTTTTCTTTCTTCAATAATATCGTCGTTATTATAATGATTTAAGTTAAAAGTGAGAGAGAGAGAGTTAAAAGGGATAGATCGCCGTTGGCGCATATCACAGAAGGGGGTGCACATTACATTGCAGCGTGTTTGCATCGATATAGAAAAAAAAGAGAAGTGATTCACAGAACTTTTTGATTTGATTTTTTCATGCATGTTCATGCACGCGAAAAGGTGTGTTACTTTTATATTTCGAATTTTCCTTGACTCACTTTTTTTTCTGTTTTTCAAGAAAGCTTTGAAATTTTGTTAGCTCTCCCGAAAGAGAGAGAGAAGCCTCATCGTCATTCATTGATTTAAACTTTAAAAGAAAAAAATAGTTTTTTTTGTTTAATACAAGAAATTTAAAAATGTGCGATCTAAGAAGTTGTGAAAAGGAGTGGGTAAGGCTGGCTATGATGGAATGAAATGGGACTTCAACATCATTTCCATCACCATCATCAAGGTTTTTGACGGCATTAGTAAATATAATTTTTGAAGTGGTGGAAATGCGCATTCTTTTTTCACTGTTTTCTTCAATCTTCATTGGTTGTCCTCACCTTTTGTCATTTTTCGCCTCTCTTTTTTCTTTTTTTCTTATTCGGTCAGTGAAGGACCAGCTTTCTTCTTTAGTGCTTTCGAAAAAGCAGCAGCAGCGACTGAACAAAGCCGCCGAATTGCTACCTTCTTTTGATACGGCGCGCGTGTACAAAAGTAACAGCAGCAGAGCGGTGGTCCACCTTGGTTTTCCCCCTTTATTTTTCCATTTTTCTTTTCTATTTTTTTCCATTAGTTAAATTTTGTGTTATTGACGTGAATCAGAAAAAAAACCGAAGAGGGATGAACGACACACTGTTGTACAGTTTTCGATGATGGTGAACGCCAAAAACTGTTGCATTTTTTTCTTCGCCGTCTTCGAAGTTCGGGATGATGTCCCTTCTTTTTTACCTTGCGCAAAATGTAAGAAAGAAGGTCGTCAATGTTGTCGTTGATGTTGGTTCACCCTTTCGTGCGTCACATTCTCTTAGCTCACAACAGTCTTCTCACAAAATTCGATCTATTCATTTTTTTCTGTCAATGTTTGCGGCTGGGACTGCATCAATAATAGTGTACAAAAAAGAGAGAATATTGCAGCAATGATTTTTTTTCTTCGTTTGGCCGTTGATGCCACCACCCCTCTGTCGTCTACAATTCTTTCAATGTTTTTCTCCTTGTTTTCTTTTTCTACTTTTTTGAATCAATTGCATGCTATTAAGAAGCCACCTTATATTATTTTTTTTGGCTTAACTTGTTATTTGTGATAAGTGCCTCCATTTAAACACTATATTGAAAGGGCACAAGATAAAAAAATGTCTTTTCTTTTTTTTTTATTTGAAGTACCGCAAGCAGTAGCACTGCGGCATCTTCCCGTTTTTTATTTTATATATTTTTTTGCAATTACTGAGACCTACTACTGCTACTGCAGGACGGAAATCTTTGAAGACGAAGAAAAAGAAGGAAAAAACTTCTGGCTTTTGTCTCTTTTTTTTCCTTTCTTCGGCCCATTTTTAAACGTGTGGATTTAAACAAGCTAACAACATCGGGGGGCGGAAGCCTGCCTTGATTCAACAACAGCTTTCATCTTGAAAAAAATATTTTAATTTTTTTTGCGGGGCTTTTTATTTATATTATTTGCGCGCACCTTATTCTTCTGCTTTCCCATCTTCTTCTTTATTTCTTTGATGATAGTGAAACAGATGCGTGGCACAGGAGAAAAAGGAAGGAAGGCAGCAGTGGTTGGTGTTTATTGATTCGATGAGAGATGAGAAGAGGAACGTCTCCGGATGAATGCTTTATATAGGGCCTTCTCCTTGTCCGTTGTTATTCTTACTTTTTTGAGTGCCCAAAGCAACATGACCCCCCTTTTTTGATATTTATTTTCAAGCTTTTCATCAAAAACCGCCCCACAAAAAAAGAATGTTTTATTTCTTTAATCCCCTTGTTTCTATTTTCGATTCTCTTCTATTTTGCTTTTATCTTTTTTTCAACGAGTTTATTATTTTCTTTCTTTCCATTTTTTGGACAAAAAAACTTTTTTATGATTTTTTTAGAGTTTTTTTAAATTAATATTTCTGCCTGCCTTCGAACCAGCATGTAACATAAAACGACAACAAAAACAAGTGATTATTATTATTATATTTCCCTTATTTTTTTATTGTTATTATTAACTAAATTTGGTTAAAAAAATTACGAAAAAAGAATGGATCATACTCAACTTATTTCTGAGCTTCCGCAGCTGGAGCAAATGGCACCGGTGGACAGAATTGCATTAGCAAAAGAAAGAAGGCAACAGCAATTAATGCGATTTATAGATTATGATCGTACACATCCAATTACGCGACCAAAGAAACAAAAATTAGAATTTAGTCCTGGAATTGCATTGCTGGAAGCAACAAGTCGAGGCGATGTTCAAGAAGGTCAGTCTTTGCTGAATCCCCAAAAAGCTTTTGACAAACAATTTTTTTATTCCCGAAAAAACAACAAATAATATAATTCCCAAATGTCATATCTTTTTTCGAAAAAATGTTAACAAAAGTTTTTTTTATTAAAGCTTTTTTTGGCACTTTTCACATTAAAATTTATGGGTATTTTTCTCTCACAAAGTTTGGGGACTAAAAATTTGTTACAAATATATGCAAGTGAAAAAATTACTTGTAAAATTATATTATTTTTTAATCTTTAATTTTTGTATTAAATTCTCTTTATTCCAACTCAAAAACAAAACAGTAGTTCCGGTTCATTTAAGACAGGAGAAAATTTATTGTTATACCCGCTTATCAAAGAATGAACGAAAACTGACAGCTAGCTAGACTTTCTTTTTTTCAGAAAAAATACGTTAAATATTACTCATAAAAAATAAAGCAATGATTTAAAAGCTTTTTCAAAGAACTTAATAGGGTACAATTTTATTTCAATTATTTATGGAAAAATACAAATTTTTTAATAAAAAAATACAAATTATTTTGTTCCTTTTAAAACTTTAAAGACCATAAAACACAAAATTGCAAAAAATTATGTCCGCCTTAAAATAATTAAAATTTCATTTATTCATTTATTGTTTTTTTTTAGTTGAACGACTACTTAAAGCAGGTTCAGATCCAAACTCTCATAACGAGGATGGTTTAACTCCATTACATCAGGCAAGTTATAAAAAATGTTAAATTATTTGGGATAGATTTAAAACATGTTTCCGTTAAACAATTTTCATATGATTTCTTAAAGCATTTAAAAATTACGGTATTGATTAATTTTGAAACAAATGACAACTTTATTGATTTATTATTTAATAATAAAATTTTACAGTGTGCCATTGATGATAATAAAGAGCTAGTTCGAATATTATTAAAGTATAATGCAGATGTAAATGCCAAGGATACAGAACTATGGACGCCTTTGCATGCAGCTGCATGTTGTGGATATATTGAAATTGTACAATTATTGATAGCAAAGTAATTTCATTAAATGATTGAATAGTTTTTTACAGTAATATAATTATAGTGGAGCAGATTTATTAGCTGTAAATTCAGAAGGAAATATGCCATATGATTTATGTGACGTTGAACAAACTTTAGATGTAATTGAATCCGAAATGGCCCATAGAAATATTACACAAGAATTGATAGAAGAGAAACGGGGTGAACCAGAAAGGCAAATGTTATCAGATATGAAAATTTTAAAGCAAAATGGTGGAGATCTTGAAGCCAGGCAGCCAAATGGCTCTACTTATGTATGTTCAGAAAGATGCTGTAGTAATAATATTGTTTAATGTCTTAATTTTAGTTACATGCAGCAGCAGCAAATGGATATTTTGATGTTGTTGCATTTTTATTAAGAATTGGAGTTCAACCAGATTTAAAAGATAATGAAGGATGGACTCCGTTACATGCTGCAGCACATTGGAATCAAACAGATATTATTGAATTACTTTGTGAATATAATGCCGGTCTTGAATTTAAAACTTTTAGCGGTGAAACTGCATATGGTAAATTTTTTCATTTAATATTTAAAATTCAAGTAGTTAACACTATGATCTATTCTGAAATTTGGTTATTACTGTTTGAACTAGAAAATTTCGAATTCAAATAATTTCAATCCGAATTTTTATTTTAAAAATTAAGTGACCTTCAAAAAAATTTTTTAACGCATTTTCATAAATTTTTAGTATTTTTCAATTGATTTATTAATAATTTTACAGATTTGGCGGAGGATGTGGGGACAAGAGCGGTGATACAAACAATGAGACAAGATCAGCAAAAAAGAAATAAAAAGATAACGCCATTTGGACTACGAGATTCTCGAAGACAATCAAAAAGAAAAAAGAGATTTGAAGCTCTGCAACCCCTTCCAGGTGTAACCGGTGAAAATCCATTTTCTGCAAGAGGAGCAATTCGACGTCAATCGCTAAGGGATCGATCGGGACTTACTCCTGCAAGAATAGATGCCCAACTAGAACAACATAATTTAGTTCGAACTTGGAGTGGCGAAGATGTTTCAAATAATCCAGATGATGTTTCACATCATCAAGGTGGAAGAGATACATCCAAGTCATCCCCGAATAAAAGATCACTAAAATCTGGCTCACAAAAAACTAAACCAATGTCACGTAAGTTTTTACACTGTCTCGCTACAAAATGGATAACCATGATCCGAAACATTGATTCTTGAAGACATGTTTTCAATCTTCTTCCCTAAAACGCATTTATCCATTTTTAGTTTAAAATCTCTAATACAGTAATGATAAAAACTTTCTTTAGCAGATGAATGGGTAAAAAAGCTAGAAGCTGAAAATGAAGAAGATGATGATATTGAAGGACAACTAAATCGTTCTGCACGTGGAAGAAGTGGAAGCCGAAAAAAGCAAAAGAAACGTGGAGGTGAACATGAGCTATCAGATATGCGAGGAGCTGGTGGAATAAATGGTGGTGTAACAACTGGAAAGGGACCAAATTATGGCTCTTCAACGCAACATCAAGAAAAGAAAGTCTGCTGTTGTACAATTCTGTAATTTTGAATTTCAATGATGCCTTTATATTGTTGTAATTTTTCCCGTTATAACTTTCATCATGTTATTATTATTATTGTTGTTTTCACTTTTTAATGCATTTTTCGAGTCCTCGAGATTTAGATGGAAGGAAGACACTTCACTTTCATCTCTCTTGAAAACTCAAACTTTAAATGCATTCTTTCATTTTACGCGTTTCAAAAAAATATAGAGTCTATATATTTGCGTTTAAAAACGTTTTTCACTTTTTTTTGGGTAATTTATTTTTTTCTTGTGTATAAACAGATCTTTTTTTGATGCATTTCATTTTGTTTTCTCTCTCTCTCAATGTGTTGTGATATAGATGTTGCCTTTTTTCTTCTTATTCAGAAGGCAAGACAGCATCGAGATTACTTTTATCGTGTCAAACAAAATTTTTATTGTTATTATTTTTGTGGTTCTCTGATACATATTCAAAATTCTTTTTATCTATTGTTTTGCCTTCAAATTGCAAGGAAGGGCTGTTGTAATTTATATAAAACGTTCAAAAAATAACAAAAAATAAAATTTTAAACAAATCTAAAAATTATGTTAAACAACACCCCAAACTCCGAAAAATGACAAACAAAAATGCATAAAAGTTTAAAAAATTTGTGGAAAACACGATTTTCTACGAAAAATGAACATTTTCTGTAATTTTGTCTTCTATAAGTCGTGTAATTAAAAAATGGAAAAAACCGGATCAGCATTTTGTCACCCATTATATTTTACCGTTTAGAAACATTTCTCGTGAAACCCTCTTTTATATCTTCAAAATCATATAATGGGTAGAATCTTTTTAAAGCGTATGGCTATAAAGAAAAAACTATGTTGTTCGATTTATTGCAGATTACTCTGATTTGTTTCATTGCATTCAAAATATAAATAAAGCAATGCAGAGGAGGTTGTTTAAAGTGATACATTCCCTTCAAAGTTTACTGTATTTCATTTGTTTACTATTGTACCAAAATTCCGTTATTATTTCTTTTAAAATTTTTCAAAGCGACAAATTTAAACAGTTAGAAGGAAAATATAGCAGTAAATTTTTCAAAGTCTGTTCAATTTTTGTTCTTTCTTCAAAACACAGTAATAATATATAATTTGTTGTAAAAATCAACAAAAAATTTAAACAACCCAAAGAAGTTTAAACAAAAAATACCGTAACAAAATTACTTTTTCTTTCCACGATAATTATTTCCACCACGGCGAGAACTTCCACGATTATTAGAATGCTGACCACCACGTTGATGATTTCCACCTCGACCACGTCTTGGATTATTCAATGGATAAGGAGCATATCTTGGTGAAGGCTTTGATCTTGAGAAATCTTCACTTTCATCAATTCTAGGTGAAGGGCCAGGTTGATCAATTGTAGGTGAGGGACCAGGTTTATCACTTTCATCAGTATAAATATTCAAGATTTGAGGAGCTGGTTCAATCATAACTCCACGACCTTGACGAGCTTTTGCAAATGAACTATATGCCATTTCTTCATCAGGAATATCTTTGAAGATTTCTTCATCATCTTTATAATTAGGATCATGTTTTCGAAGTCGAATCATTTCTTCTTCTTCTTGAATCTTTGCAATTTCAGGATTTGCGCCATTAAATGCAAAACGACCGTAACGTAAATCCATTAATTCTGTATATCCAATATCTGGACAAAAGACGAAACGAGATGGCTTTGCTTTATTTGTTGTTGCAGGTATCTTTCGACCACGATATTCATCTGCCATATCAGCAAGCTGTTGCTTTTTAGCTCGTTCTTCAAGTTTTTGACGAGTTCCACGCATAAACTAAATATATCCCTGATTATTTAGAATATACATATTATAATTATAGTTTACCTGCATTTCTAATAATTCGTCAGATAACTTAACATTCTTATGAGTTGCCATTTTTAATTAAGCTAAAACTTGAATTGATTTATTTTAAATACTATATTAATAATGCACAAATAAAGTTCGACACAAACGTGATAAAAGTAAAAAAGAAAAAAAAAAGTTTAATCAAATTTATTATTTAATAATAGTAAAAACCGGTAATTTATAAAATTGTAACACTGGTATATATCTCAAAACTTATGCTAAGATGTTTTTCTAACAATACTATTTCAAATGAAACTATGATGTTGATGCGGCAGCTGCAATTTCTGGATGATTATGACGATAGAGCATTATTCGACAAATTTGTGCCAAGCCAGTTAAACCAACAAAAAAGTTTACACTTGCAAGATAATAATTTACTGGAGTAATAATAAGCGAATATCGAGTCCATATAAAACCAGTGCAAAGTAAAGCAAAATTTTGAGAGAATGACTAAAAAAACAAGTCTCTTCATTATGTTAGCAAAAAAAAGTATTACCAATTTTTCAGCAGGACGTGCTAAATCAGCTAATCCAGCCCCAACAAGACACCTAAAATATTACAGTAATATATTTGATATTTATGAAACAATAAAGCTAACCATTTGATAGTTGGAGCCCAAAAGAATACTGTCTTTGGTCCAGCTGGATGATTCCTGTAAATTTATTCGATTAGCATGTACACATAATAAATGGTCAAAATCATACCAAGTGGGTTTAGCAAATTTTGGTAAAATTGGATAAACAAATTTATCACCATATCGGCAAATGGTTCGATAAACGGCAGTAGTCATCTTTTTTGTACTTTTTGACGATTCCTAAAAACAAAAAAACGTCTTTTAAATTTAGTTTGTAATCAATACACCACACATTAATGTTTGGTTGTGTCTAGCAGAACCAAAAACAATTTTCACGTGATTCATCAAAATATATAAAAACATGTTCGGCGACATAAACACCTATGTTCAATCGAGTAATATTTAAATGTTATAACATAGCACATGTAATATTCGTCAAATAGCATTTATTTCACATTTACAAAACAATGATAGAGAGAATAATTTTACAAAAAAATATTATAATAATATAATTATATATCAATATTAGATACAAAAACATGGATAGAAAATGAGATATAAAAATTCTTTGACCGAAGAAGACAGAACAGATGAAACACGCGCTTTGTATATGTCACAACTTGCACGAGAGAGAAGGGAAATTCAAAGTGGAAAGTTTTGGTTTGCAAAAATCTAATAAAGATATATACTTTGATAAAAAAAATGTACAAGAAAAAGATGGAAGCGGAATTTGGTGACTTAGTTGAAAAAAAAAGCTTCCAAAAAAGCAAGAAAGCGATAGCTTACAGAAAATCACAGATAGAAGAACGTGATTAGACAAGATAAGTAAGAAGAATAGAAAAAAGAAACAACAACCATGTTAAAGTGTAAAAAAATGAGATTTTTTTTCTTAACAGCAATTTCCAGCACGACCACCTCCAAGTGGATTTGATGATGGAGATGTTGGAGAATTTGGTGAATGTTGTGGGCCCAATTTGATACCATTTGCTTCATTATTAATATCAAATACACCTTCTTGAATTTTACGATAGATTTCTTTTGCAGTATCAATAAAAGCTTCTTCAACATTTGCAGCAGTTTTTGCCGAAGTTTCCATAAATACAAGGCCATGTTCTCTTGCAAATGCTTCACCCTCTTCTTTCTTGACTTCTCGACGAGCTTCTAAATCACTTTTATTTCCAATAAGCATAATAACCATATTTGAATTTGAATGTTGTCGAGCATCTTCAAGCCATGATGTTAAATGATTAAATGTATCACGTCTTGTAATATCGTATACTAATAAAGCACCTGCAGCACCACGATAATATGAACGAGTAATTGAACGAAATGATTCTTGACCTAGAAAAAAATTGTGATTAGTCATCACTTTTTAAAAATGTGTTTCAAAATCGGTGTATACCTGCAGTATCCCAAATTTGAAGTTTTATTTGTTTTCCATCAATGGTAATCATCCGTGCACCAAATTCAACACCTGTAATAAAGATTATAGATATTTATAAATTCTTACAGGCCAATAAACATACCAATAGTAAGATCATGAACTGGTTGAAATCGTTTGTCAGTAAATTGTAGCAAAAGACATGATTTACCAACGCCTAAAAATCAATAAAGAAGCTTTAAAAAAAAATAAATGTTTATACAAATAAATCTCTAACCTGTATCTCCTATGATGATGTATTTGAAAAGATAAGCGTATGACATATCGATCTGTAAAAAAAGAGTTAAATTAAATGTTTAACAATAAAAGCAGAAAATAAAACAACACACATAAAAAACGATGCTCAAATTGACGTAAGCTTTTATTTCGCGTAATTATACTGCTTCAAAATCCACCCTCATTGAAAAAAGAAGCAGTAGCAATGGAGAAAAAAAAGAAATAATGTCCAAAAAAGGATGCATTCTTTTAACAGAGAACGACAAGAGAGAAAAGAATAAAGAGAAAGGGTCTCCAAAAAATATATGCCAACGGCAAGTTAGAGTCAAAAGCAATGTTGGTTGGTTGTTTTGAGATAGATGGTCTGATGATTTCGTTTTTTTCTTCTATTTCTACGGACAAACATTTAAAGAAATACATGGACGTGTGTGTGTTTTAAGTCACAATGAAGAAACTTTTTTAGTCAGTCGGTTTTTGTTGCACACGCACATTTGAAGAAAAAAAAGTGGGAAGGAAGAAAATTGATTCAAAGTTGTCCTTCTTTCTTGTGTTCTCTCTATTCTCAGATGTTTTGTTGAAAAGCAAGAAAAAAACAATAATGAATAAATAAAATGTAAAAATATCAAGTAATTTGCATGTAAAAATACATAAATTACAAAATCCGTTTACAGTAGTAAAAACAATGAAAAAAATTCACTACTTTCAAATACAATTTTTTTTCTACTATACGAATAATGCTACAACAACAACAGTTTACTACTTCTACTTCTGATTCAATACAACAACAACACTATAATGAAAGCTATGAAACAAAATTATGTTTCATCTTTTGTGAACATTCAACAATTAACGCTATCGTAAGTTTTTTAAAAAGGAGTTTGATAATTTTTAAAAGAAAAAAGGTTGTTTTTTGATAAAAAAAAAGGGACAAGAGGGGGTCATAAGTGTGCTTTTCGAACGACCAATCAACAAATGTATGACTTTTTTGTTTATATTTATTTTTTTCAGACAATTACGGGTATGATGATATTATTGATGGGAATAAGTACTTTAATGATTGCATGTTGTGTAACAAGCCGAAGACAGAAAGAAAAAAAATCAAAACCTGATGCAGTTATTTCAAAATCATATCGACAATTTGGACAACCAATGGGTACTACTACTACTCGAATGAAGCCAAATATTTCTGGTACAAGCTCTGCTTCTGCATATGCCGGGGGTGGAAGAATGGAATCACGGCCATTAAGAAATCTCTCAGCTGAATCAGATGTTAGTCGTTCAATGGTTGGAACACAAACCAATTCAATTTCTGATGATATTTTTGTATCTCATAGTTCTACTGCTTAATTTAATGTTATTATTACTACTACTGTATTTTTAATTATTATTATTTAAAAAAGAAATTACCACCTTTATTATATTTTCTACAGTATTTTAGTACAAATATTTGAAGTTATGGTTTTTCAAAAGGTTTTGTATCAAAAAATGGAACGTCTACTTCTTTGGCAAGTCTTTGAAGCTGTTCAATTTGAGATTTATGATAGACAAGGCCTCCAGCATGATTTATCAAAGCTCCATGGGATTTTGAAAAATCACCAGGTACACGAACTAAAACATTTTTAATTATCTTTTAAAAATGAGATGAAAAAGTTACCTGGTAATTTTGGATCAGTTGGTTCAAGACCTCGTAGTTCATCTAAAAATTGTTTCAAATTTTGCGTGAATCCATCTGCAAAACATTCTGGATCAACAGCAATATAACATTGACCCTATAAATTACTTGGTAAATAATGTATTGAAATTAAATGGTTTACGAGATCAGCTTTGTCGTGTCCAACTTGAGCCCAAGCTCTAACATTTTTACCGAAATGTGCACCACTTAACACTCCACAAAGTAAATCAACCATCATTCCCAAACCTCCTCCTTTATAGCCTCCTCTTTCTTCAATTCCGCCAAGAGGAAGTAAGCCACCTTTATCCAAAATAATTTTAGGATTTTGTTCTTCAATGCCTTTTGAATTTGCACCCCATCCATGTGGAACGGCTTCTTTTTCTTTTCGATTTGCAACTTCTACTTTTCCCAATGAAACCGTCGAAATTGCCTAAAATTTTGAAAGATATTTACAGTAGTTATGTCTGATTACTTACCATATCAAGAGCAAAATGATCTCCATTTTCAGCAGGTGCGACACATGCTAATGGATTTGTTCCAAGTGCTAAATGAATATTAGGTTACTGTACTTCAGATTAACAAAATACCTTTTTGAGCTGAACGAGTTGGAAATACTAATGGAGATGTGTTTGTCATTGCAAACCCAATAAGTCCCGCATCTGCTGCAAGATGGCCGTATCTACCAGCTGCACCAAAATGATTTGAATTATTTGCTGTTACCTAAAATTAGAAATGAATTTTAAAAGTTATCGTAATCTTAAACTGTTTAACTCCAATGTTGTTTCAAACATACCCATCCAACTCCATGTTCTTTTGCAAGTGAAATAGCCAATTCTGTACAAAATTCTCCAACCACAGATCCTAGGGCGTTATCGCCGTCCACCAAAGCAGTTGAACCTTTTTGTTTCAGAATCTTTGGGTTTCCATGTGTTTTACACGTGTTTGTTTGGAGATCATGGATGTAAAGATGTAATCGATTAATTCCATGTGAAAAATGCCCTCTTTTATCAGCGTATAATAGCATTCTTGCAACGGATTCACCTTGTGTTTCATCGGATCCAGCTTTAACAATACTTCGAACAATAAAATTATGCATCTAAAAGCTGTGACATTTAACACAAAAATATTTTAAAAAAGTTACCGTACCGCTTTTTCTTCAACAACATAATGATAATCGAATCCTCGTTCAGAAGCTGCTTCCATTTTTGTATTCTTTAAATTAGAATTTGAAGAAAAAGAAGAAAATCGTAGAATTGAAAGTGTTTTTGGAACTGAATTATTTTTCGCCACAAAAAATGAAAAAGGTTTTATTATCATTTTTGTGGTAGTGGTTAACATTTTCTCGTTTGACTTGATGGTTCTGAAAACAAATAATGTTATTATCAATTAATCAAAGTTATATAATTTTTATTGAAAAAGAAAAGTTTTTTTAAAAGATGCACGTTCACAAAACAAAAAAATGAACACTGTTTAAAATTAAACCAAACTTTTAAATTATGAAAAACTGATTACAGTATCCCCTGAAAATAAAAGCCGCAAAATGTTTGTTATCCAATTTGTAGACAATTAAAGTTTCCGTGTTATTTTTGTTTGTCTACAATTTATTATTATCAAAAGTTTTTGCGTGTGTGATTCAATCGAGACAAACAAACGCAACTTGCTTGCGTTCTCTTCCATCTCCCTTGCTGTTGGGGCTGACTGATCAAAGTACTGCAGCAGTTGAATATTTTTGCTGCAATACATTTTTTACAAGTGAAAACAAAATCATAAACAACAACTATTTTTTGCACCACCCAAATCTGTCTTGTTTTCCATTGTTAAAAAGTATTAAATTATTATTAAAAACGATTTATTTCAAAAAGAATCAATCTTTCAAGACAAAAACATTTTTATTAAATTTTAAAAGCCTAATTCATTTTTTTCAAATTCTTTTGTTGAAAATGGTACTTGATTTTCATCGAGTTCTTCTTTAGTTGAAAGTTTATCATTTTTGCTTACATTTGGATCAGCTGTTGTTGATGTAGCACCAGGTTTTTGCACTGAAACATCTTCACTTACAGTAATAATCTTTGATAATTTTCTTCGAAGTTTTCCGCCCTTGTTTTTATCAGTAGCACTAAAAGGCTTAGAGCCTTTTCGATCCATTTCCCAATCATATAAATCTGAATACTTTATTTGATTTACATTCATCATATCCTAAAACACTTATGCAATTATCGTATAACATACTGAATAAAAACATACTTCAAAAATTGAATAAATTCTTAAATAATCTGGTCTTGTATAATAATCTAATTCACGCAAATGTGCAGTTATTTCATGCATTTGAATTGGACACTTATGTAAAAGATCTTCATCAGATACTTCTCTTTTAATTTTTCCAATTTGATGTTTATCATGACATCGTTCCCATGGCAAAGGACTTCTCATTTCAACAAGCATATATACCTAAAATAGATATATTGTAAAGAAGAAAAAATGTAAAAATCATACCATTGACCATAAATCATCTGGACGACCTTGTTCTGCACGGGAATGAGAATTTATAGAACAATATTTTACAGTACCTCTAAAAAACATTGCTATTAAAATTCAAGGAAAGAAATAATTACCGGAACAATGTATTTTCTCTTGGCCTTCTCAATTCCACAATCCCTTTTTCATTTTTAATAACAAATTCTCTTGCTAATCCAAAATCCAGCAAATGTATAACTCTTGATTCTTTTCCTTTAAAGCCAATTGCAAAATTTGCAGGCTAAAATATACAAATTCAGTTACAGTTAATTTATTAAATATGCTTACTTTAACATCCCGATGAACATATCCAATTTCATGAAGCTGCTTTAAACCTAAAAACATATATTTTATTGAAGTACTGTAGCCATACAATTACGTACCATATAAAATTTGCATTCCAAGTCTAACTTGTGTTGAGACACTAAATTCTTTTTTGCAATGTTTAAAAACTCGTGATAAACTTGGACCAAATAATGTCATAACCTAAATATGAATTACAGCATTACCGCATGAAACTAAAAGCTAACCATATATCCATATTTTTCTTTCTTTCCAGATGTTAATAGCTGTGCAACATATTTTCTTCCAGTTAGCTTTTTGAGAATCTGAACTTCCAATTTCAAGACTGATCCGCCTGCAACAAAATTTGATTCAGCTTTTAAAGCAGCAAGTTGTTGAGTTTTTGTATTTTGTACCAAATATACAGCCCCACAACCACCCTTAAAATAATTGGATTATTGTAACTATACATTACAGAAAGAAAGATTTACTTCACCAAGTTTATCAACAACTTTCCATCTTTTTGCAATTAGCTTTCCCATTGGTAAATCTACTGGTCCAGCTTCTTCATTATGATGCTTCTTTTTCTTTTCAGCTTTTTGTGGTGGATTTCCTTCAGCTGCTGCTGCTAGCGCTGTTGACATATTTTTTTGTGTTGATTAAAATTTTTTTGTTCTGCTCTCAAAAAAATGTAATCGCTTCATTTTTTTGTGAAAACGAAAAAATTATGTCAAAATTTGCATATTTTGAATTAGTTTATTTTAGCACATATTTTATTTTACAGAACATGTATATTTAAAAATTAAAGCAAAACATTTCTATAATCGAGTAATTTCAGTTTCAAAATTTGTATTATAAAATTTGGGAGTTTTCGAAGAGTATGAGGAAGTGGCAGCAGATGATGCAGTAGGTGAAGTAGGTTTTTGTCGAATTGGGGGTTGAGAAGTTGGTGGCGATGGTGGTGGACGAGGAAGGGATTCGTTGAAAGGCTTTGGATGTGATGATCTCGTGAAAGCTTTTGTTGCGACTTGTGGGGGCTGATATCTACTTGAAGGATATGGTGGCGGTGGCTTTCTATCAATGGGAATATCTAAATTGTTTTTTTAAATAAATGCTGTACAATAAACAGATTACATTAAATAATATCTTACTTCGATTATTATTATTATTACGATTTCCATCTTCCTCGTCATCATCCATTCCAACATTGAGTCGAATTACATAAGTATTTGGGGGAGCTTTTATAGAATTATTATTATTGCTAACAGAATATTGTGTTGAAGGAGGTTTAACAATAACAGGAATTGGCGTCTCAGATGGTGGTGGTGGCCTTGAAACTCGTTGTGGCCTTGGTGGAAGCCGGCTATGCTCTACCGTATCTTCTTTAAATTCTAATTTAACTTTTTGTCGTGGCACTGGTTTTGGTTCCTCATCAGGTTCATTTTCTTCAGCAATACTTTTCACAGAATCCACATATTTTACATGAGTTGTTACAGGTTGAGTTAGCGGTTCTTTTCGAGGGATTCTTGGACTTGCTTTTGTTGGCGATGAAACATATCATCGATTTACTAGAACTATTTGTTTCGAATGTTTTGAAGTTGTTATTGTTGATACTGCTGGGGATGGAGATGAATCGGCTAAACGTGGCCTTGAATTTGTTGAATATGATGTTGATTGTGGATCAGTTGATCGAGGTTTCGGTATTGGTTTAGTTTCAACAATTTTTGGTCGCTGAATTTCCGAAGCTTGCTTTGACGTTGAATATTCAGTTGGCGGTCTTGGAATTGACGTTGATCTTGGTTTACTATAGTCCTTTGATGCGGATGATGGCTGATTGTAGCCTTTTGTGTCCACTGGATGATTTAATTTTTCATTTGATCTATTGCTGTAATTCTTTGATTCCGATGGAACTTTTAATTGATTATATTCTTTTGTTTCTGTTAATTTACTTTCATTGTTATTAGAAGATGTCGATGTTGTTGGAATATCTTTGAAAACACTTTGAACCCTTTGGCGATCACCTCTTTTCGAAACTTCTCTTAATCCATTTTTAAATTCTCCACGAATTTCATCTGTATTTGTCATTGTTCTTCCTTTCATTGACGCGCTGTCATCAAAAGGCCTTTTAAATTCATTGCTTCCATATTTTAGCGCAAATGGATTTGTTGAAATTGAAGCAAATTCTTTCCACGCTGAAGCATTGGAAATTTGTTGTTGTAAAGCATAGGACCAATCGGAAATCTGATTTTCATTTGATAAAATAAATATAAAATCTCGTGTATACTGTGTTTCATCATCCAATATAGTAATTCGAATTGCAGTTTGATATGCAGTTGAACGAATTTTTGTTCGCTATAATTTCAAAAGTTACTCTAGTTATGCATACATGTACACTTTACCTGATCAATTGGAATAATTAATGCAGCTTCTTTTTTATTATCTTTTGTAAAACATTTTATGCAACCACCTTCAAGGGCACATTCAAGCTTTTCAAGTAGTAATTGTTCATCAACATAAAATATATCCAAAATTGAACGAATAAATGTTATTTGAAGGCAATCTGGAACACAGAGAACTTGGCAACACACTGTCCCAAACAGTGGTAAAAGATCCGAGGATGGCAGTAAGGGATATATAGTTTCTGCTGAAACTAGTGCCAGCGAATATACTCGAATTTTACCAGAAAGTCCGGCGTTTTCAAGACTAAAAAATTATTGTTAATAAGATGTTTATGCAGAAAGAGATACTGTACCGAAAGAAGCAACGTCCAACTGGAAGAAGGTCTTCAACAGGAGATGAAAAAACTTCTTCACGACTTGGAAAATTATATGCACTGATTGTGTAAGAGTTTTGAGCTTGTGAATATTTTTTCTGAAAATCTTATTTGTTAACGTTTAAGATTTCTTTAAACTGAATTTACATAATTTGCCCCAAATCGACGCCCAAATGAACGGGATACTGTATTTGCGACAGACTGAAATGGAGATGAAGATGGCCCATTTCGAGTGATATTAATCCGTTTTGCAGAGAATAAAGCTTCAATCGTGAAATCTGGTTCGAGATCAGAACTAAATTTTTTGATATTAAAATGTTAAATAATGTTGTTTTAAAATCTTACAAAACAAAGGATTCATCAAATTGTAAATCGGTGATAGTTCGATTAACTCGTTGATGTATTTTTGAACGCATCAATTTTCCACCTGCAGCTTTCATTGAAAGGCAAACATTAAATTCACGCCATTCTAAAACAATAGAAAAATTTATTACAAACTGATTGTCATATTTGAAACCAAGAACAGCTTAAAACATGGTTTCTATAAACAAATTTAAAGTCAAAACAAGAAAATTTCGATTTTTTTAAAGAAATATCAAATTATGTTACCTCCTTTATGATCAAAATATTCAGAAGCCGGCCATGCCAACGGTATCGTAATATTATGGATAACAATTGAAGCTTTACATGGCTCACATTTAATATTACTAAAAGCAGTAGCACTTTTCAAGAATGGAACAAAAACAAACAGATAAAAGTCCACAAACCTAAACGCTGGATTTATTGATGTCGTAGATGAAGAAGATGTGGGATGTGCAGATGCACTTGGTGGCGGAGATTTTGATGTTTGTTTAAATTTGAGCATTTTTCAAACAAAAACTATAAAAATAATGTCCAAAAAAAGACAATAACAGCAGCGTTGTCAAAAAATAAAGGATGGAATTTATGTTAACGCTTGCTATTTTCCCGATTATTTCTTTTTTCTTCCCTTTTTTTCGTGATCAAATGCTTTTTGCATATAAACTAAAACTGAAAAAAAGATTGAAAGGGAGGTGTCTCAATAATAACAATAAATAAAATAATAATAAAGTATTAAAATGGATGATGAAGAAGAGCAAAACTAAGAATAATATTGTTGAGAAGCAGGGGCAGTTAGTGGCCGAAAAAAGGATCTATGTCAAGCACTTTCTTCTTTGCAAGTGAAGTGAGTCACAATCGTATGTGTATTTTTTGATTACATTTTTGTGAACTTGTTCTTCTTCTTCTCATTTGCATCTTCTTCATTCTTTTTACGCCCGTTTATTTCTTATCAGTAATGTTGTTGTTCCTCTCTTTTAAAAGTTGTTAACCCCTTAAATCATATGCTTGTTGTCCCCCAATTGCAAAAAGAAGAACACAGGAAATTTGTTTATAAATTTATTTCAACAGATATAAAAGAAAGATATGTATTTAAAAGTATTATGGTAAAGGTGATTGAGTTAAAAATGCTTGATCATTTCGAGTAAAATAATGCTTCCACGGAGTTGCACACGTAATATTTTGTTCTGCTGCTGCCACAGCACATCTTGGATAATTCAATTGATCGTCGTGTACTACTTTGAATTGTTCTTCCATTTTTGGGCCAATTGACTAAAAATAAATGTATTATTATAAATGCTATTTTGCAATTCAATCACTTTTCTCTTCTCTCTGTTTAAAAAGAAACATAAAAAACTCAGTTTATTGGTAATAAAAAGGACAGGAATGCTTTTAGAAAAATTAATGCGCTTCTTCGAGTGCAGTTTTTACAGAATATACATTTTTGTAAATTTATTACATTTTAATGTTAAAGATAAGTGCCATTTCCCGGGCAATGACACCTTCCAAAAATTTGCGAGAAAAGGTGTCAAAATGAATTCCCCTTGCCCCAAAGAGCAGAGGGATTCCCTTTTAGCAGAGCCGAAGCTCTTTGCGCTCGAAATATGTTAAAGAAAAGTATGCAACCGACTATAATCTTTTTTTCAGCTTTAAAGAAAGACACGTTCAAAAAGGAGTGGAGATAACACGAAAAATAAAAGAAACACTAGACAATCAAAGATTGTGGATCTTTGTTTGCTGCTGAAAAACAAAAACTTTTTTTGCAGCAGGAAGAAAAATGATTTACAAAATTGAATTTTAAAAAGAGCTTACTTTTGTGAGTTTAATAGAATAAATTGTTCCACCAATTCCAATAATAGCAAAAACAATACCAAATCCAAGAAACAATATCTGAAAAAAAGAAGATTTTAGTAAATGTTGTTGAAGCTTAATTTAATTCAAGCTGTTTTTTACAAAAAAAAAAGCTTCATAAAAACACTTACATGCTTAAGGCCAAAGTATACAACTTCAATTCCTATCACATCATCTGGTAATCCTGGTAATGATGACATTATAATAGCAATTCTTCTTTTTTGATCAAAATTAATAAATGTCCTTCGTCAAACAACCACACCAACTCGAATTTCATTTTTCTTTTGTAAATTTTACTTATGCAGATTTTTAGTTTCTAAAAAAACAACAAAAAGAAAAACGATCTTGCAAAAGCATTTACGGAAACTATCAACAACTAAAAGGACCTTGAACCTGTTCTTCCTCCTGCTGTTCTAAATAGCTATAGTAATTAAAGACAATGACCCAATTAAAAATCGGGTGAAATTTTTTCAAGTCTTTTTTTTTATGAAAAAAAGGATTATTTTTTTATTTGAAAAAAAAGTGATCCCTTCTTTTTTTGAATGGCTTCATTCATTTCATTCTCTTCTTCGTTGATAACAATGAACACTGCTTTGGCGGCTGTAACAGTTACAACAGCCCTATTTGCATTGGGTTTACTATTTTATACTTTATTTATTAATCCACCTTTTAAAAATGATAGTAGTAATAGTGGTATGTTTTTGAATTGTAATTATTACTATTTTTAAACAATTTCTGTGGCTACAGTATAAGAATACTGTTGTTAAAATCTTGAGCAATTTAAACAAGAATTATTATTTCTTTTAGATGCTGTAACAAATGATGTAACTGGAATTACACCAAGTCGTCTATCAGCTACAAATAATAATTTAATATTAGTTCCATCAAACAAGGAATCAATAATAGATTTAAAAGGCTTTGGATTAGAAAATAATGATTATGTTCCCCCAGAGCCTGTAGCAAGAAGTAGCCGAGAGATCGAAGCTCAATTACATTTAAATTTGGAACAAGCTATTATAGATGCCGATACAAATGGAACGCTTTTTGGTGAATCAAATTCCACAATTGCTACAACAACAAATTTCACAGAATCTTCTTCACTTCCCCCTTCTGCTACAACAGATCGAGCATCAGCTGAAGCAACAATCGATTTCACTGAAGAATCCGAAACCATTGAACCAAAATTCGAAAAAGTTTTAGCATTTCCCGAATGTAAAAAAACAGAAGATGGAAAACGATTTTGTTAAAGAAAAATTAATTTTATTTGTACAATTATAATTCAGGTATACGGTAATGACATAATAAAAATATAATAATTAATATGTATTGAAGAAGAGCTTTTAATCATAATGTTTCATGAGATCACTTGTATCAAGAGTATAAGTTTCTGTAGTCTTTGGTTCCCGAGCAGTTATAACATCACAATAGCTTACAGCAGTTTTGAGCTGACGATTTTCCATTTCAAAATCTGATATATCTGATGACTCTTGAGCTGTTTTTAAATCATCTCCTTCTGGTTTCTTTGCTGCTTCCTGAAACAAATAATCCAAGTTAAAATGAACTATATTTTGTAAACATACCTTTGGTTTAAACCAACTAAAGATATTCAATGCTGTTAACATAATTGTAACAAATAAAATTTTTTGTTTAATAAATTGTGAAGAAAAAGCGATGAAAAAGTATGAGATGAAAGAAAAGTAAACTGAAATTTTGATAAATAAACACAAAAATTTGCATAACTAAATTATTTTGATTGTAATATTTGTTAAATCCATTCGCGTTTTTCGAGCAGTCTATCGGCCAACTTAAACCCTTTAAATTGCTTATGGAATTAGCTGATGACGACATCGTTCAACGCTGTTATAATTTAGGTATGGTTGTTTGAAGAGCACAAATTAATTACAACTTATAAAAAAGTAAAAAAAAACTAATAATTAAAAGTGTAAGTTACTTATCAATGATAAGTTATCATGATCTTCCTTTTTTTTTTGAAAAAAAGTTCGGGCTGTGACGATTACGACTCGTAAATTACGAGTCGTAATCGAAAATTTTAAAAGCAGCATTTTCTTTCATATTTTTTAATTTCACATTTAGATTTTTGCTAAACGTGTTGGTATAACTGTTATAACAAATGTCTCAACTACAATCTGAACTGGAAGACAAAGAAGAAGAAGAAAATGGTTTGAATTCCGTCGAACCCGTAAGTTGCTTTTTAAATATTTTTATGCTGTTAATGCTTCATTACTTTTTAGGAAGTTAAAATTCCTATTGCAATTGAATGGATTGTTGATCATTTTAAAGCTTTACATGTTCATTTTTATGTTTCCAAAGAATGTTATCTTCCTGCATATTCACAGTTTGAATACGATCTATCAATTAACTTGGAAGAAGATCACACGTGGGCAGCTGGGTGCGACAAATTTCCAAAATTTTGCACGCGACTTTTCGAGCACAGGGGGGACCCTTTGCGATTTTTCAAAGTTTCAAAATTTTGCACATGATCAGTTTTGGTTTTAAAATGCCTTACTTGTGCACTGTTTCGAAATTTTACTTTGTTTTTTAAGCATATTTAAAGCTTGTGTTAAATGCCTCACTTTTGTTTAAAATACATCTTTAGATCCTGTTTAATTTTTGCAAAATTAAAATAAAGAGGTGCTAGCTTAAAACAAACGGGTGCTTGGAAAAATAAGATTTAAAGTAGATAATTTATAGGCAACATTTTAGCAAAAGCATCAAAAAATAAATGTAGACTCACTAGAGTAAAAGTGATTGTAAATTTTTAAATCCCAAGTTATAACTGCAACCGATAAATTAGGGTGAAACTGGGTTTTACTTGAAACAAGTCTTGCTTAACCACTTTATCGGCATTCATGAAGAGAAAATGGGTGAAGCTAGAGAATAGTCATAACAAAAAAAAATAAAGCGGCGCCGAAAAATTTTTGATAATTAAAGTGCCAATATTTACACCAGAAACGTGTTTTTATAAATATTACGGGCAAACTAAATTAATGCGAAAAAAATCATGCATTTTCGTTGTTGAGTTGAATTTTGGAATCTGTTTTTTGACAGTACAATTAGTGTATTCTTTGAAGACTTTTTGACAAAAGATATGTGGCTCTAACTCGATGATTAATGGGATTTGTTGAAAAAACGTTATTTTTTTATAGTTAAAATTTTTGGACGATGCGTATGAAATAGGCATGGCCCAGGGACCAGTTTTTGAGGTCCCGTCCCGTCCTGGTCCCGTCAACACAAGTCCCGCCCGGTCCCGGGACGGGACCGGGACCAGTGTACTCCCGCTACCTATTTACCCGCTCCCGCTCCCAAAATATTTCTCGTTTCTCGCTCCCGCTCAATGGAGCGCTCACGAGCGCTCTCGCTCCCGCTCCCTTAATAAACAACAAAGAAACTTCATTGAAACTCGCTCCTGCTCGCTCCCGGCTCTTTTGAAGTCGCTCCCGCTCCTTTAATAAGAGGGCGGGAGCGAGAGCGGGAGCGGGAGTACACTGACCGGGACTTTTTAAAAATTTTCAGTTACATAAAAATTTTTTTAAAAATTTTTACATGGATTCTGTTAAGCGAGGGCATAATAAAAATGCTTGAAATTGTGATAACCCTTGTTAATTTTCGGCAAATAAATGTTTTAATTTTGAAAATTAATTATTCATTTGTCAAAAATTTATGAAAAAGAAGAAAGACAAAAAGTCCCGGGACTATTTTTTCAAGTCCCGTCCCTCCCGGTCCCGTCAACTATCAGTCCCGTCCCGTTCCGGCGGGATCCCGGGACGGGACGGGATTAAGCGAGACTTGTGGTCCCTGGGCTATGCCTAGTATAAAACGAGTAATAGCAATGGTTAGCTATATAAAGCTCTTTTTTCCTCGCTGGTTTCTGAAAGTCAATCACTAACTTCAACCAAAAAAAATAAAATAGATTAGTTAATGGAAAATTTTGATCCACAAAAAAATATGAAAGCTGATATAGTACCGTAAACTCTCTAATTGAAGCACACTTTAATAAAAGCACACCTCTAATAGAAGCACAGGGTTGACATCGCTGATACAGAGCTTGTAGAACAGCTTGAGTCAGATACTGATAACGGGATAGTCTCAAATATCATCTAGATGTACTTTTGAAGAAAAAAGTTAAATAACTAAATTTTTAACAAAAATAAAAGCACTTTTCAAAATTAAAAATGGAGCAAAATGTAGGTTTGAAAAATAGAAACACAGTGCTTCTATTAGAGAGTTGACGGTAGATATTTTTAAATGTGATTCTTCAAGTTATCAAAGGAAATCTTTTTGGGCTTCTGCTGATGGATCAGCAAGTATGGCTTGAGAAGAAATTTGAAGGAGTGTTATTTAAAGATTCAAAAAGTTTTTCTGGTAAATGCAAATAAGGCTAAAATGATTAACTTGCATAAAAACAGGCTGCAAAATTGTTCGAGTTTTAATTGATTCTAAATAAATAATTAGGTGTTTAACTCATAACTCATAAATTACTTCACCACAAAGTTGTTCGATTCAAAACTACTAAATTACAGAAAAATAATACAAAACTTCTTTTATTCAGCTCTTTTAACTTTCTTCCCTCTTTTTGCACGCGACCTCGCTTTTTCCTTGCACGGCGCAGGCGACAGGGTGCGACAATCGCACCCTATCGCACCCCATGCACACGTGTGAAGAAGATGATGATACATTGAATATTTATTTGACATTTGAACACAGCTCTGAATACAAAAATTTTGAAATTAATATTGATTGCGAAGTTTCAATAAGTCCTAACAAAGTTGTCAAAATTTCTGATGTCTTTGAAAAATTAATGATGATTACGAAAATGTTACTTTGCTTTCGAGCTCTTGTATGTTCACCAGAAGAATGGGAAAAAGAATATTCAGAAACTCTAAAATATTTAAAAGTCAAAGGAAATTTAATTATTAAAAAATTTTTTACAAAGGATTTTGTTGTTGATAATGATCGTGAAGATAGATCGATATTTGGATTTATTCAAAGATATTGAAGGCCGAGATTTTACCATTTTCGTTGGAACCAATGAATTAAAAGTATATTTAATAGATCTAGACTTTTATATTAATATTTTATTTTTAGGTACATAAAACAATTTTAAAAGAAAATTCTTCTGTGTTTGCTACAATGCTTGAATCTGATAATTGGATAGAAACTCGAAAAAACAAAATTGAAATCAAAGATTTTCGATTCAAACATGTTAAAATTGCTATTGAAGCTTTGTATTGTAAATGGTATAAACAACAATTAGGAATTCAAGAATATATTTCACTTTTTTGTTTTTCTGATAAGTATGATATGGTTAAACTTAAAGTAAGTTTTTCAGTTTCAAAGTTTTTTGTTAGCTAAATTTGTGATACACATCGTATTTTTTGGGCGCAGTGGAGAACCAGTGTCTCCATCGTTCCGTTCCGGAACGTACGTTCTTACGTTCCGTTCCCGTTCCAAAATCTGAGAACGGAACGGACGGAACGTGTGCAACTCCAGGAAGAACGGAACGGAACGCGTTCCTTTTAATTTATTAGACGTTCCGTTCCTCTGCATTTTCTGGGCTATTATTTCAAAGAAATTTGGCCAAAATGACTTTTTGATGTTAAAAATTTGCTCCAAATTGTAATTTTCAGCTTATAAAAAATCAACTTTCTTATTTCAATTATCACTTAATTTTTTCTTTCTTCTCAAAAATTCACAGCGGAATTTTTGTCTAGTAAAATGGAAATAGAAATGGTCTCAAAAGAAAAGGATACGAACAGCCGTCTTTCCTTTTCATTACACGCTCTGACGGACATTTTCGTTGCAAGAGATTTTAAAAACATTAAAAAAAGCAAAAGTTGATGATGTTTAACATGATGTTTCATCTTGTTTTGGCTGATTTGAAGCTAAATCTTAACCAATCAACCTGAGTCAAACTGAAAGTTTAGATAAAGGATAGAAAAAAATTCAGTAAAAGTTTCACGCCAAAATAAGCTATGTTAAAAAAGTGCCTGCAAAATTGGCATTCGTTTTTTCTTTTTTTTTCTCCAAAAAAATTGGTTTTTGATCTCTAATTAGCTGATTCATTTGGATTAGCTATCCAAATGACTTGAATCAAACTAAAAGTATAGATAAGGGATAGAAGAAGCCCCCTGTAAAAGTTTCAGGTCAAAATAAGCAGTATTTAAAAAGTGCCTGCAAAATTGGCATTCATTTTTTCTCTTTTTTTTCTTTTTTTTAGTTTTTTACAGTGATTAACCTACAGAATCCTTGTTTATTATAATTTTGTAGCTGTGATGATGGATTAAATCATTAAGGAAGCTGATAAATATAATGTACATTTGTTTTTCCCTTCTTGGTTTGCGTTATTAGCGAGTAAAGCTTTGCAAATCAATCCATGATGCTGAAGTATATAAGTACCCTCTAAAGGAATTTATGCATTGAGATAAACAAATTGATTAATTAAAAGCAAAAGCATACATGTTTGCTCTTTTCTATTTTCGACTACATATGCTGAAGCTTGTTTTTAATTATATATGTTACTTTTATATTATGTTTTGTCTTCGTTGTAAATGTAACAATAATGCAGAACTTTACTTCAATGCCCTGATTGATTAATGGAATTACAGAGCAAACTTTTTTTCAAATATGCTTCTTTCGACGATGATCAAACTTTACAGGATTGAACTTTATTCCTGAACATTATTCATCTGCTGCTAAATGAATATCATTTTGGGTTGTTTATGTACATGATCTTCAACAGGTTGGTTGTATTTTATAAAATGATAGATTTTATATTTTTGTTTTTGTTTTTAGGTAATTGGAATGAATGCTTTAAATGGAGGACATATAATTGCCGTGAATTCTTCAAGTGAAGGATATATAAGAATTTTGTTTAAAAGAAAACTTTGGATGCTTAGGAAGAAGTACAGTTGAAAGATGCTGCATCAAGAATGTTGGATGTTTATCTAATGATTGTGCGTAAAGATTGTATATAACTGTAAGGTTTTTCTTAGTTGGTATTGTTTTTTATCCAAATTTTTTGTATGTGCTGTTGTCAATTTAAGGAAAGCTGCATGTTTCACAAATTTGATAGTAACAGGTTTCTATTTTTAGATTGGTATTCTCTTAATATTGTTTGATAATCTGAAAACCTATTCAATGATGCTTTAACTAATTCAACTTTGAGACCTACAGCTGATCGGAGACTAGGATGTTATTTATCCTCGACATATAATGTACAATTCATTTATATTTCAGAAGAAAAAACGGATCTTTTTTCTTATCACATTATCGAAATAGTGTTACTCCATATTCGACCGCTATTATGTTTATTCTTAGTAATTGTATTTTTTTGTTATTTGTAATTATATATTTTACATTTTTGACTAAAAATTCTATAAATATTTTTAATTGCTGTTTAAAAAATACCGTAATCTTTCTTCAAAAAAAGATTTTTTTTCAACAAAAAAGCTTTTGGCGTTTTGAGAATAAGCGCATATGCATTTCGAAAAGGACAAACAAAAAAAGGAAAAGCCCATTTCTATTTTCAAAAAATTCCGCTGTGAATTTCATTTTTACACATTCTTAAAAAACTGAATCTAAGAAAAGAATAAATTTTATTGATTTTTGTCTGATTTTGCTGGAACGGAACGGGAACGTATACCCATTCTTGACATTAGGAACGGAACGGATTGGAACGTGTCGAGCAAAAATGAGGAGCGGTAGGGACGGAACGGATAGCGCCTGAAAAGGAACGGAACGCGTTCCGAAAAAAAGTGGAACTTTGGAGACACTGTGGAGAACACAGTTTTGCTTTGTTTGGACCGCTGGGCCACTCTACACCTTATTCTCTAATAATGTTCTATTTTATTTTTCAGGAAGCTGTCATGAAAAGTATCATTCTCACACCAAACAATGTCTGCCGATACACAAATTTATTTCTTTCAAAAAATCTTGATGAATTGGTTGATTACTGTATTGATCATCTACGTATTTTTTCACAATACTCTTTACCTATTCAAAATATTGATCTCCTTGATGTTAATGCTAAGCTACGATTTTTCGATAGAACTTTAATTTCTCAAGTGATGAAAAAGAATGTTGAAACGGAAAATACAAATGATAATAATTCACGGAAATTTATTAAAGATTGATTTGTTTTTCATTTTCTTAATATGCTTTTAGTTAATAAAACAAATTTACAAAGATAAAAAATTTTCTTATTACACTGAGATTGGCTATAATTAAATTTTGTAACTGTCAATAGACATTCTGTATATTGATCCATCGGATAAGTAATAAAAATTAAAGACGATGACTTTGATTTTGAGTTGAGAGATAAGTAGAAACAAACAATGTTGGTGAAATTATTTTACCGTGGCGATGACGTAGACACGTCGAAATTAAGTTTTTTGTTTCGACTCTCATGGATTCCGTCTTTAATTAATATGTCAATAAATAGTTTTAGTGATTTTTGTTTAAAAGGTGCAAGTTCTTTGTGTGTAAAATTCGTTATTATTAAAAAATTTATATCCGATTATTTTTGGATTTCAAAAATCTGGATAAAATGCAAAAAAAATTTTAATCTGGTGGAGACGGGATTCGAACCCGCGCGTGCATCTGCACAGGGGAAATCTTAAGTGTTCTTAAGTCCACCGCCTTGGACCGCTCGGCCACTCCACCATGATTTATGTGGTTGAAAAAATGTATATAAAAAACAACAACAAAGAAAGAAAGCGTACATTTTTCGTTTCACTTCCTCTCTACCCCCTTTTTATTATCATAATTCATTCACTTGTTTTTTTGCAAACGTTATTTAAAGTTTTAAAATAAGGATTGAAATTCTGTAAAAACGAGTTTTATATATAATTCATTTTAGTTGTAATATTTAAGATATTTCAAATTGCAGTAATCCACGCGAATACTGTAAGTGTGCGTTTAATTCCAAATTTAATATGTTCTTGACTAAATGAAACATGTACTTTTAAAAAATACATGAAATTAAACAAAGATCATTTATTTTCATAAATCTCTTTATCTCAAACTGTTTATACCCTTTTTTATTTACATTTATTTTTTACATTTAAAAAAATAACCACAGGCATATTTTTCCTTGAATGAAAAAAGAGGGAAAAACAATTAAAAGAAAAAAGTTTATATTTAACCCCAAAAACCCCGGTTGTTGTTGATATCTCTCAAATGTGTTTGCGTTTATTTTAAGTAAAAAGAATGGAATTAAATTTCAAATTACTTTTTCTAAAAAAAGGAAATATTTAAAGTTAAACATTTTTGGTATCATCAGTAATGAGATTCCAATTTGCAAGTTTTGTTATTCAAGCTCGTCTATTTCTATCTAACTTTTTTTAATCACATATTTTTAGTCAAAGTTTTAACGCCTTTTTTAAAACAAGATGGGTTAAAAAACAAAGAAACAACGTCAGAGATCGAAAATTAGTTTTCTTAAACATGATAAAGACGGCATTTGAATTATCACGATGGCTGCTCTGTTTTTTTTCGAAGGAATTTTAGCGAAGAAAAAAGGCATCCCACAGAGTATTTTAATTTGAAGCTCTAATAAAACGAAAAAACGCTATGTTCAAATCATTAATGAATTTTTAATGGTTTAATTTTTAAAATTGTTTACATTTTAAACAAATAAAAAAGATTAAAAACAATTATTTTTGCAACCAATGATGACACTGATAAAATATACGCATGTTCTATGTGCAAAATATATACATTTTTAATCCACAAATTTTATTACCTAAACTTTGGCAAATGTCCTATAAAAAAGCAGGAACTTTTGTAATTCCCTACTACAATTAAATTATTTAATTACGGTCACTTTTTTATGGCGCCTGTTTGTGCTTTGTCTCCTTTTTTTTAAGACTTTTGGCCTCAAAATGAAAGCATTTGATTTTATAACTTTTTACTTCCTGGAAGCATTTTTCTTTTTGAATTTGTTTATATTGAATTTATAAAATAAATAATAAAATTCAATTCAATTTTTTTCTTGTGAGAATTTTTTTACTTGAAAAAAAGAAGTTGTAAAATATTTATTACTTTTTTTATTTATCAAATAGATTTAACACATTTATTACCAAGCAAATTTTACTATAATTAAAGCAGAAAAATATAAAGCTTATAATTTTTACATTTTTTAAAAAAACCCGTTTAAAAAGCATTGACCGTTTTAAATTTTAAAAGAAAATACTATCTTTAAACATTGACAATAGAATCAACTCCTTCTCCACTTGATGTAACATCAATTAAGCGTTCTTTGCAAGTATCATCACCAATTTTAGTTGAAACAACTGGCGATCGAAGAATTTGATTTTTAAGGGATCCTGTGTGGGGGCCAATTGCTGTTGTTGCATTGATAGTAGCTGGATTTGCTTGCAAAGGAGCTGAACCATTTCGAGCTAAATTTCGTTGTTGAATAAAACTCTTTTTTCGATGAATCATTTTTTCCCATGGACAACATTCTCGGAAAGCATTAATGAATTCTCGTCGAAATAAATTTGACATTGTTGAATAGAGTATGAAATTTACAGATGAATTTAGAAGGGAGAGTAGGTCAATGATATCACCCATTTGTTGCATTGCCATTTTAAATGTTGGATCAAAACCAACTTTTAAAACCATAATGCCTAAAAAAGGTAAAATCAGTCAGTTCAAAGATATTCTTTGTAATGCAATATTAAAATAATGTAAGTGATGCTTTAATTGCATCATATGCATCATTTTGATATCTTATTTTAATGAATAATTACCTTGTGGAAGCTCGGTAATTAAAAATACAAACACAATTAAAACAAGCATTGTGGTTGTGCGTTCCGTTGTTTTACTTGCAGATGACATAGTTGCATGAGCTTTTGTTTTGATTGACGATGCAGTGGACATTGCAGAACCATGTGATAAACGATGTTTACGATTTTTAGCTTCAATCAGCATCCGAACAAGTAATGCCATAAAGACTGTTAAACCCAAGCAGGGTATTACTTTTAATACAATTCCAGCAGTCCAAAATGAGAATTTCTCCCATGAGCATGTCCAAAAAGAAGGCTGTATAAAAACGAATGCTCGAACCATGTCATCACTTTGATAATACTTTGCATAGGGGGAATCTGGAGATACACAAATTTTTGGGACACCAACCATTCCATTATCATGGATTTGGTATCTTAGCATATTTGGTGCAGATCCCGCGAGGGATATTATAATAGCTAGCAATATGCTAATTCCCGCAGCTTTATATGTATTAAATCTAGGCATATTTGGATTTGATGTTGCACTGCCTTTGATAACCAAATATCGTAGTACGGCCATATTAACTGTGAGCCACAAACTGACTGAATGAAAGAGAACGGATAACGTCGCATATCCATATGTAACTATTATCCAGCCATACGAAAAAAACCATGGATGGCACATTTCAATCTATAAAAAATAATAATTCAAGTAAAAGTACTCAAGTGCTTTCAGAAAAAAGAGAAGATAAGTTTATAACGGACCTGTTTAAAAATGAAATATGACGCCATCAAAGTCATATCACAAATGGCAATAAATATTAAAAATAAATTAAATGGATTCGATCTCATAGATGGCCGTAGCAATACAAAAACAATTGAAATATTACTTAATACCTAAAAATTGTAAAAAAATAAATTTATGCAAATAGGAAGCAATTTTAAAGTTTTAAAGAATTATTTTTGTAATAAATAACTTACACCGATGATGCATAAAATATGATATATATAAGTGTGAAATCCATTGTACCATTGTGCAACACCAGAAAATAACTAAAAATATCTTAATTAATTAAAAGATATTTGTAAAATTAATATTTCAATATTATGCCACATATTTGTCATACTGTAACTCTGCCTACTCGCCGCATTGCTGCGTGCAAAATGCAGACATTCCCGCTTCAATAGTTTTTGAAAAAAAAATTTGCAGCGTTTTTTCTTGCCAGTTTAAATTTTTTTGCTGCTGCTTTCTTCAGGTTCATTTTTATTTAATTTAGATTTTTTTTATATTGAATTTATAAATAAATGTAGCTTTTGTTAAAAAAAATCTTTGCTATAAAATAATATATTCTTTGCAGATTTTAAACCCTTCACAAAGCTATCCAATCCATCAAATATGGCTCACACTATTTTATTAGTTCAAGCAACAGATAATGTCGAATCAAGAACATGGACGGATTACGAATCAACTGTTGAATGTCTTGAAGCAATTTGCAAGATTTATGAAGAACATTTAAAGAAGCTTAACCCAGTTGGAAGCCTTATCTCATATGAAGCAACTGATTTACTCAAATTCCTTGACCGGCTTGCTGATATATCTATTTTAGTTTTGAGTCGTCGCTCAAATACTTATATTCCCAAATCACGAGACTGGATTAAAAGTGAAATATTTAGTCTTCTTCGTCAACAACTTGAAGAATCTACTAAATGAATGATACCACGTATGGACTTTTGATGCTTGCTTTATTGTTGATCTCCTCTTCTTTTTTATTAACCGTTTTTTTTGTATATTTTTTTTGTTATATCTTTGTTTTTGTTTTATGGTTTTTCTTTTTCATTTTACTGGTATCCAAAAAAAATAAATGATGAAAGTGTTTTAAATGGGAAATCGCATGGCAACATTGGAATTTTTTAGGCAAAGATTTGCGTGTTTAAAAATATTTTTTGCAAAAGAGCTATTAGGCTTGTGTTAAGAGAGGGGGAGTTAATTACATGCTTATAAAAAATTTTAAATTTTATTTGCCCTTTTTTGGGATGAAATAATAGTTTGAACGGATTTGCAGAAAAACGAAAGAAAAGAAAAATATAATATTTTCGACGTTTTTCTTCCCCTAAGGTTTTTATGGAATTATTATTTTGGATGTCGCCTGCTGCTTCTTATAAAAAGTTTTTGAACATTTTTTTTCGAAGGTCTGCATTTGACGGGGGATTCTTCGTTTTTGTTTTCTTTAAAAAAGATTTTGGTTCAATAAATGTGAAAAAAAGTGCCGTAAAATGAAGGACATTGAATTTCTTTGAATCAAATCCTTTCTTTTTTCTTTTTAAACAAAATTTGTGGGAAAATAAAGAAAATAAAAAAGTATTTGCAAAAACGATTTTTTGCTACGTCAAAAATGTTTTAAACGATTAACAAAAAAGCCAAAGTCAAAAAGTAGTAGACAAAGTAAGTAGCAGCAGTTGTTTTATTACTGCTTTCAAGTAACAAACAATTTTTAAACGTTGGACTTTGAAACATGACAAACGGGGTAATTAGTTCTTTAAATTACAGTATGACAATGACCTTTCTAATTACAAGTAATAGTAAAGGCATACCTTATCGTATCTTTCAACAGCTTCTGCAAGCTCAGACGCATTAAGTCCGGCACATTCCATCGAAATTTTATAGAATTAATATTTGGAAGGCTCTCTCTGAAAGCCAAAGTTTTTTGAATAAAAATTAATTGAATGCAATTTATTATTACACGCTGAATTATGAGTAAAAAAGAAATGCGTAATAAATGTGAGAAAAAAATACTAAAGAATTGCAGAAAAAAAAGTTCTATCTTCTTTAGAAAATCATGTCCTTTCCTCTGTTAAACATCAACAATTATTTTTAAAAAAGAAATGGGGAAGATAAAAAATATACTCACACCGGAAATTCTTTCATCCAAAATTTTACAAGAAACATGTAAAAAAAGTATGTATGTTAAAGATGAAAGATAATATAGAGCGGATGCTATAGTAGGTAGTTGGGGACAATGTTGGTAGGCTGCTGGGGGTAAAATAAAAGGTAAATAATTTTTTAACTTGAATTGAGCTTTTTTTGGAACACCCACTTTTTGATGAAGGAAGCAGACAACATTATTCAAGGATATTAATGACAACTTGGGTGGCTGTCGTCAAATTTGAAACAGTTATTTAGAGAGATAAAACAAGCAGCAACAAACGTAGTAAAAAAACGTGGATCAAACAAGGAATGGATATTTGAGAGATTTTGTGTTTTAAAAAAAATTTATTAAAACAAGCAATGAGTAAAAAAAGCAGGAAAATGACGCGAGAAAAAAAGAACAAGGAAAAACCGAAAAAAATATATTCGCTTTTTTACCTAAAGCAATTTTTTTTGTGGCATTCTTTATTTTTCAGCTGTGTTGAGTTTATTGCCTTTCTTTGTCGTTGATTGTTGGTTGAGTTGGTTTTTGTTGTGTCTCCATTTTAGGCACTTTTTCTTATATTTATATTTTTTGACTTTTAAGAGGCTAATCCATCCACATACTTCCACTACTAGTACCTACTACTATTGCCTATGCAAATATTTCTTCCTCTCTCCACCAAAGGGCAAAACATCGATGGTCGTTGTTGCCTTCCTTCCACCCTCAACATCCTTGATAATGAAAAAATAAAAGGAAGAAGTAAGTTCAATTCAAGAACCCCTCTTCTGCTTCTTCCATCAGAAGTCATCGTTCCCCTCATCAACTTTTACTAATATACTTTTCTTATCCAACAACAGCGACGACGACCAATCGTGGTTATATCCCAAAAATGGTTGAACAAATTTTGTTCTTCATTTTTTGAGGGGGTTTTTTCCATGACTTGAAGTGTCGTTATCCTTCATGTTCTTATTCCTTCTTCTTTTTAAAAAAAGTTTACCGATGTTAAAAGAAGAAGGGAAGGCGGAGCAATTTATTCCCGCCTTTTGCCTTAAGGCGGGAATAAAAAATAGAACTTTTACTTTTGAGTTTTTGTGTTAAAAATTTTTCTTCTGTTCATTTTAATGTGCTTCAAAAAACATTGTTTATTCGAGGATTAGCACACGAAGATGACAGGAGAAGAAGCATCAGAAAGGAACAAAAAAAAAGTCCCGTGAAAAACATTAAAGTCTTTAATGTTTTTTTTCTTCTGCTGTTTCTGGAAGATGACAAGAATGAGCAAGAGGAAGAAGAAGAACAATGAGACTTCTTCCCAAAAAAAACTCAGCTAATTGCTTCTTATCGTAGTTTACTACTATCTATGCCTGCCTTCTTCATTTTTCTTTTATTACTTCAAAGAAAAAAATGGAGCAAAAATGAAAATGTTTTTTGAAGCCCTCTCATTCTTTTTGTTACTGCTTCTGGTGCAGCTTCTGTATTTTGTTTGCTTTTGTCTTCTGTCGTAATTAATCCACATAGGTCGAAAAATGGCTCCAAGAAAGGAAGAAGAATAGAAGGGGTGTTTATGATGGGGGCTTATATATATTTATAAAAGTCCCTCTTTCAAATCTTGATGGATTGAAACCCGAAACATTTTTTGTTTCTTTAAATATCTAAAAAAATTTCCACGAAAGTGCAAAAACAAAAAAGCAAATAAGAAAAGAAACCACTTGAGTATCTTTAAAGATTTTTATTTTTTTAAGCTAAGCAAAAAGGCACAGAAGAAGAATGAAGAAGAAAGAAAAGGCTCTTCATAAATTCAAAGCAAGCTGTTATCTGAAGAAAAAGAAGATGCAAGAAAGCAAAGTGATTACGGCAAAGAAAAAGTTTCATTCAATTTTTTATTTAACAAAAAAAGTTTAATATAAACTAAAAACTTCTTTGTTAGACTAAAAATTGAAGATTAATATATGAAAGTTTACTTTAAATAAAAAAGCGATAGTTTCTTGGAATTTCCCTCTTTTGAATAAACATTTTCAAGGATTCATCATGGCAAATGAAAGTAATAATAGAGGGTTTGTCACAGACAGACTAAATCATAAAATAATTTTAAATGACGTTCTTTTCTTTTTGAATTGTTTTGAATCAACGATTTCTAAATCATAAAAGAAGAAGAAAAAATGCTTAAAGAAAACAATAAGTTGGCATGGACACGATTTTCCTAAAATGGACATCTCAAAATCTGCTTTTAGATCTAACAAATAATAATGTGTGTTTGATATTTGCTGCTGCAAAAAGCATGCTTTTCTTTCAATGGCAAATGCCATTATTAGGCGCCATATTTTGAAAGAAATACTGCTTTAATTTTTTATAATGTTTACACACATAAAGAATCTTTCCATTTTAAAAAGGCAACTTTTGAAAAAAATACACGCAACTTGAAAATAATTAGTTATCCTGCAAAGAAGAAGAAATACCGTAATCCCTTGTAAGTTTATAGTTTATTTTTATATCAAATTTTTTATCTCTTTTTTCATCCTCGTCATCGACATCTTATTATCCGTGCCTATTTTGGTAGGCAATAAAAAAATATTTCTAAATAAAGCTACTTTAATTCTAAAATAAATTCAATAATGAAACGTTAAAAAAATATGTATGTTTTTTGACGGCTAAAAAAAGACAGAACAAGAGTGACCGCCTCAGGTCTTGAAAGCAAGGAAGCAAGCAAGCTCAGGATATGTATGTAAATGTAAAAAACTTTTTTAAGGAAAAAATAACATCACATTTTTATGGATGCTTCTGTTGCCACACTTTTTTTTCTTTACGCTCATTTGCCTTCTTCTTTTTTTCATCATCATCACCAAAAATTACAAACAAAAACAAACAAATTGTTTTTGTTTGTAACTTTTTTCAGCTTTTTAAAAAATAAGAGCTTAAGTGATGTTTTTTAAAAAAATATGGAGAGATTTTGTACAAAAATATGGAAGAAGCTTGAAAACAAAAATATACGGTTTTTGTGAAGGAAAAAAAATATTGTTAAGAATTCAAGAAATCAGGAATTCAAGGAAACAGACTTCTTAAAAAGCAAAGGATTCTATAAAAGGGAGTTGTTGTTTTTCTTTTACAAGGCTTTTATCCAATTTGAGGGAGTTAAAAAGTGAAAGTTGAGCGCGCAAGAAAAAATTAGAGCTTGTTTCAATACTTTTTTTCATTTGTCTCGTATTTTATTTATCCCCCCTCTAATTAGAATCCCTTTTCCTCCTTTGGCGATGTGATGCGGTAAAAGTTTCGTGTCGGATTTTATTTATTTTTTTCAAGGAAAAGTTTAAAAAGCACAAAAAATTAGAAAAAGGGTTTTTATTTCATTTTTAGTGGCAAAAACATTGTACTTAAAAGCACAGAACAAAACAAAAAGAGAGTTGTATTTGAAACAATGGAGGAAAATGAAATGTATTTTTTTAAGGCTGCTGCTACTTTAAAGTCAGCATGCTTTTGTGGCTATGTTTTGTTTTTGCATGAGATCCGCCAACACAACAACACATAAATACATATATTTTTTACAATCCAATTTACGAAAAACGAAAGCCAGCATCCAAAAAAAGTGTTAAAAAAGTAACGTATATATGTGGATACATGTGGTTGGTTTATTTGTTTTTCTTTGGATGATGCCTTTAGGCATTAAGTGTAATGCCAACAGATTGAAGCTCATTCGGTTCTAAAAATTTTCCATCACGTAAAAGGGTTTCATTTGGATTTGAACATCGAAGACATTGAAATGGTTCTTCAACATTTGAAGGAGATGAAACCTGTAAAAATTTATTTGAATTAGAGTGATTGTGGAGACATAGGAAAAAAGGAGATGAAAATATTTCGGGGATACTGTAATTTGATATATTTGGGTTTTAAACTCGCTACTTTAGTACCTTTGAAAAAGTAGGTTAAAAAACAAAAGTACTTTTTCTTGTCACAAAACAGATAAAAGCCACACGCAAATGAAAAACACAAATTTGCCTTGGCAAAATATAAATTTTTTGCTTTTATTTGATTTGTACATTCAGCCCTCAAAGAATTAATTAAGAGACCTTTTACTTTTGTCGTTTTACCACAAAAACTCACAGTAATAATTATTGGTGAAAACAAGGTTACGGTAGAATTAACCATTAAATGAAAGTTTTGTGAAACATTGTATATCGTTAAAATTGCAACATTACAATCTTCATCTGTTACCACAAATGCCCTTAAAAATGTAAATTGAATTTAGTTTTCCTTTTTGTCTTTTACTTTGGAACAGGAAAATTTGTGGTGTTGATTTGAGTTAAAACTTTCAAAACAATAACAAAATCTTCATCATTTTTTTCTTCCGGTTTTCTTTCTCTAATCTCAGAAATTTTTCTTTTTTTCGGATTCTTCGAAAGCCATGAAAGAACTTTTGTTTTACCATCCCCGTCATTATCATTCCCATTCAGAGGTCTTCCATCATTTTCGTTAAGACTTTTAAAAATTTCTTCGACATTTTTTCGATTTATTAAAGATTTTTCTGCAAAAAATATATTTTTTTAAAATGGAGTTTAAAAATGCATTTATATTTTGTTTTTTTTTTCTTTCAAGTATTTAAAAGTAAAAAATGAACTGACTTTGTTTTGAAACTTCTGATGCAAAATGGCTTAAATATTCGAGTAAGTTGGGTAATTTATTTTGGCAGAAATATGGTTCAATTTTTCTTGCTTTTTCAAGGCATTCGATTGCTTTGGGATATTTTTGAAAGTATATTGCAGCTTCTGCCATATTGATATATAGGTCACCACGCATGAAACCTTCATCTGCAGATTCTTGTAAGATTTTTAATGCCAAATCCTGAAATGGGACATTATAAGCTTAAATGATTGCGTAACAATATAACAGTAAAACATTAAAAGATATTATAGTAATCTCAATGCATTCGGGTTACGCTTTCGAACTACAGTTATCACAATTGAATGTAAGCAACATACCAAAATAAGATCTCGACTATTTTCACTATTAAAATAATAATAAAAATACGACATTCCAAGACAAAATAATGCAAATGAATATTTTGGTTTTTGTGTAACAGCCAGTTTTGCTTTGTTAATGCTTTCCTTGAGCAAAGCCTCTTTATTTTGTTTATTTTCACAATTCAAAGCACTCAACCTCAACACAAATGACATATATGCTAAAGTTTTTGGTGAAACTTCTGTATCATATGCATCCTGAAAACATTTAACTTAAATTGGTATTCCAATATCTACAGTATACCTTTATGCAATTGATTGTAGCTGGAAGCCTTTGTTTTTCCCATAAAATCTGTGATGAAATTGTCCATGCATCAACTAAATATGCATTTAATTTCAATGATTTCTGCAGAAGAAATAGCGCTTGATCCTTTGAATCTGTTCGTTGATTCAAAATTCGAGCTTGCCAATAACATTTTTGTGCCTTTGTTGCTGTTAATGGAATTTCCTATAATACAAATGTGTTGTTATTAATGCTATTAATACAAATGGAAACAAACATCTTGTAACTTTCTTGAATATTCAATTATTTCTGTATTTAGTTGTTCTTCAGTAGCTTCCGGATTTGATAAATAAAATTGACGAATATAATTTTCATATTTTTTAACTTTTGCTCGAAATTTTAGCATTTCATTTTCATCTTTGCCTTTGATAGATTCAAATAAGCATGGATATTCTTTTATTGAATAGGAATCCGCAACTGTCATATTTATTTTTTATTTCCTTCTAAAAAGTAGGTGGGGGTTTTGAAGTAACTCTTTAAATAAAAAATAGATCTTTAGATATTGTGATATCATTTAATAGTATTATAAATATGTAAGCCTATATGAGGGAGTTATATTTAAAATAAAATGTGGGTGAAAAATACATATACTTTCAGATATATATTATTTTGTTGGAAAGCTCTTTTGTATTAAACAACAAACAAATTTGAATGGTCAAAAATAATTATACTACAGAGATAAACTGTATTATGTCTTATCAATGAACTTACTTCTCACTCTTTTTTGTATCTTATAGTATTAAATTTTGTGTTTAATAATACATGAAATAAAAGTATATTTTTATATAACAACAATAATAATATTTTAAATATAATCTGTGAATAGCATTGAATTTAACAAAAAAAGTAAAAGGCACAAGTAAGAAAAGAATTAAATGAAATATTTTTTTTAAAAATGCAATATTTTATCAAAATTGCTTTTTGTCCCTTTTTTAAGTAATAAAAACTATTTACAAACACGCATTATTTTTTTAAGGAAAATACAATTAACTCCAATAAGGTATCAGACTCAAAAAAGTTTTTAAAGATGTTTTTTTAATATGAAAATGTTCTTGTAGCGAAATATATATCTATTAACGGTTAATTTGTTGTGAAGAAGCTGAAGCAGCTAAAGTGGATTCAGTTTCATGCCGGCATTCAGATTTTAGTCGAACAAATTCTTTTGCAATTTCATCAGTTTGACGTTGGGAAAGAATTCGAAGAAGGATTAGCCCAGTTTCATCAACATTTAAACGACGACCCATTTGTATCCATGTTGAAATATTACCTTGTTCAATTACTTGTGCAAGTTGTAATACTAAAAATTTGCATATTATATTACAGTACTTTGGTTATTAGTATTTACCTCCAACTCCAACAATTCGATCTTGTGCAAATACGCAATAATCTTTTACTTGAAACATTAGCTCATAATGTTCAGGTTCACCTTCATTACCAAGGAAGCTAAAAAACATAAGATTTTGCAACTTTTTTCATTCCAAAACTAAATGCTTACAAATGAAAGATTTCATTGAATTTCGGAGCCCAATCATTATTTTTGGATTTAGTTGCCATTTTTCTCTTCTTATCTGCCAAATGTGGTCCAACAAGATGCACCTCCACGAATGGCTTGAAAGAGCTTCCCTGCCATCGAAGATCATTTGCAGCAATAATTTTAACCGTTACTTTTTGTTCACCTGTTCCTGGATGACTAAATAGATCCACTTGGACGCTCACTTCTCCAACAGGTTGTTCAATGGAGAATAAATCTGAAAAATATAAAAATTTGCATAATTTTGATGTCGTGTTAAGAGATAGCTCACCTTGATTCTTTTGTGTTGTAATAAATGTTTTAATTAGCTGTTCAGTGGTTTGGGTATAAAGTGATAAAGCATATTTAAGAGATTGCAATTCAGGAGATTTTTCAAAAAAGCTCTTTTTGAGGCCTTGTCCGCCAGCATGGAAGCATTCTTTGATGGCATCTAATGCTGCATCCAAAACAGTGCACTGTTTAGGTGTAAGAGAGCGTTCACACTCTCTCGCGATATCCATCATCTCTTTAACATTTCCACGAATATCTTTTACATTTGTCATTAGCTTTGTTACATCTCCAATTTTGGCATTTGGAAGTTGCTTCAGCAAAGCTTTTTCATTCAAAGGCGGCAGCACAACTAGCTTTTCCATTGAAACAATTGTAATCTTCCATAACTCTTTTAAGATATATTTCAGAACAGTTTTTTCGCATTGTTGTGCGTATCTCTGTAGACTGCCTTCCAACAAATCCATCAACGGCTCCAACACGATATCCACTTCTGCAGCAACCTGTGATTTTTGTAATTGTGGGCCTTTAATCTTTGATAGCAGCACTCCAAGTTTATTTATCATTTCATGAATATTCTTTTCAAGATGGACAACAAATTGTGAGCTAAGTTTATCCAATACATTATTCAATTTCTTTTGTAGATTTGCTAGAGTCTTTGATGCCTCTGTATCAACTTTATCACCACCCATTTTATCAACAAACATTTTTTCAAGCAATATCCTAGAAACAGAAATATAATGTTATTTGTTAAATTTTAGAAACAACAACATATTAAACTTTTTTTTGAATTATGAAATTTCAGTAATAATCTTACCTCAATTGTTGAACGTTATTCATCAAAATACAGGCAAGTTTTTCATTGTTTGAAAAATGTGAAAAATCTTTCTGTACCATATCCGCGTATGCTAATAGAACTTTGTTTAAAGTTTTTGCGAATCTTCTCATCATATCGGCTGATACTTCAGGATTTGGGCATTCCATCTAAAAAGCAGCATTTTTATTATATAGATACAGTAACTGTGCAGAAAATTCACAGTTAGTCAAATTTATGCTGGCATTTTGTAATGACATTAATGATAATAATAAACAAACCTGTGTTAAAACGGTTAAGGCATCATTCAGCTGTGTGAAGACATCGACAACAGAGTTACTGAATTTTGTGTGATCCGATGACGGAACAAATCCGGCCATTTTATCAACATTATATGCATTCCGTAAAATATCCATTGAATGTTCATCGTTTTCGTTTAACCAATCCATTACGAAAGGAACAAACCATTCAGGGAATTCAGGGATTTTCGTTTTGAAATTTGGTAAATCTTGGATATATTTTTTGTAGAAACTTTTAACTCGAAAATAGAGATTCATGTAATCAGATGTTTTGCAGATTTTTGTTTGTGCATGTTCGTGCAGGGCAGTTTTGAGATCATCCCGATACGCGATCCATAAGGTTTCAGCTGATAGCTCTCCAATATTTAGCTCTTGAGGGAATTGATTCAACACTGGCGTATATATTGATTTATCTTCTTCTATCATTCTCATCGTATAATCAAGTAAATCTTTTAAAAAGTCAACTGATTTATCTGGGTCACCAATTTCTTCAACTAAGTTCTCAAACATATATTGATATGTTGTCTAAAATAAAATGAACTGAATTTTGAAACACAATTATCAAAGTTGGAATTTTAGTTTAATTTTTTTTAAAAAACAAAATTTTGTAAAGTTTTTTAAAAAATGGAACGTTTAATTTTCAATTTATTACGGTTACGGTAATTAAAAACAGATTTCATGAAAATGTAAAAATCAAAGTTGAAAAAATATTTTTTTCTACATTTTTTTAGCTTGCAAAAAAACAAGTTCCAAAAAAAGACAAAAATTTCTAATTTGTCAAAAGTAATTTTATTTAATGGGGAAAAATATTAGAATAGAAACTTACGTTCATGCAACCTTTGGCACATTCACGAACAACACTGAAAAAGAAAGAAAATGGAATAAACAATGTATAATAGATTTTTTTGCTATGAAAGAGGTTTCTCTCTTTTACAAAAAAAATATACTTACGCAGAAGCCCTAGGAGGACTTGCAAGCTCCAAAACTTTCATACGAAAGAATGTTATCGACGTCAGCAGGTCAACGGTAGATTTGAGATCACGCAATTTTGTTGGAGATGTTGAAGGAAAATTATTCTGAAAAAACAATAGAATTTTAGTTTTTTAAAAAATAGATATGTCACGCAAAAACAGAAGGGTGTAAAAATGGAAACAAAAAATACAAAAAAGTTTTTTCTTCAATCCCATTTTTTGCTGTGTTATTTTGTATTTTACCAAAAAATCTAAAATCCGGGAAGTAAGAAGCTTTTTTTCTAAAACCAGCTTTGGGCTTTGAAGGCAGAGTGAGAGATATCTTAAAGCTTCAAAAGCAACAAATACGAATAAAAAACTCCCAATTAACGTCAATTCAAAAACTTCTTTATCTTTTTCTTTTTTGTCAAAAAACAGAAAGTTCTAACCCTAAAAAAATCCGATGACGCTAAACAAGTAAAATAAATTTTTCTTTAAAAAATTTATACATATTTTTCTATTTTGAAAATCTTTTTTCAAAACATGAGTACAGGAAATATTATTATTTTTTAGTAAAGTAAGTAAGAAAACTAAGAAGGAGACAATTGTTAGAGAATCGAAGTTTATAAACCCCAAAATAAAAGAAGGTGAAGAAGATAAAAGTAAACAAAACGATTTTCAAAAAAGGGATTAGGCATTTTTTGAAGCTAATACAGTCTATCTCTATTCAATCCCAAAAATATATATGAAATAAAAGATATTATTTTTTTGTTTGTTTAAAAAAAGATGGGACGAAAGAAAAAAAGAAGGTGGAGTCTTTGCCGAAGGCTTAAAACATTTTTATTACTCGTATTTTTGTTTCAATTTAAGAAAAAAAAGTATTTAAAAGTTGTTTTTATCTTTTTGGCATTCTAAAGATGGCACTCATTCCGGAAGAAGAAAAGAACACATTATGCTTGTTTGCATCTGTTTTCTCAAGACAAGTTTTTATTTTACTTACAGAATTGTACTCGGAATTTTAGTGGAAAATAACGTCAAGTCATCCTTCTTGAGACAACGAAAACAAATTCTTTCTTTTATTTTTTAATTGTTGTTTAAACGCCGCTTGATTTAGTTGTTGCAAAAAATAGAGATTTGTTGTTTTTTTTTGAAACCAAAAATCTCTCTCTATTTCTTTAAAGCTAGATAAAACATCTTAGTAATAAAAGAATAGATAGAATCCTTACAAGCTTACACTGAACATGTTAAAATTGAAAAAAGAGAAGAAGTTCTGTGTGTTTTTTTCGACGTTTCTTAAGAGGGAACATTCATTGAAACAATCGGAAGGGGGAAAAAGAAACTATCAAACAAGGAAGCCCCATCAAAGCCAAAATTCGAAATAAAATAAACTATGCATTTTTTATAAAATTTTTATTGCTTTGTTGTTTTGTTACATATAAACCATTTTCAACAAAAAAGACTGTAATAAATTTTTTAAAAGTTCTTAAAAAACATGAAAAAAAGATGACAGACATCAAGTTTGACTCTGGGATTCGGCAACTTTTTTTGATATGTTTGAAATTCCCAAATGGCGAATTTTCGATTACAAAGTTCATTTTTTTGTTATAAAATTTAAATAACGAAAATGGGGCATGTTTAAGTTTTCTCTTTTTCAAAATGTAAAAAAAAGCTTTTAAACAAAATTAAATCTGAGAAATCAGTAATGTGACTTTTGTTTCTGAATTCAATAACATTAAAAATAATGAAATAAAAAAGTAACACTCATTTCTTTTTTTGCTGTTACTAAATGAAAGAAAGAAAAGTCATTTATGAAAATTAAAAAAGCACAAAAAAATGTGAGGATTGGATTTTGTTTGAAAAGAAAGAGAAATGCTTTAAAATTCTATTTTTTTGTTGAAGGTAGTCCGCGGAATGACGCAAAAAAGGGATTTGAATTAACAAATTTGAGGGGATAGAAGAACTTACTCGATACATATTTAAGTCGATTTTCAAGCTATTATGAAGGTGATCAAGCAATTTGACAAAACGTTCTTTACCAAAATTTGATGCATTAAACCGATCGGGTGCACTGACAGCAGAAGTTGCTGTAGCATGTGCGTAAAAGGCATTAACTAAAAACAAGAGTATTAAATATTAATTAAAGAGAAGGGATTACGGTAATATGCTAGTATCAAAGAGTATAAATTTGAAGATAATTAGAAGCATAATAAACAAAAAAAGATATTTAAAAAACTAACTATTTGCTAGCAGTGATGACAATGCAGCTGGAACCCCAGGACACATATATTTTGTACATAAACATGCGAAATGCGTCATAGCCTAAATTACCCAACAATTACTGCCATTCTTTTAAATTTTAAAACAAACCATATAAATTGATTCAATCCCGTATCGCATTGCAAATTCTTCAACAATTTCTTGACCGACTTCATCAAAATATATTTTCCATGCCTCTTCTCCTTTTGCTTCCGGTAATTTGACTTCATCGTCACCTTTGATGCAATTCTATAAATAAATGAATGGGAATTAATTTCTTTTTAGGTTTCTTACAAAAATAAGATTGTAGTCATTTTGTATTTTCTTATTGAAGGTGGCAAAATTTTATAGGATTCAAATTCGAATTTTATTTAATAATGTCATTTTAAGTATTTAAAAAAAGTATAAGAAGATTGTCGGGAGGATTATTTGAAATTGTCTTTATTTGGAATTCTTAATATTAGCAACAAAGGGGTCTATTCAAAATTACGACATCGAAATTCGAAAAATGTATCAGTTTCGATGCCTTGCTTTTACGAAATCGAAATTTTAATTGCAACATTTTTTCATTACGTTTTAATCATACTATACTAAAGATAGAAACTTACAGCAAAAATATGTTCATGTAGACATGTGTATTGTGCCAAATAAGATGCAGTTTTTTCTTCACCTTTTATTTCAACATTAATATAGAGATGTATTGCCCCGGAGACAGCTGATTTATCTGTTCTTTTTTCCAAATTATACCAGACATCCATTAAACCAGAGAGTGTTCGAACATCAATAATTGTTTGACCCAAAAAATCATCAGATTCACGAGTAAGCTTTTGTCGAAGTTTGCTTTTTAAATCATTGTCTTCATCCCATACTCGAACCTTGATTCGATCTGTGGTATTATGGCATTCAAAACAAAATTTTTCATTCCATTCTGGGTTCAAATCTTGATGGATGGTTTTTGTTCGCTTTTTAACTTTTCCAACTTGTGCTGTCACATATGGGTCAGATTTTCCAGTTTTATCTTTTGCAATTAGACCTTTTGCACAGAGTACTATAATTATGAAACATTATTATTAAATGCAAAAAAGTATTTAGTTGTAAAAGTACAAACTCTTAAAAATGCAATTACAAAATTTACAAAAAAATATGACTAACCTGTTAATTCAATTTTTGCGGACCATTTAGAATTGCCTTCTAAGATACTTGTTTTAACTTGTTTAAGTGTTTCTTGTTGAGTTTTATCATCCATTCCAAACACGATTCTTATAGTTTCAAAAATTTCGGGTTTATTTCGTTCTTGAATTTTCATTCTATCTCGAATTACAGCTATCAAATTTTGTGCTTTATCACCTTCACCATGTTTACTTGATTTTTCTGCTGCTCCTAAAACAATCGTTATTTTCAAGACATACTGTAATTGATATGGCAAACATACGTTGCAAGCAATCAGCACTAAGTAATTCCCGACATTTTTCATGAACTTTTACACCACATTCATTGCAACGAAGGCCTATAAAAATTTATTTAGTCTTTTTCATTTATTTTATTTTTTGCAAAGATTTTGCAATGTTTTAAAAAAATGCGAGTGTTTGACGTTTTTCGAAGAAAAAAAAGTATTGAATTTTAATCTTTTTATAGAATTTATTAAAAGTAGTAAGATTTATTACTGCTGCTTTTTTGGAGTCTGTGTTTTTTGGAAGGAACAACAAAAGTCAAAAGTTTAGCCAATAACAAAAAAAACCTCCGCACCAGAGGCAGAAGCTTATTTATTTTTAATTTTAATAATAGAAAAGCCTCTCTCTGTTACAGGCTTAAGCTTTTCTGATACAACATTTTTAAATTTTAACAACCGAGATAATCTTAGATTATCTATTTGTACTCCTTCAGAAGATCCAAAAAGCAACTTTGTTCCATTCCAAAGAAACCACAAAGGGATTTCATAAAAGCACTATAATTTGTGGAAATTACAAAATTTAATTAAATTAAAAGTGTACTTTTACATTTGTTTTTTTTATGAAATGAAATATTATTAAAATGTTATCTTTAAGGATTCATTACAAATAGACGGTTGCTTACCTTGTCTTGCAAGACCCCAAAGCAATCCTTCACCTAAAAATAGTTCTTTTAAAAAAACAATTAAATTTATTAATTATTTACATTCATAACACCATGTAGGCGTTTGAAAATTTGTTGTTTGAAAGTTGTGTGGGGTTGTAGCAGAAATGGGATAAATTAAAGCTTGTAAACTTTTTTTATATACAAGAAAACACTAAAATACATAAATTATTCAAACAACTTTGATGAAAAGTACAAACCAATTGTTTATCATTAAATGTTGTTCGGGCTTGTGTGGCAAGGGAAGCTTGATTCCTTTTTGTTTGCATTGTCTAAAGATTTAATAAAAGCCATATTAGATTTGTTTGTTATCATTGTTACTGTACTAAACCACAAGACAAATGTGAGTGTGTTTAAGCATGATCTACAGCTCTTTTTTAAAGACAAACCACAAAAATAAATATTTAGAAGTTATAAAATGGGTGTTAGAATATTTAAAAGCTCTCTAAATATAAAGCCTAATAAGTGCTAAATTTAAAAAATTTAGAAGAAGAAGTTTAGAAAAAACAAATAACCATCGAAAAAAAGTTTAAAAAATTGTTAGCGCATCTAAAGGATTCAAATGCTATGTAACAATAGGGTTTAATAATGTTAAAAAGCGTTTTACAAAAATGGACTAAACAAGTTGAAGAAGAAACATGGACGCCACAAAATATTTCTAATTGCGAAATTTTAAAAAAAGGTATAAAACTTTGTTTTGAAAATATTTAAATTTACGCTTTTCTGATCAGATTGGAGTGCATATGAAGAAGAAGAAAGAGATTTTTGTGCTTACCTTAAGAACCTGGAAAAAAAAGAAAATAAAAAATGTGGAGAGATAGATTTTTTATATTTAATTGGATCGAAAGAAATTTGCATACAGAAAAAAGTATTTTGATATATTTCGGGCAAAAAAGGGTGCTTTTTAGGAAAGTTTTAGTTCATTTGTTGGATAAAAAAACTGAACAAGGCTCACACAATTTTGGTGAACTCTTGTATATGGAAAAAATTATTGTGCAAAATTCCAAAAGTAACCTACCAATTCAGATACCAGTGGGATTGATTTTTTGGTGCTTAAAACATTCATATCCGGTCGAGCATCAATTGATTTGTAGAAGGCATTTCCATTTTGATCGGCTGTATCTCGATCAAGTACAGTAGTCTAAAAAATAGCATCAAATTAATGAATGTCAAAATCAAGACATGGTTAATAAGGGTTGAAGCTACAAGGGCAGACAATCTTTTTTGATAAAATAATTTTTTGCAAACCTTTTTACAATAAAATGATCGAAGAGCAACTTTTTTAAAATCTTTAATAATTTCATTTTTATCAGGTAATTTTCTGGCAGCTTTCTTTGGGAATGGCACAAGTGAAGAAGATCTTGTACGTCGAACATCGTCTTCAACATCTAGCAAGCCTTTATCTTGTTCATTTGGTTCTGAGCCATATACAAATGAATAAATTAGTTCAGGGATTGTTGGACGAATTATTGGTAATGAACGACATTTCCTCAATTTTCTTATTCGTTTCCTTCGACGCTTTCGATTTGGTGCAGCTGATTTTGCACGTTTAATTTTTTTAAATGATTTTGAAAAATTTAATAATGCTTGGGCTCGATCTAGCTCTGACTTTGAAGAAGAGGATTCTGTTGGTGCATCAACAGCTTTGAAGCCAGTTCCTGGCTCAAATACAACCACAACAGGTCGAAGTTTTAGTTCTCGCTGTTCTTGTGGACTCAAACATTCTCTCCAACGTGAAATTGGCGGTAACTGACTTGAATAGATTGTATTATTATTTTCTATTCCTGATGTTGTTGCAATTGCTGCTACAGTCGTTGTTGGAGAAGTTAATGAAGAAGGTAGTATACCATTTTGATAAAATTTTGTGGTTTTTGTTGCTTTCTTTGTTGATCCATTATTGTCATTATTTTTGCCGCCGATAATACTGCTATCAGAATCTCGTAAAGATATAGCTGTTTTTTGTCGAACAGAAAAACCTGGGCGGGCAGGGCCATTATGGGATGAGAATGGCGCTGCCGCCGCAGTTATAATTGCGCTTGTCGATGCGGTAATAATGTTGACAAAAGCTACAATAAAATAAAAACAAATGTTTAGAGAAGCCAGAAGACACGGAATGGCAAAGAAAAACAATAACAACAGCGATAATCAAGTAATCAAATTTTAAGTTTTAAAAAAAGGGGGTAAAAGCAGCTTAAATTGGCTTTATCAAATGCCGTGGCTGCGCTTTCTTTTTTCTTTTTACGTATGACAAACGAGGAGGAGGGGAAAAACAATTGAAAAAGTTGTGTTTTTATTGAATGAATGAGAGACGTGGAAAAAGAAGCGCGACGTTTTTTAAAAACTAAAAAGGCTAAAAATTGCCGTTTAAAAAACAGAAAAGTTTTGCATTTTTTGCAGGGAAAGAAGAAGTAGAAGAGATAATCCTTCCAAGAACGTTATAATAGCTAATACTTGCAAGCAAGTTGATATTTGTTTTTTAAAAGTGGTGGTAGTAAAAGTTACATAAAAAAATTGCATCTTCAAAATATATGCTTATTTTTAAAATTAAGTGGTTCTTTTGAAAGAAAACGGATGATGATGCCATGTCTGTTCTCAGCAAAAGCTCCATTTAAAGCTACGAAAAGAGTTCTCAAAAAAGTTCCAAACAAATTTTAATAAAAACAAACTTGAAACAAAAGTATAAAAAAGAAACCAACAAAAATATTTAAACATTGATTTTGAAGGCATCAAAATAAAAAGAAGAAGAAGCAGGAATTTTCATTGAAAGTCGAAATTCGAAACCGTGGAAAAAAGTAGAAGAAGAGAAGAGAGAGAGAGTTAAAGAACAAAGACGAATTCAGATAAGTCACGGCATTCTTTCTTTTTTTAGTGGAGATGGCAAATATATATAATATTTTTTAGAGATAGAAAAGTTTTTTATGCCTTCATGCCTGGGGGGCCATCAATGAAGGAGAGTTTTCAATTTAAAAGTTTAAACAAAAAACAAAAAAAACCGAAGGGAAAAAAGATGAAAAATGCCGTCAAAAGTTTTTCATTGCTGTTGCATTTTTTGCTTCTTTTAACCGGATTCATTCCTTTGGGAATCATCATTTAAACAAAAATAGGAGAGAAAAGTGAAAAAACAAATGAGAAAAGTGCTTTTTTCGTGATCTTAACTTTTCTTTCGAAAAAGCAAACGAAAAACGGCACACTAAAAAGATGAGTTAAACGTCTTCTTTTTTTCAAAAGTTTCAACAAACAAAATACACATGTAAGTTTTTCTTGTTCATTGATATTCTTCTCCTTTTATGTCAATGGCACAAAAAAAAGTAAACTAAAAAAGCAAAAAAAAAGAAAAGTTTGATGTGGTTGTTGTAAGTTGACTACTACTACTACTTCTACTTTTTTTTGCTTATGTCAGAAGGGGCCAACTTTTTCTTTTCTCTTATTCCTGGTTGAATGACTTCTTCTTTTTTAGCCTTGGCGCTTTGTTATTATGCATCTCTTTCTCTCTCATCTCATATCCTATTTTAGAAGTCTACTTTTGGAACATCAAAAATAAAAAAAACTTGTAAAAGAATTATCTAAATTTAAACCCTTTTAAAGAAGCTGTGAAGCTTAAAATTTATTAAAACAAAACAGAAAAATGTGTGGCAAATTTTTTTTGCGCAGAAAAAAGAAACAACAAAAAAGCAACAGCCTTTTTTTTAAAAATATTAGTTACTTTTTTAAGGTTCATCATGTTTTTTGCCTGTTTTTGTTTCTTCTCATTTTAAGTGGCAAGTGTTTTTTTTCTTTTTGCTTTTTTTTGTTTTAAAAAGGCGGTGTTAAAAAATGTTTTAAAAAAAGAAAAGAGGAAATTGAGAAAAACAAATAAAATGCCACAGCAAAAAAATATATTTATAAAAAGTAGTAGTCAGAGCTTTTTTTAAATGAAGGAGTAATAACCAAAAAAGAAATGAAATAAAAAAAGAACGAATAAGAAGAAATGCGTTTTTAAAATAATGATAAATAAAAAAATTGGATGAGATAGCAAACTTTCTTCCGGCAGCAGAAGAAGATTTTTGTTTAAAAGATTATTAAAAAAAACTTTTTTAGAAAAAAAAGACTTGAAAAATATTAAATAAATATTATTAGTCGATAATAGGGATAAGAGGGGGAAAGAGTGAGAGGGATAAATAATATTATTAAGCATGTAAAACAACGATTTATAATGTCTTTAAAGCCTGCTGCTCATGTCCAGGTGTCTTTCTTCGTATTTTTATGTTTTTTTCTGCAGCATAATATTAAAATAACAACTTTTGCAGGCAGGCTCCAAAATTGGAGGAGGCAAATATTTGACTTTTACGTCTTTTTTGCCTTTCCTCAGGGGGCAAAAGAGAAAGCCGTATGTTTTACAAGATTCTTAGGCATTGTAAAGAAAACCTCTTGTAAATTTGTCCTGTTTTTTTTCAAAGAAGCAAATAATAAAAAGGCAAAAAATGTGAAAGGCATCTTGGTCGTTGACGTGCTAATTGGAGTTTGAATATAACTGCCACCAAGGAGCTTGGCTACCATCCTCATGCGTCACCCCACACGGCAAAAATTCATTCTTTCATTGCCATCCTTTCGTTGTTTTTTTACACAAAAAAGACAAAAAGCAAACGTTTTAACAAAAACGAAAAAAGTAATCAGATTGGAGCACTTCAGATGCCGAAGAAGCTGCGGAAGAAGAAGACGAAGAAAGAAAGTACTTGAGTTTCGCGGTTGCTGCAGCTTTTTTGTCGTCGTTGTTGTCAAGCTTGCTTCACAAAAAAAGACAAAGAAGAAAGAGATGTTCTTAAAGAAGAAGATGACAAATGACAAAAATTAGATAGCGTCTTCAACAAACAATTTGAAGCTTTCTTTCTTTGTTTGATAAATGAAAGTGTGAAAGATAATAATTTAGACTTTGAAATTTTCTGAGAAATACTAATTAATTATTGTTATTTTTGTTGTCTGCCCTTGTTTTTCAACTAAAAAAAGGGACTGAAAGAATTCTAAACGAACCTCATAACCGAGTTCATCTTTACAAATTTTTCGATACACTGTTCTCCACAAGGTTTTATAATCACGTTGTTTTTCAGATGGCTCTATTCCATCAAAGGTTACAGTAGGTTGCTGCTGTTGAGATGGGGATGGATGGTCTTTAAAAATTTCAGGAATTTCTTCATCTATAGTTTCGTGAATTGGACTATAAAAAAGCAATTTGTGTTTAGAATAATGCAGATCTAAAAAATTTTACCTAAAACTATTAGGTTGTTGTTGTTGTTTATTATCTGGTGAAGTTGTCGACTGTTGAAGATCGTTATATACAGCATATTCCTTTTGATAATCCTGTGGATGAGGGGATAAATCAAACGAATTTCGGGATCGTGTTTGTTGCTGTTGTTCAGCTTCAGATTGTCGTCGTTGTATTTGTGATTGTTCAGTTTGTTGTTGGGACATTAAAGGGAATACAGAAGAAGACAAATTTGTTGTTGCGTTTGTATGTGTTTCAGGAAAATTATTGTTATTACCATACCCGTTTGGTAAATACCCGTTTAATGGTTTGCTGCTGCTAATATTATTACCACTTTCTTTTACCATTGGGAATGCAGTTGTACCAGAAGATGGTGATGCAAGAGCTGCTTCATTAAGTGTTGGAGAAAGTATTGAAGAAGATCGACGTGGTGCAGTAACACCACCCGGTGGTCGTGAATTGTAGCTTAAGGGTTCATAATCAGCTGGATGCCGAATATCCACTGGATCAACATATGATTCATTTTGATAATATTCAAATTCACCTGTGGTAATTGGGCCATTTGGCATTGCCCCTGATTTCGGTGGTGGGAAATCTTCTGTCGGTGTGGGGGTTGTTACATTTACGCCCTCTTCTGCCATATAAGTATTTCGAGGATTTTTAGAATCATGTGAAAAGATGCTTGTTGAAGTTCCCGCATCATCACTTGTATAACTATCATATCTTCTTTCCAATGCAGCAAGCTGAGCGGCATATTCTTTATCCACTGGTATCTGGGGCTGTGGGGGTGGATATCTTGCTTCAACAGTTGAAGGATATTCTGATGAATCATATTGATATATATCTGAATGTTGTTGTCTTGAATGATTTGCATATTCTGAACCACTATCATATCTTCTTTCTATTGGATTTGCATAATCTGATCCTGAATCATATCTTCGCTCTACAGTAGTTGAAGAAGCACCCGATCGCGAATCATATCTTCGTTGTGGAAGGGAATAGTCCCCTTCACTGTCATACATCTGTCCAAGGGGCCTTCCAGATGGTTCTGTAGGTGGAAGATAATCTTCCATTTCTGCATCATATTCTTCATCTGATTCTGTTTGTACCTGATTCTGATGATGACGATCATGTAAATTATTGTAATGATTTTGATTTGGCGTTGACGATGATGCATATCCACCACCTCCTTCTTTGCCACCTGAACGATATCTTTCCATTGTTGAATCATATCTTTCATCATCGTCAAATTCCGTTGGAGTTCTTTGAAGATTATCTTCAACAGTAACAGTGAAGTTTCCATAATTTCTTGTTTCATTTCCTCCTGCTCCACCTGGTGCTGTAGATGGATATGATGGGGAATGATAATATGTTGTTGATGAAGTGGTTGCCTCGTGATGATGGCCATCATATTCTTCCTCTTCTTCTTCTTGTGGACTTTGATAATATGATAATTCATCTTCATAATTTTGATGTCTATGCTGATGATGGTCATGGTGGTCATTCTCATAATCGTCGTCTTCTTCCATTCGACGATGATACGCGTCTTCTTCGTCTTCGTAATTAGCCTGCAACTTCTAATCTCTTTTTTTATATTCAAATTTTAAATTCAAGCAAAAAGTTTTTTTAAGGGGATGAAAGGAATATTTATTACGGTATGAATCCACACGCGACCAAAAAATAGTTTTTATGATACAAGTTAAAATCTGTCGATTTTCTTTTTTTAAATTAAATATGAGTAGAGATGTGCATAGGCGAAAATTGATTTAACGTTTTTCTATTATTTTTCAGTGATGGCGCATTTTGGCGCACCTAATTTTTAGTTCATCCTAATCAGAAAAAAATTCTGCATCTAATAGGCATAATCATTAAGACTAGCTTCCACTGGCTCAAAATTCGACTGAAAAAATTACGGTATTTTCAGTTTTTCTTTATTGATTATCTTTTTTTCCAAAAGTGTAACTTTTACTTTTTTTATCAATTATTACTAATAAAAAGATTCTGCATCGAATGGTACCAAAATTATATTTTTTGCGGAACTTTGAAAAAACGGTGCACATCTCTAAATATGAGTTAATGATTCATTTTTTGAGTCATTTTTGTTTTTATTAATGAATAAATACAAATGTGTTACAAAAAATATTGTATCTTTTGTTTAAAAGTAAAACAATTCGTCGAAAATAAAAGTAGGTACTCGATTTTTTCCATTACCCCTTTTTTAACGGTAGTTTTTAAAAGTAAAAAAAAGAGAGGCCATAAATATTAATGTTTTTCTTTTATTTTTGTAAAAAAGTAAAGTAACATACTTGAAATTGGTCGTTATGACTTGGTCGAATATAGGAGCTATATTGATGCGTTGAAGAATTTTGCTGATGGTGTATTGGAAAGGAGACATCCGATGTATAATCGCTATCTTCAGAAATACCAGCTATAATTTTTATTTTATATTATTTAAATTTTACTACTTTAGCACATTTCTTTTAAAAAAATAAAGAATGCTGACTTTAACTTTCTTTCTTTTTTCAATTTTAAGTTTTCCCGTTGAAAAAAATTTGTTTGCATTAATATTAAATTAACAACACACTATTGAATGGCGGGGATATGGAATAGAGATGGAGGAGGGAAAAGATGAAAGGCGTAGAAAAAAATCTCAGTTTTGTTTTTAAACAGCTAAAAAGGGAGTAGAAACTGCGAAAAAAGCCAGAAAAAGTTGGTGACAGAAAATGAAAATAAAAAAAAAACAAACTTAAACTTTCAATTATTTATGGACTGACTTTCTTTCCTCCATCCTTTTTTTTCGGGATTTACTTTTGACTATTTTTTTAAAACTTCTTTGCCGTTTTTGTTAACAATTAAAGAAAGAATGAAAAGAAGAAAAAAAAAACAGATTTTCTCGTTGCTTTAAAGCTTTTTTAAAAGGAAGCAAAAAAGCAACTTTTGACTTCCAATTTTCAAGAAAAAAAAGTTTTAAAAAAAAACACGAAAAAAATTAATAGATAAAAATAACTACTACTTCTCGTCTTCTATTAGAAAAGCAACTCACAGTGTACGAATGGCGCTCTTTGTTGTTGTTGTTGCAGATGTTGCTGCTGATGATGAAGATGATGAGGTGGAAAAGGCACAGCAGGCGCCGTCGGTGGCAGTTCCTGAAAAAAAAAGAGTTTTTTTTGCAAGCTTTTAACTTTCCACTCCAGCTATGACTTTTTGAAACCCTTTGGGAGATGATAAAACGGAGTTCAAAAAAGTAGCAAAAAAATGTCTGTCAAGAAATGAAATAAAATTGGAACTTTTTTAAAAACAAAAAAGATGAAACAAAAACTTGTTACATGCATCTTTTTAGGCAAGTTTTTTCGAAAAAGAAAAATCCTTCAAAATTTTTGAAATGGCTCCAAATGAGCCATAAAAAACATGTTAAATTTGAAAAATTTGCAAACAAAAATGAACGTACATAAAAAAATCTTTGTTAATTCTTTAGGGGATTTGAAACTCAAGGGGGTAATAATGTTTTAATTAATACCATTCTCTTTAAAGAAACGTTTCAAAAAGTAGGTCAAAAAAGGTAAATAAAAGAGGAAGTAATAAAAAATTCAATGAAGCTTATAAAAAATAAAAGCAGTTTCAAAAAGTCAAAAAAAGGTATAAAAGTAAAATTCATTTTAAAAGTACACTTTTACTCTCCTTCAATTCAAGCCTCAGAAAAGAGTTTGTGATTATCGCCATTGTATTCTTCTTTTTCTTTCTATTTTAAAGCTTTCATAAATTTTTTAAAACTTTTTTTTTCTAGTATCAAAAAAAGAAAGAACAAAAAAGCAGCACGCCGTTGGCAATAAAAATGTTCCATCTTTTTTTGTTGTTCTCCCGGAAAGAGTTCAAAAATACGTATATATTTTAGGGCAAAAAAGAGAGAGAATAGTCTCTCTAATGTTATAGGCAGACGACATGCTCATTATTAAACAAAAGCTTTATAGTTATAAAAAGATAGTACATCAACATTTATAAAATCCATGGGATCTATGGATAAATATTGTTGTAGCTTATGTTTCAGTATTTAAAAAAGCGAAGAGATAGAAAATGGGAAATAAAGAAGAACTAAGATAGAATCTTCTCTCTCTCCTGACTTCCCATTCTCCTGACAACACCACCAAAAAAAGATGTTGTAATTTTAGGGGAGGGACATTGTTCCTGACAGAGCTCTGTAGAGACAATTGTTTTACGCATATTTTTAAAGTTCTTCTTTTTGTTTCTGTTTTTCAGAAAGGCTTTCCCACTTTTGTGTCATTGTGATTAATATAAAATTTACACGCCATCATTCCCTTTCTTACCGATTCTTCGTCTTCTTCAAATTGATGATTTAAGCCGTGTAAACGAGATTGAATTTGCTGTTGAGCATTTGAAGATTGCGCATCTGAAAAATGAAATGGTAGATATTTTGTTTTAAGAAATATAAGAAAAGTTATGTCATAATTCTCCTAGCAGCAGCAACTACTACTAGCCTGGAGGGAAAATGTGAAAATGGTATTTTTCTGTTTTTTGTTAAATAAGAAAAACAGAAGAGAGGGGGAGAAGAAAAAGATTGATGGGGAATGAAAATGTTTGAAGTCTGGTCTTCTTCTTTTTCTTTTTTGGAAGTATGTATGTAAAAGTAGAAAAAAGTGGAAAAATATAGAAAAAAAGAAGAAGAAGACAATAACATCTTTCAAGGAAGAGCTTTGAGCTTTGTCTTTTTTCTTCAATAGCTAAAATATGGGAAAGGATGCCACTCCAGGGAAGGAAGGAACCATAAAAAGAAGACAAGCCTCAGCTCATTTCTTCTACTTTTACATCTCAACAATATCGCTGATGAGCCAAGTATGCATGGGCAAATGAGACAAGGCGGGAAGAAAGATTTCACGTTTTTTTTTGCAAAAAACTAAAAACGCGCAACATTTTTCCCGCCTCCACTTTAGGCATTCTTTTGCTTCAAAGTGAAACAATTATTTTTAGAATATTTTAAAAAAGAGCTGTTTTTTGCAAATGCATTTCTGCATAAAATAAAATAATAATTACCAAATGGAAGTTCAAATCGAACATCTGCAAGTACGACATGCCCTGTTGGATTTCGTGTTCCAATAGTTTCACCATTTTTTGTTTGTAAATCTTGATCAATTTGTAGCCATTTTCCTGTGCCTGGTATTGCAGAATATTCAATTTCTGTTAGCGGCAAATAGCTGACACCAATTAATTTATCCCATAGCACTCCTTTATTCCATAGCTCAATTAATAAACCTTGATCTATTCGATTTGTTTCACTGCAAAAAAGAAGTAAATTTAAATAAATGATTTGTTGGGTTTCAACTGAAGCTTACAAAATAAATTCTTGTTCCCAGGAAGGCGTTCGACCACGCACCGCGACAGTTGTTGATTTAACATTTTGTAGTTTTACCGTAACATATGTGTGATAATCATCTACAAAGAGAAACTATTATTGTAGATAGAAGTTTTCAAAAACATTTGTAAAATTTTAAAATTTGAACTAATGTTTTTGAACTTTTTAAAGATTAAAAAGTAATGCAAAAAATTTACAAAAACAACTCTTCAAAATTTTGTATTTTAAAAAAGGCTATTTCGAATATTAATTTTCCACTCAAATTAATTTTGTTTGTTAAAAGTTACTATAATCTTTAATGACGCAATAACGCAGAAAAAGGCAAAAGTCAAAAGTTTTCTAATTTTACTTGAATCAAAAAAATTTGAATTTGCTTCAATTTGTAAAAACAAATGTAATTGAAGTCACCAATTTCTACGTGTTTTGTGGCGGCTGCTGCAGTGACATAAAAAAGCAAAGTTTTTTCTTACAAATTTTACTCATGGGAATTTTCAGCAGCAAAAAAATAAATCTATGAATGCTGTTTTTTTAATTCATCAATGAATGAAAATTAAAGAAAGATGATTGGAAAGAGACTTACCGAGTTGTCCTTGAAGTTTTGCCTTTTTGACTGAAACAATCAATGAAATCATCGATTCAATACTTATATCACGGGTTAGCATAATTGCAGGAGTTAAGTTAGCATAGGAGAGAAGAAAGGAAGAAGGAAATAAATCAAAATTTAAAACAAAAAGAAAATAAAAACTGTTATTTGTTTTGTTTTGTGTTAAATAATAATAATATAAATAATTGCAACAAGAAAAAAGAAGGAGGAAGAAGCCATATAATAACAAAAAAATCTCTTACTGGTAACACATAGCAGCGACATTATTTGTATTATGTTGCTGCTGTCGAAATTGGCTTTGATCAAAATTCCGATAAATCACTTTTAGGGATAGATCGAATCCCTAATTTAATTTCGTCTTTCTCGGAATTAATCAAATGATGATGATGAAATATTAACGAAGATTCATTTTTGATTCTTTAGAGTTGTGGTAAGATGGCTGTTGAAGAATAATAAAATAAATCAATAATGTATCTCTGAAAGAAAATAAAAAAAGAATGGAATCTGCTTTAATTCAGATCAAAAATATTAAAGTCGATTCGAGGCTTTCTTTTTTAAAAAATAATGTTTTAAAATTTTAAAATATGGAAAACAAAAAAGAGAGGGATTATTAATAGAAGCTTTCTTTCTTCTGAAATTTTATATTCAATTTTTGCCTAAAAGAAACCAAACTATAAAAATAAAAGGCTTCTGCCATTATAAAAAATATTTAAAAATTAAAAAAAAAGAAAAATGTCATTAAAGAAGAAAAAATGTTTGCAACAAAAAAAACAATGTAAATAAAAAAGATACGGTTTTTTAAAGCCTTTTTAGATATTTGCAACAACAACAACGTTAAAGGCATCTTCTTCTACTTTTTCCTTTTTTGTGCCATTTTTCGGTTTCTGATGACGGCACACAATAACAGCAACATCGAAAGGAGAAAAAAAAGAACAAAAGCGCGAAAAATACGTTTTTGAGCTTTAAACATTTTTTTTCGAAAAAAAGTGAACTAAAAAATAGCAGAAGCAAAAGAAAGAAGTATTTTGGAGAAGAAGCAGAAGATGCAAAAAGTCTGAAAGAATAAGAAGGGAGAAGACGGGAGAGAGAACGGCATATAACTAACTACTACACGTGGGGTGGCGAAAGTCGAATCGAGTGCGGCGCCATCATTCTCCTTCTTTTTCGGGCATTGAGCCAGAATCCTACTACGTATATCTTTGTATGTTTGTATTTCTATATATATGTGTGTCCCTTCTTCTAAGGCAACTAAAAAAAGTACATCTAACTGTGACCGCCGCTATGCCGCCAAAAGCGATGCCGCTGGCAGCTTTTCCTCCATCTTCTTGTTTTTTAAGTACAAATATACATATATAAATTCCTCTCTTTTTTTGGGACGGGCCAAAATTCTTCTAAAATCGATGATAAGACGTATGTTTTTTATTTTCTAAAAAACAAACTTTTTTATGGCCTTTTCCTTTTAAATTGAAAGTAACGACTTCTTTCTGGGAAAGTAAATTTTTATTTTTGTATCACCGCCAAAAAAACACCTGTGTTTTTAAATGTTACTAATTTATTGCAAAATTTTGAATGCTTTTATTTTTTTATATTAAATATATATTTTGGAGGGGAGATATTATATTTATAAAAAATTTATGACTCAAAGAAATATTCCTTTTCAAATTTTTTTGATTCTTTTTAAGGGGGAGGGAAACATAAGAAGAAAAATAAAAAAGGGGCATTCATACGCATTAGTTTCCATGAGAAAAGAAGAGGCAGGAAATTGAACACGTACGTAAAAGGAAACGGTGATGAGCCTCAAATCGACCACAATAAATTCATGATAAATTGTCATTTAAAAAACACGGTCCATATAAATAAAAATCACCGGAAAAACACGAAATTGTTTCACATAAAAAGACAAGTGCCAAAAGATGATTTTATAAAAAAACGCCAAAAGCATTCTTTGTTTACAAAAGGACTTCAGATTTTTTTGACGAAATGGCTGGAATGAAAGAGAAGATCAGATTTCAGTTTTTTTTGCTTTGGAAAGCTTCCAAAGATGCCAAAAGGAAGCAACAGGAACCACCAACTCACAAAAAATTTCAAGCACCCATTTTGAGGCTTTCAAAAAGCAAGCAAAGAAGTAACACGGAAGAAAAGAACTTTAATTGTTGCTTTAAAAAATTTTTTTAAAAAAGCATGACACAGAAAAAAGATGACAAAAGAGTTTTTTTACCTTTTTTTGAGTGCCTATTTGTGAAATGCCAAAAAAACGAAGAAGAATTTTTGGGAGGAGGAGAAACAACAAGAATGAAAAAAGAAGAATAACAGAAAACGGAAGCTTCTCATTTGCGTCAAAAAGCGCGTAAAAAATAATAAATTTTTTGGAGGGGTTATTTTTTCTTCTGGGATAAAGAAAGGGCTTCAGAAGGAGGGCATTTTGAAAAAGTTTTTAAGCTTTAGTAGTTGTTTGAAGGTGAAGATGGCAACAGAAGAAAAAGAATAACGTTCCCCATTGTTATTGTTGTTGCTGTTGAAGAAGGCTAAAGCTAATTGAAGAAAAAAGTTTGCGACGTCAACAAAAGAAAAAAGTGCAACAACAAAAAAAACCGAAAGAAAAGGAATGATGCCTCAGAGGGAAAACAAATTTTAAAGGAAGAAGACACAAAAAAAGGAGTGATCAAAAAAAGAAGAAAAACGGACCCCGTAAAAAAAGGGAAAAAAGGCCTATGAATATTTCATATTTTCCTTTTTCCTTCAAAACTCAAAGAGATGAGAAAATGAAAGCGCAAACGAGCTGCTTCTTCTGCCTTCAGATGAAATATAAGTGTAACATGGATCGTCTGCTGCTTTTTTCAATTTCCGTAAGAATCAAAAAACAAATTTTAGCAAAAAAAAACTTTAATAAATGGCCCTCTCTTATGGTGTGGAGGCATAGATATATATTAAAAACATACATACACATTTTGATTTTTAAATTAAAAAATTTGTTGAAAAATTTAGGGGTTTTTTCTTTGCAAAATTTAAACAAACATATTTCTTTTTTTGCAATAATTGCAGTTTTCTGTCGTTATTTATGGAGGTACAGTAATCTAGACGTAAAATACAACATAGGTTTTATATGCGCAAAAGTGTAGAAATGTGAAAAAACAAACTTTTTCATGCTTAAATATTTAATGAAAAAAGGCATTAATTGAGCACGAAAAGAAAAAAAAAAGTTAATTAAAAGTTTTGACATTTTCATATACATACGTTTTTTATTAACTTTTTCTTATGGCTTCAAATGACAAAACTTTTTTTCGCCAAAAATGTTACGTAATATACGGTAATTCTTCGAATTGTAATTACTTTTTTGGCCTTTTTGAAGGGCAAAAAGGTTTAAATATCATTTCATTAAATATGTTACAAAACACATTTTATAAAGTCTATTTTTTTTACAGAAAATCACTGATAATATTTTACCAAAAGTGTAGTTGTAGGCTTTGTATCAATGACAATTCAATTACCTATTTTTTTCTTCCCGTTTTTTGTCCCAAAATTCAATTACTTTAACGCAACTAATTTTATTTGTTTCTTTTACAACTTTTCTTTTGGTTACAAATTTTCCATTTATTTATTTTTTATTTTCTCACAACAATCAAAAATGCAAATAAATAAATTTAAAATCTTACAATCTAGACACAGATTTTTGTTCATGTGGAATCAACGCTGGCTTAATCTTTCCAGCTTTTTCTGCAATTTCGGTTACAGTATCACGAGCAGATTTTGAAAAATCTTTTAAAATTGTCATTTCAAATTCTGGAAATTTGTTGTAAACACACATTGCCACTACAATACAAATAAATGCTGTTAAACCATAGGTATTTGATTCAAGCTAAAAATGTTATTGTATGTTGAAATTTGATCGAGTCTTTTTCCGATTAATTTAATTTAAAATTTTTTTGATTGCGACATTTATAAGGGTGAATGAAATCACTTAAAAAGAAGCATCAGTACTTTTTACGTATAAATGTATAAATAATTTATAATAAATTTTTAATAACCTATATCTGAAAGAGGCTCGATGAAAGTTTTTTTTGAATGAAAATGAATATATTTTGAGAAGATTTATTCTTTAAAGTATTAAAGAAATTATGGATTCAATTGTTTTTAATTACTGATTAAGCAGTAATGTACAGTAATCTTTGTTATTACCAAAAAAAAACGTACATTATCGTAGTGTTAGTTGACTAAATAAAAATTGATTTTGCAAATAATGCGTCATATTTTATGATACGATTTTTTACACCTGTTCTTTTTATTATTCACGTAAATTTAGCAAATAACATTTTCGTCCAAAAATTATTGTTTATTATCAAAAAAAAGCAATGATTTACATTTTCTCATGGCTTAAGAATTGATGCTATTAATAGACACTTTTGTAAAGGGAACAATAATTCTATCTTTAAATTTTATAAGTTTGATGTAAATACGAAGAAAGAGCCCCTTGTTCATTACTACAATATATCAACAACGCTGTTTTTAATTTGGTAAACAAATTAACATCAAATTTTAAAGACTTAAGTTAACGCTTTGTAAAAAAACATGTGATTGATTTAATGTTAAAGACAGGGTTTCCGATTTGAATTAAAAAAGTGTGTAAAAAAGCAAACCTCAAAAGAATGAAGTTGGAAATCTTCAAGATAAAAGAAGGATGAATGTTTTTCAGCTTCAAGGAATACCTTTAAAGGTGAATAAAAAACCTTATCAACTTCTTCTCCCGTAAATGGAATAAATGGGGCAGTTTGAATTGCAAGTACTGGATAAAGCATTATTAAATGTCGACTTAAAAATGGTCGAAATGTTGTTATTATTCTTACAGAACTTGAAGGTAAACCAATCTCCTGAAAATGTTTATGACCGCATTTAAGGGAGGGAACGTAAGGGGATATTTACTTCATAGGCTTCCCGCAGAGCTGTATCAATGCAAGTTGTGTCCGTAATTTCGCGCATCCCACCAGGGAAGCAAACTTCTCCGGGATGTCTTCTCAAATTTTGTGATCGAACATTCAATAAAACGTGCCAATCATTGTCTAAAAAAGTCTTTAAGTAAATTTTTGTAGTTTTAAATTTTTATTGATTTTTTTAATTGTTACAAAATGTTATTAAAACTTTTCTTTATCCGATTATTCACATCATCCCTGTGATTTTTATCGCCCATATAAGAAACACTTTTTTTCTTTTTCTATAACTTATAGTTTTCACATAAACCATATTTTACTGAAGAACATTACTTTCTTTTCTTTTTCCAAAAACTTTTTCTTACATTTTATGGTTTCTCACATAAATTATTTACTTTCTTTCCTATCCTTGTTTTCAAGGATAATGTGATATTTATTCGTTACAAAGTTATACGTCTAAATTTCAAAATAAATCTTGTAAAATGTTTTACCTCGATAATCAAGTACAATTAAAACTGCAGCAGTTCCACCAATTTCAGGCTGATGTAAATGTAATAAATTTGAATAATTTGTTTCTTTTTGTTCACAACCCTTTACAGCATTGTACAGCTCTTTAGAAAGTTCATCAATTGTTTTCTGGGGAAGTGCTGTAAGCATAATAGTAAACGAATAGAATCAGTTTAACGATAATCAGCAATGGAGTACACGAAGATATTTTTGGATAAAACTTTTCTTTTTTTGTTGTTCTCGTTGGAAGGAAAGAAGAATAGACTACACGAAGTGTATTCTGGTGTTACTTCTTGGCTGTTGTTGTTGTGTTTGATTACATCAGAGAAATTTCTTTTCTTCTTCTAAGAGCTGTGAAAAGATGAAGAAGTGGTTGGTTATTAGTCACTGATAGGCAAAGATGGCTGCTGATAAGATTATCACCGGAAAGTAAAAAACAATTCATATTTTTGTTTATCAAATGTATGACTGATTTTTGAGGGCTGAATCAGTGCTTTAAAAGTATTACAATAAATCTCAGCCTACAGTATCCCTATTATTACGAAACAACTTGTTTTTCTATTTGCAACAAAACCCAATCTTTTAATTTAATCAACAAAAAATCTGTGGCAGTCTTGTTTTTTTTACTCGCCAAAAAATTTATAAATGAATAAGTCCAATTAAGTAAGAAAACAAGAAAATAAGACGATTCTAAATTTGTCTTTGTTGCTGCCCTTTTTTTCTGTCATTCATTCATTTTGTGGTCCCATTTGTCGCCAATTCTTCTTCTCTTTTTTCTTCTATTCTTCTGTCACCAAGTTATTTATTTGCCGTTGTTAGATAGGTTCTGTTTCTGTCTATTTTTTATTTCACCCGTTTTTTGTGATATTCAACTAACGACCATAGTTAGTTGTTGTAAAAAAACAATGGGGCAAAAGTTAGTTAAGTTACTTTTTTTCTCCATTCATTTCAAACTGCTATTGTCATTTTTGGGGAGGAGAGTTGCAGCAACCGTAGAGAAGTTGATTCGCCAAATTTGATCTTTCTTTTTTTAAATCAAAATTTTGTTTATTATAAAACCCCCTTCTCTTTTTTATATAACATAGAAAAGCGAAAGTTCATTTTCCTATTTTTATTATAAGATCGACAAAAAAATGTACGGGTTCGAAACGCTTTGAATAAAAATAGATGAAAAGCCGGAATAAAAAAAACTGCTGTATCGAATTTAGTTTGATTTTGAAGCAGAAACAGAAAAGTAACAGCAAATCTCCTTTTTCTCGCGCAAAAAAAGAGCTTTTCTTAGATGCTTTCTTCTTCTCGCAATTTTTTTTTGAAGCAAAACACCTGTTTTTAATTTTTAAAGCACTCTTTCATTTTTTTGATTGGTGTTTTTGTTAATCGATTTTGAACGAATATCCGTGTTTTTTTTCTTCTGCTTTTTACGATCCATTTTTAGCAGCAGCATAAAAAAGATGGCAGTCATCGAAAAATGTTTAAAGAAACAATTGTTTTTAAAGAGGGAGAGAGAAAAGGGGAAGTCTCGATTACGACGACGCTAAAATAGGTTGTCCAAATAATAAAAATTATTATTATAATAACACTCAAAAAAACCTTTTTTTCCTACGGTTTGAACCAAAAACGGAGACGGAAATGTTCGATGATCGGGAGGGCTCTTTTTCCTGCGCGGTCTCTCTCTCTAAACAGCTGCTGTCATACACGAAATAGTAGTAATACCACTTCTTCTTCTTCTAAGTTTCCTTCTGTCATTATTCGTTGTCCATTTTTTTAATAAACCTTTTTAAAAGTGTTTAAAACAAGGACCGAAAGAAGTGAACAGAAGTGAAAGAGGGGATACTTACTTCAAAAAGAATGAGAGCCATTTCCGGAATTTCTTTTCTTTGTTCTTTGAAAATTTTAAAATTCCCTTTCTTCTTACCGTGCATGTAATCTGTTTTTCGCCATCTTTAATGATTATTTATTTAATGAATCAATCGGTTCTTTTAGTTTTAAAAATTTCGTTGAAATATTTTTTTCAAGAACAAAAATAGCTCCTTTTTTTCTTTCTTTTGTCCTCCACGTTGTTTTGTTTTGGACGTGGGCTTGATTTTTTTGTTTTTGCAATATTGGCATCACCCAAGATTATTATGAGTTATTATTAGTTTCGCAAAAAAGAGATTTATTTTGACTGCTTTACACTCGTGCACTTTTGAAGTGATAGCCGATGACGACTGCTCTTTTCAAAAATTCAAAATAAAGCAATTTTGTTATGTCCACCTCTCTCTCTCAATTTTACTTTTTTAAGGCCAAAAAAGAAGGATCTTGCATAATGTCACTTTTCTTCTGTCTATGCAAATTTTCGTCAAACTGCTTACTTTTTTATAAAGCTTCTTCTTTTTTAAGCTGTCTCCTCAAGGGAGGGAAAAGGAAGGAGGAGACTGATGACTGTCATTGTCCGAGAGAAAAAGCTTCTTCTCAATTTTTATGTCCTGTTTTGGCATTACGAGGGTTTTCGTCTTCCATTTTTTAGTGAGTCGTTTTTGCGGACATTTCATTCAAGTCTTCTCTTGGACTTCTTTTTTTGCTGCAAAAATACATTTCACAAAAATGAAATTGCCATTGGCTTTTTTTCTTCGAAAAAGCTTTTTTTCGGGGTATTTTTTTACTTTTTTAATGATGATACAATCCTTTTCTTTTTTTTTTCATTGACTAACTTTAGTTTCTTGTTTTACGTACAGTGGTAGTTTTTTTGGCATTGATACGGTATCCGTGTTTAACGTTTATTTCAAAAAATTATGTTATTATGAAATTTCGAAATTACTTTTTTAGGCAGATAGATGGAGGAAGAGCATTATGATACTCCATGGGAGTATAAAACTCGATTAATGAATGCCCTTCGACCCCGTCCACATTCATCAAATATTGTAATGCCATCATGTTCCGGTGAACAAGCACAATTTGAAAATAACTTAAATAATCATAAATCAATGATTATTCGGCCCTCAGAAAATGGTTCACCGTCCTCTCCCCCACAAGCAAAATTCCTGAAAAAGACTTCAAATTTTAAAGAATCTGGAGCAACACCAGATTTGGGGCAAAGTCGACGACGTCGAACTGAAATTCCTTCATCTGGAACAATTGGAACAACAACCTCAGATTATCCATATATTAAAAATGTAACAAATTCAAGGAGCAGCAGTGGCGTGGCTGCAAGTTTAGCAAAAAAGTTACCACATGAAGATGAGTTAATTCATGAAAATATTGATCGACTTGAAGCTGAATATCTTTTAAATTCACGGAAAATTGGTGATTTTTTACTTCGAAAGCGGCAAGAAGGAAATTTGGCCCTTTCCTTAAAAGCTTCCGAAGGTTTGTTTTTTTTTACAGAATTTAAATATTTTTTTAAAAGAAATACAGTAATTCTAAATCTCTCAAAACGTATAAAACTTGCATCACAATTAACACTAAATACATTTTAGGTGTATTACATATAAAACTTGAAAAACGTGATAATAATCATTGGGTACTTGGTGAAGGTCCGCAATTTCCATCAATTACTGGTTGCCTAAGATTCTATTATCGAAAAGCTTTGCCAATTCGAGGCAGTGAACATGTTGTGTAAGTTCCCATGTATTACTACTGTTCATTTTAAAATACAAAAAGTTTTTTAGATTACGATCCCCACTTCTTGCAAATCTTCCGGTGCATTAAATATTTCTTTAAATTGCTTAACTATTTTTCCAAACTAAATCTGTGCTTCTCTTTTTAATTAATACGGTTTTTTTCTTAATATATATATATATATATATTTTTGCTAATCTTTAAAAATGCATATTACGTCATAGATCAAATAAAATAAATACATACTCGGTTTTTTAAACAAGCTTACATAAAAACGACAAAGAAATATGCAAATTTTAAACGAAAAAAAGAGGGATTATTAAAAGAATGGAAACAAAGAAAAAAACACCATTCAAAGACGACTGTGTTTTTTTCTGACACATTCCTTTTTTGTTTGTTTTTTGTCCTTTTAAAAATCTGGCATGCCGAATTCTTCTAAATCATCGAAAAGCAGCAAAAAAGATGAAGAAGAAGAAAATGAAAGTGAATTATCGCCTCCATCTTATTCAGTTGTAGAAGATAGTAATGGATCATTAGTGAATTTGGAACTTGAAGTAAGTCTTTTTATTTTTAAATAGAGTAAAGTTTCATAAACAACTAATTAATTGAAATGTAACATGCTCATTAATTTTTGTTATAGGTAAAATGGCCGCAAAGACCGAAAAAGGGTCCTTATTCAAAAGAAGAATATTTAAAACGAAAAAATGAGAAAAGACTTCAACAACAGCAGCAAAAACAACAGAAACAACGTCGGCATGAAATAATGAAACATAAAGGTTTGATATTTATTTCATAATTCCATTTTTAAATCATCCAAAATTATTTAGAATCTAAAACAACAGCAAAATCTCCTGATCCAGAATCATTATTAAGTTTATCAGATTCTGACAAATTTGTTGGTTGTCATTCATCAAGCCATGTAACAGAATTTTTACGTCCAACTGAATTTGTATTATATTACAGAAGACCAGATGTGATTGCAACATTTGATGAAATGCCTATATGTATGCCACTTTCAATTGCATATATGACTTCAAAAAATAAAATTTATCATTTTGGTATTGATACTTTTAAAGATGAATCCGGAACTTTGTGGACTGTTGTCTTGGGAAATGGAATTGAACAACCTTAGTAAGTTTTTCTATTTCTTACAGTAATTTATTAACTTTTATTATTCAAGTTTTCGAACCATGAAAGGTCTCATCGATTTTTACACTTCTTTTGGATATTTAAGAAAAGATGGAAGTATTGAACTTTTTAATGTACCCGAAAATTAATACTTATCTTTTTATTGTTTTCTTTGCAATAAATTTTTACTATTTAACAATCACGGATAGCTTAACAACAAAAACATTTTATATGTACGACGTATAACACTACATAAAGAGACATAATTAAATCCATAAACGATATGATTGATGACTGGGTAAAGAAGAGACACAACGTTGAAGAAATTCTTTAAATAAATCAAGAAATGTTTCACCTGAAGAAAATGAAAGACTTGCGGCAAGAGTATCACAAATTTCTGAGATTGAAGCATATCGAAGAAAGACAAAAAAGAAAAGATCCGAAAAACGACCATGTGTTGAAAGAGCTGTTAAAATTATAGGAGCAAATGATGAAAGCGTTGAACCCGTTATAAATCTACCAGCAATGCCATTTGGTAAAAACATTGTTTCCAAAAGTTCTGTTGCTAAATATTTATCCGCCAACTAAAAGTACTAGGTAATTACAGTATCCAATATAAAAGCTTACATAAATTAATGAAATGCATGTTGATGTTTCATCAACAACAACGCAATGACTCTTTTTACAACCAGAAAGTAAATGAATAAATTTAATAAATTGTTCATCTTTGATGTACATTCCTTCATTGCCAACAACGAATTCTTGTTCCTCACCAAATTTTTCAGCAAACATTCCAAACATTCCCTAAAAATATTTATCAATTAAATTACCCATTTTTAAAACTACACTATACCTCATAATATGCTGAATACCGACAAAGTGAATCTCGATGCGCTGTTACCAAAAGGTCACCACTAGAATTTCGGAATCGAATTTGTTTTGCTGGTGGAATTTCAGCATTTTCAAGGAGACATATTTCTTCCGTCGCGTCCAATGGAAATGGTTCTGTTTGAGTTTCAAGGATTGCAGATTGCATTTTATGTGATAGTAATGAAGCAAAAGAAAATAAAATTGCTTCTAATTTTGGTATCTATAATATAGTTTCTATTAATACACATAAATGAAAGTACGGTAATGCTTACATTTTCATTCAAAGATGCAACACAAGCTTGACGAACATTTTCATTTGTTGAATTCTAAAACATAAATCATTTGTATTTAGAAACACTGTAAAAAAAAGAGCTTACACTTCCTTCTTCTTCGTTATCCAAATTGATAAGTTTATTTCCTTCATTTGCAGCATTTTGAAGTATTGATTTAAAGCTATCAAGTAATTTTGTTAAAACATCATAGTAATAAAAGAGTCTTGAACGATATTTAACATCTCTTAAAAATAGTTAAAATTACTTCTTAAAAAATGTAATGGAAACAAACCGAATTAAAGTTAAGGCAGTTGAGCAAGCATAGAATTGTGTGTCGGGGTTATCACTTCTAAGTAATTCCTGCATAAAATTCCATCCTGAAGCAGAATTAGCTTGAAGTGACAGCTCTTGAATAACTTCACGACCAAATTTTCGACGATCTTCACATCTCAAACACCGATCCGCATATCGATGCATTAAACAGGGTCGTCGAATTAATGAAATAATTTGAAGATGAAGTTTTAGGCCAAGTAAATGTGGAAGTGATTCTTCTGATCTGATTAAGCGTTTAATTGAACGGCATGCTTTTGATATTCCAGAAATTGGAAGCTCTGTTGAAGATAATGAAATAAGGGTTTCAAAAACAGGCTTTCGTAGAAGTTGCAAATGATTTCCTGGATAATGAGTAAACCAATCCAGAAGATTCAAAAGATGTAGAACAATTTTCTCTCGACGTTTGTCACGACACGTTTCTTTCATTTCTTCATCATATTCTGAATCACTGTACAATTCTTCATCTTCTTTCTTTGGTGGATGGGTAATCCATGCATCGGAATCATCGTCAGAGAAAGTTGATCTCGAAGGTGAGGAAGATGGTGATGGTGAGGCTGATGTTCGAGAAGCTGATGGACTCCATGCAGATCGAATTCGAGGTGATAATGAACCTTGTTGTGGTGAAGGAAAAGAAGATTCCAAATCAGCAAAATCAACATAAAAATTTGTAATATTCTAAAATATATATTAGCTTCACATTACCGTAATCCATTTAATAACATACCATATTTTGACGCTTTTCTTCCAAATGTTGCAAAAAATTTGGTGAATCTGGTCTCAAGGTTATTTTATTTTCTGGTGGCGGACAATCTTTATCCTTTGTTTCATTACAGTACTTTTGTAAAAGAAATAAAATTTTATCCAAAAATGCGTCATTTCGAGCTATAGCTATTAAGGATTCCTGATCAAGCATAAAACTGCTTAAACTTTTTGCAATAAAAAATGTTCTTGTATCAAAGGTATCACTGCATCCTTCCAAAATTAGTCTAAGTTTACCAGTTTCTCGAAGATAAATTCTTGCATATGGATCTCGAGCAAATAATGTCAAAAGTTTTAGCTTTGTATCTGATGAATCATATTCCTGAATGATCCTATCAATCATTTTTTTTCCATATTTTTCACGAAATTCATAAGAAGCCACTAAAAGATCCATAATTAATTTATGCCACTTGTGGATTACTGTAGATGTTGTTTCATCAGAGGGAATAAATAATAGTTCTTTTAAAGCTTGAGTTCCAGGACTTCTTGCAATTTGTCGTCCAAAAGATCGTTTATCAAAGATTGAAAAGTTTTCAAATAATACCAAAAGCTTCGTTTCTTCTGTTTTAATTTCATCGAAATTCCATTGTGATAGTAATGCACCAATATAATATCCACCATTTGAATTTAGAAATGCCTAAAAACATTGGATACAGTTTTGTCAGAAATTGTTTATTTGAATTTGTTTTAAAACGGTTTATTTGTTTTAGTCTTATTTTTTTCATGATAGCATCGATCTTTTTTTCAGCACTGATTTTTTTCTCATTGCCCTTGAATTTTGGAGTGTTGTTCTCAACATTGTATTATTTCCAACTTGGGAAAGCCAGCTGCATGTATCTTTTTTGTTTTCTGCTGCTGGCTGTTACGACTCTTCTTCTACGCTGCTTCTTTTCCATCACGGGACTTTAAAGAAGGAGAAAAAAAACAACACGGAAAATATAGAAGGCTGCGCGTTTTTTTTTTCAAAGCAAAAAGGAGACAACCCTTTTTCTTCCAAAAGAGAGGAGAAAGCTTTGTTAAACTTTGTTGTTGTTGTTTGTCGTAAAAAAACGATTGAAAAGTGAACAACCTTCACTTTTGTGTTCAGTTTTTGAAAAAAACTATAATCATTTTTGGTGTTCATTAAACAATATCCTAGAAATATTATTTTTTGATCAATCTTTCCTTAAGTATCCCCGTTTTCTTAATAAATTTCTTGAAATAAATAAATAAACACACGTTCAAAAAAATTTGCACGTTGTTTTGTTTATTGCGCGATTTTGCAGCGACTTTTAATAAATCTCTGTCGTTCATTTTCGGTGTTATTGTTTGTTGTGATTGCAGTTGTTGCTTTGATTTTGTTAAAAAACGTGTCGTGGCATTTTTTCTTTTTAATTATTTTTTAATATATTTCTATTTTTTTAGATATCAAATTATTGTTATTATTATCATATCTATCTAAAACTGCCAAAGAAAGATGTCTGCATCTGCTGAAGAACCTGAAATGAAAGTTCATGGACATGCTCCTGCTGAAAAGATTGCTGGTGGTGTTAGAATAGCACGAAAGAGTCGGCCATCTGAAACTGATAAGCCATCTACAAATGATGATGAATTTGAAGCTGAAGAATCTGCCAATACTGAAGTTGCATCTCAATCTCTTGCAAAACAAATGAAAGAAAGTTATCCAACTGAAGCTGTTAAAGCCTGTCATGAAAAGCCTATTCCTACCAATCAACCTCATAATAAATTTGGAAATAAGCCTCATGGTCATGATCTTAAACAACCTCAAGGACGTAAACAATAGAGAGAGAAATATTTCTAATAATATGATTATTATTATAAAAATGATTCCATTTTGATGTTTCGGGATATATAATGTTTTAATGTTTTCTTTTTGTTTGTTGAAAATAAAAAAAGTGCAAAACTTACTTTGAGAAAATATTTTTTGTTTGAAACAAATATAACGGTTGAAAGTGCTGCATCACGAATCTCTTTATTTGGAGATGCAATAGAAATAGCAATTTGATCAATGAATGCCGAAAATGATGATAAAGCACAAAGGCCTTCTTTTCTTGTACAGAGCCCAGAAATATAATCAAATAAGAGTACTCTTGTCTTTGTTTTTTCACCGCCAGATTCAAGAATTTGAGCTATAAAAAGTGAAGCTTTATTTTTCTTTCGTAAATAAACAACTTACTAAACAATTTTGGAACAGAAATATTCTTATTACGATTGGAAAAAAGTTCAGTCGGTGTTGATTTAGCAGAAATACTAGAGCTTACACAAGCAGCTGTTAATAACTTTATAACTTCATGAAGAGCTTCAAAAGATTTTTCATTACATTTTGAAGGTTCTACGAGCATTTCAGATGTCAACATTGTAAAGAATGTTTCATACTGCCAAAATTTTTCGATATCTTCTTCAAAAAATTCTTTTACATTTGTCTTTTTTGATCTAAGAAACTGAAAAAAATACACAAATATGAATATATATATATTAACATGGGAAAGATGTATAAAGCTTACAGTTTTTTGTGCTTTGATTTCTTCAATAACTTTATCAGCTTCGCCATTTTTATATCGTTGAAATAAAATTTTTCGAGCTTCTAGTTTTTCTTTTAAAGCTTGATGTCTTGAAATTGTTGAATCCAAGCGAGGTTTTTTAGCTTCTGGTGGTTCCATATTTATATCCACAAATCAATTAGAAAAATATACAGATAAATATACAAATAAGTAAGCGATGAAATATATGTATTTTTACATCGATAATCTAAAACATTATTTCATTATTAAAGAATACAAAAGCGGTTTGATGAAATACGGGAATTGGAAAAAAATGCAAGAGCTGTGTTTGAAAAAAAACGCAAATTCGACAAGTGTTTGTTTTAAACAAAAGTTCAGTGTTAAAAATTTTTTTCAATTTCATCTAAAAAATGCCAACTACTGACAAAAAAAATATAAACAAATGTAATAAAATATGAATTTGAAATATCGACAGCGGGGAGATTCTTTACATGAATTCGTTTGTGATGTGAAAAACGTGGTATGTTTTATACTGTAAGTTTTAATTTTTTGTGATGTTGCTTGCTTTTCTTCTCGGTATTTCTTTTGCATAATTTTGTGCTAAAGGTGCTTCATTTTTTGCTATTTTCTTTTATCAAGTTTATATGTGTTGGTTTCCTTTCCCCCATTTTTCTTCAAATCGGGTGAGATATATATATATATATGCGCAACAATTTTTTTCTTCCATGTTTAGGGGGGCACTATTCCTACCCTTTCACAGCAATGACAACAACTATTTTCTTTTCTTTCTTCCCAATATACTACTCCAACTAAATACTCCAGCATGCTTTTGCCAGCAGTCGTCGTCCCAATAAAGAGGCGAGCCAATACCACTACCATCATCATCACAAGCCCGCATCAAGTCTTCGGTTTTTGTCTTTAAACGAAAAAAAGAAAGAAATATGAAATGAGAAAAACGCGGGGTTAAAAACATAGAGAAGAAGAATGAAGAGAGTCTCCTTCTTCATTGCCCGCCTTCGCTTGATATATATTTGCAAGGGGGGAAAAAAGAAAGGAGCTTGCTGTTGCTGCCTTTTTGCGCTACTAACTATTATTGCTGACCATGTGGTTTGAAATGACCTGTATCTATTGATTTTAAAAACGTATTTTGTAAAATTATAACATTTAAATTTGTGCCATTTACTGTATAATTTTATAAAAAGTAATAATTATCATTTTGTATTTTACAGGGATAAATTTTCTCTCTTGCTGAATCTTTATGGGAAAACGAGAAGATACTGCAGGCTCAACAATGCGAACACCACGTCGTCGACTTAAAAGGGAAGAAACATACGATCAGGTAAATTACAGGATCCTAAAAATATGTATAACTCATTCTAAAAAATATGCAGGTTGACATGTGTCAAAAATTATATGATGCATTAAAAGCAGCAAAAGATTCAGAGGGAAAATTTATTACTGATCCATTTATTCGTGTTCCATCTCGAAGGTATGTAATTTTAAATACACAGAATTACATTTATATGCAAAAAACTGTTTTAGAACCGATGCAGAATATTATAATGTTGTGAATGATCCAATAGACTTTACTCGAATTAATCAAAGACTTCGAGCATATGAATATAATTCATTCAATGATTTTTGTAAAGATATTGAACTTGTAATTTCAAATGCACATTTATATTATAAAGAAGATTCAGCAGAATATTTGAGTGCAACAGAATTACAAAAAGTTTATGAAGAGCTAAAAGCAGAACATGAAAATCCTGCCGATCCAGATGAAACAACAACACCATCTCCAAATTTTGGTGAAAAAGGAATGGCATCTTCTTCTTTGCCAGCTGGAATTCCAGATCAAACAAAGATGGAACATATTCTTGCTTTAATTCTTGGTTTAACTGATAAATATGGACGTCTTCTATCACCGCTATTTCGAGTATTGGTTACTGTAGAAGAATTGCCAGATTATTATCAAATTGTCAAAAATCCAATTGATTTAAAAACTATTGCATCAAAATCTCGTTCAGGTGCATATAAATCTTGGACTGCATTTGATGAAGATATTCAGCTGCTGGTGAATAATTGCAAAAAGTTTAATTCTTCTACTTCACAAATTTATAAAGATGCTGTAAAAATTAATGCATTTTATGAACAAAAGAAGGCAGAAATTTTGGCGCCAAAATTTCTTGTTGATAAATCAAAGTAAGTTTCCGAATTTAATACTTTCGAATGATTACGGTAGCTTTTTTCTTTCAGGATTACTGAAAACAAAACGGTAATTAATTCATTATTGGAACAAAAAGAATCAAATGATAATTCAGAACTCTCAGAAGATTCCGAAGAAGATGATGATACAGGAAGAGATACGAATCCACTTTGGGTACTGTATTGGGGAGTTCGAAATTTACCTGGTGATAAAAAAAATCAAGGGAATGTTGCTGATCCATTTTTGGAGCTACCAAATAAACAACATTATCCTGATTATTATGATGAAATATTGAATCCAATGTCACTCTATGTTATCAACAAACGATTAAAATCTGGATATTATAATTCTTTACAGTATCTCGTTGATGATTTGCTTTTGATTTGTTTTAATGCAAGATGCTATAATATGGAATCATCAGATTTTTATCGGGCTGCATGTAAATTAGAAAAATTTATTTCAAAAAAAGCTCGGGAACTAGATTCTACTGTAACAATAAATATCGCAGAAGTTCCAAATGAAGATGAAGAAATGGAAATGGGTGATGAAGAAGAAGAGGAAGATGAAGAAGATGAGGAGGAAGAAGAAGAGCAACCAAAGCCAGAACGAAAAAAGCGTGCTCATGTTTCAATTGCTGAATCGGATAACAATGATTCTGAAGCCAGCTTCATCCGGCCACCATCACATAAAAAAAGAAAGAAGTCTGAATTTACAGAATTTGGATCGGAAGTTGGAAGGAGAAATATGGAAGTTCGTGTCCATCGACAAGGCCGAAAATCCATTGAAGAACATCAACATATTTATCGAAATAAACTTTTACGGGTTTTGAATACTGTAAAAAATTATAATCTTCATGGTCGACTAATTGCTGAACCACTTCTGTATGTTCCGGATCCAAAACAATTTCCAGATTACTACGCAAAAGTAAAAAAAACAATCGATCTTACAACAATTCAAAATAATGTTGATAATTTTACAGTAAGTTTTATTTTTTTGTATAATATTTGATATATTTAAAATATAAAAATTTAGTACAAAACTTCTGGAGAATTTATGAATGATTTATTTACTCTTTTCACCAATGTTAGATTACTGTATCCACCACAAACTGAAATAGTCCAACATGCAAATATTTTACAAGAAACTGCTGCAGCTACGATGAAACATATTACAAAAGGACAAGTAATTCCGTTACCAGTTCGAAAAACAAGAACAGGGTATGTTCTTGTATACAATAATAACAATAAAATATATTTATTTTAACTTTCAGTCAATATAGATCTCGACGATCCGCTGGAAGTCCGGCTGCTACTCCGTCTCGTACATCTAATCGAGCTTCACTTGCAACACCTGGGGCATTTGCATCACCCGGACCAGAATCTCGTCGTAGTACTGTAGTTGAACAACCAACTCGTAATTTCGCTGAAGAACAAGCAAAAATGAAAGAAATTTACAACACAATTTTTTCTATGCGTGCACCAGATAAACGAGTTTTGGCCGAAATTTTTGCAAAGCTTCCAACTCGTGAAGAATATCCAAACTATTATGAAAAAATAAAGCGACCAATCGATCTTTCAAAAATTTTAACAAAAATCAATGCAAATAATTATGAATCGCTCAAAAACTTTTTTGCTGATCTTAAACTTGTTTTCGACAATGCCTGTCTCTTCAATGATCCATCAAGTCAAATTTACAAAGATGCTTTGATCTTGCAAATCGAAATCCTTCAACTTCGAAATCAATATCTTATTGACGAAATTTGCATTTCATCTGAAATTAAATTAATACTAATGAAAATTTTTGTTGCTGTTTCAACTTTTACTTCAAATGGTCGATATTTAAGTGAGTCACTGGATGATGCACAAAAGTTCTTGAAAAAATCTGGTGTTACTGATGAAGAGATGCCCTTCTCATTGGATGAAATAAAATACAATTTGGATAAAGGCCGATATCGTCGAGTCGATCGCTTTCAAGATGATTTCTTTTATTTGTTAGCTAAAATTCGTGAACATGCTCCTGTTACATCTGAACTCTTCCGGGATACAATTGAACTTCAGAAACATTTTATTGATAAACGTGAAAATGTTTGTAAAGATATTTTGATTACACCTGCAAAACTCTATAGCCGATCTGAACTTGACAAAGAATTGGAATTTGTTCGAAAGCGTCGAAAACAAAAAGATCAAGCTGCTGCACCATCTGCATCTACTGATACTATAACAACATCTACTGCTGGTGAATCAGAAGCTTCAGCGGAACAAGCAACTTCAGAAGAAAATGAAGCCTTAAATAATAGTGCTGAATCAAATGATGAGGCATCTGTTGAATTTGATGAAAAAACTTATTATCCTGATGATTATGTTTATGTTGCTTCGGCAGATGACAATGCTCCACCAGATGCGCCAAAACATATTATGAGAATTGAAAGAATCTTTCATGATGATGGAATATCGGTTGTTCGTGGAATTTGGTGTTATAAACCTCGTGAAACTTATCATTTAGCTACAAGACTCTTTTTCCCTAATGTAAGCTTTTTCTACATAATTATAACAAAATTTTGTACAGTATTCCACCTTATTTTTTAGGAAGTATTTTTAACTCCATTTAAGGATACAGTAACCGTTGATCGATTACGTGGAAAATGTTGTGTAATGTTCGCTGAAGATTATCTTAAAGCTAAGCCACTTGAATTTGATGATAGCGACGTATATGTTTGTGAATCAAAATACCTTGGAAGAAAACAACATTTTAAAAAGCTTGCAGCATGGCCATATCCAGAAGAAGCTGAAAAGCTTAAACTTGAAAAGCGTTCAGAACCACTTAAAATTACAAAAATAAAATCAGAATTAGCAAAGGATGGCTCAGAAGCTGATTTCAATGAAAAGAAAGCTCGATCTGAATCTGCTCAACCAAAAGACGCCGAAAATGCTGATGATGATTTTCATGAAATAATTCCAGGTGTTGTTTCTGAAAGAGTTAAAAATCTTCCTCGAATCCTTGATATTCATCGAGATGAAGTTAAAGATGCTAAAAATCAATCAAATGAAAATAGTACATTTTATGAACAAATGCTGCATAATGGAATATGGTATCGTCGAGGTGATGGAGTTTTAGCATTTCGAGAAAAGGCTGGATATTGTGACGTTTATCGAATTGATAAAATGTGGAGAAATAATAAGTACAAAAAAAACTTTTAAATACGACCATTACATAATCTTTTATGTTTTAGTGATGATGCATTTATTTCGGGGCCATATTTTGCTCGACCACACGAAGTTAAACATGACGCTGATGTAACATTTTTCAAACGTGAAGTAATTGCTGTTGAACAACCTGATATTACCATTAACATGAATTTAATTCAAGCTCGTTGTGTTATATTACCAACAAAAATTTATGAAACATGTATGGTTTTTTTGCTGTGTTTAAAAGATTAATTCAATATGAACTTTTTAGGTCGTCCTACTGAATTTCCAGAATGTGACGTCTTTATCGTAGACCGTAAAGTGTGGGGCGAAACTCCTATATCAGATTGGAAACAGTGTAGTTTAGTTGGAGGAAATTATGAACCATCAGTATCCTCAGGATTCCCATTAGATCTAAATGATTCTCGTCCACTCAAAAAGAACCTCCGTGTAAGTAATTTTAAAATTATTTTTTTTTAATAAAAAAGAAAGTAATTTAAAAAAATAGTATAAGAATTTACTTTTTGTATTCTGCGTTCTTCTTTTAATATAGTGACTGTTGTTGCTGCTGTTTTCTTTCCTTTTCGTTTACATACTAAAATGTAGTTTTCTTTATCGAAAATAGCATATTTTTTTCGTTTCATTCGGAAAGACAAACACCCCGCATCTCGATTTTTTTTATTGCAACTAAAAAACTTCTCTGCCCGTCTGTGCTCTCTTAAAAATACATATAAAATCTAAAGATTGACAACTAAAGGCAAAGGAGTAGTAGACGAGTGAATAGTAGAAAGGTTTTAAAAAAAGAACCGGGAAAGACTTAAATGCAATGAGACAATTGCTGCTGCCTGCCTAAGCAAAAAGAAGTGAAAGAGAAGAAGTAAAAGAAAGAGAACTGCCTTGCCGACATCGCTGGTGCTGCTGTTGTCGAAAGTAGCCTTCAAAAAATTTTTTTGTCGCGTTTATAAAGCCCTTTTCTCCGTTAAACTTTCTTCTTCTTTGCTGCTGCGGCCTGTGTTAAATGACGAATTTTACTAGTATGCGCGCATTTACGTTTCTTTTTCCTTCTTTGTTGCTGCCACCAACAAAAAGAAATAATGGCGTCGCAGCAGCAGCCGACTGACGGCTTCTCGCTTTCTAATTCTTCCTTTCAGCCAGCAGCAGCAGCGCATCATGAACTAAAGTCACCGTTAAAGGCGGTAAAAGCGGTTGCTTTGCTTGCTTCCTGACTAACTGAATGTTTCGGGTTCGCGTGAATTAAAATGAAATGGCCGTTGACTGTCAAAAGAAACCGCATGCCAGCGCGCTTTCCAAGGAGCTTCCCCCATCCCGATGGCCGACCGCTGTAAAAAAACCTGTCGCGCCTCCAGTCGCTGCTTGCGGCTTGAATTCTGATGCCCTGCAGCAGAAAAAAAACAATTGCCAGTCGCGCAAGTGTAGTTTGTACAACGCTTTCAAGCACTCTCTTGGCTACTGTCAATGCTTCTTTTAACTACCATACATTCGCTTGTATTTCTCCTTCCTATTTTAGCATAAGAAATCTTTTCTTTTATGAATGTGATGCACCCCTTGTAGCCTTTTTTTCTTTAAAACTCGCAAATGCGATTTCTCGCACTCGCGACTTGTTCACTAAAAAAAGCCTGTTTTTAAATTTTTAAACATTTTTCAAGTAATTTTAATTGGCTTAATGTCCCTTAAAAATTTTACAACAACTTTCTCCCTCGAAAAAAATTCAAAAAGTTAATTTTAGATTTGTTTTTTATTACTTTGTTTTCAACATTTTTATATAATTAAAATTAAATAAATTATTTATTAAATTATTTTGCAGAAATACCCACAATCATTGGATGTTCCAGAGGATGAAATATACTATTTCCAAGAGCCAATAAAAATGGAAAAGGTTCGATAACTTTTTTTCATTCTTTTTTGTTTCATTTTTTTCAAAATAGAGTTCAAAGATTAAATTCATATTTTTAGGAACCTTCACTCCAAATTGCAGGTACTGAAAATGCATTGACTGTAAAGCATGAAGAGCTTGATACAGAAATTAAAAGTATTAATGAAGCAACGGTGATTGCTGCTGAAGCTGGCCCGGCTGCTTTGGAAAAGGTAGTTTAATAAAAAGTCACCTTATTTTAAAAAAAATAATATTTAGGGCACAGCAAAATGGTTAGAAACTCAGCCAAAATTAAATGCAAAATCAAAATCAGGATACATTTTATTTTCTGCAGAAGTTCGAAAGAGAGTTATGTCAGAAAATCCAGATTCGTCATTTGGTGAAATTTCAAGAATTGTTGGAGTTGAGTGGAAAAAGCTTAGTGATGAACAAAAGCGTCAATATGAATCTCGAGCACAGTATATTGCACAAGAAAGAGCTAAAAATGATTTATTAACACCAAATAGTAAAATGCTACAACCTGGTCAAGTGAGAGTGTATATCTGTAAATGGACAAATTGTGATTTTCAATTTGATTGTCAAGATGGCTTGTATGAACATATTAAAACGGCGCATACTTCAAAAATTAGTAAATTGTTAAATATTTTTATGGATAAAAAACAATTACATTTTTTAGTTCACGGAGAAAACGCGCTACAGTATGTTTGCCTTTGGCAGAGTTGTTTGAAGTATCGTAAAGAAGGAAAACCATTTCCATCACTTCCTCGATTACATCGACATATGAAGGAGAAACACTTACCTCATTCTTCAAAAGCAATGCTTCCAAATCAAAGATCAAAGTAATAATCATTTTTCACTGTTTTTTTTTATTTCATTGAAATTTTAGGCATTATTTCGTTTACATTGTTCCAGATGAATCTGCGCCACACGCAAAAGGTGAAGCTCCCTCCGGTCATTTTGTCAATCATCAGTTTGGTAATGCAAATCCAAATGCACCTGTTTGTACACTTGCAACTCCATTAGAAGATATGCAAACAACGTTAACAACAGCACCGGCAAGAACTTATACTGCAAATGTTATATCAGATTCAACTCCACAGCGAACTGTAAAAGTTGTAAATGCAGTATATCAGAATCAACAAAATGGTACATATGTTCAACAAATTCCTTCCGGAAGTCTTCCAGTTCAATATGTTACAGTAGGAGGTCAACCAGTGTATCAAGCAGTTGTCGTTAATCATGCACAAGGACAACAACCTGTACATGTTTATCATCAAACACCACAAGGAACAATTGTACAAGCCCAGCAAGTATCAAATCAATATTATCAACAAATTCCTCAAACATCTGGAAATCATCAAACCATTTCAATTCAAAATGCTTCACATATTAACCAATCTCAAACATATCAAACTTCTGGTCATGTACAACTTCAACAAACACCTGTTCATGTTTCATATCAACCTTCAACATCTCACAACCAAACTTTACCACCTCCAACACCAATTCAACAACAACAATATCAACCTGCACCGCCTGTTGATCCTCGAACTATTATTACTCGAGCACCTGAACCAACTTTTGCTCCTGTTTCTCAGCAGACTTATCATGTTCGCCGTGCATTGCACAGCAAAACATATCTCACGTAAGCTTCTGCTTTATTTATTTATAACTCAATTTTTATTATTCAAATTTTTTAGATATTTGGAAAATTTGGGTAAGCAACGATCCATATCTAACTGGAATAAGTCGTTCAATGGGGAGCCTATTACAAGAGATAAATTGGATATGATTCGAAGAGCTCCAAAAAGAAAAGTAACTGAAGAAGAATTAGCAAACGGCCTTTATTTGCTTAGAGATCAACTGCTAGAATCAACATGTGGTATTAAAAAATATTCTGATATTAAATTGTTGTAATAATAATATGGTAAAGATTTTGACAAAAAAAGAAGCAGTGATTTGATTGATTATTTATTACGGGCTTATACTTTATTTCGTTGTATGTTAATTTGTTTTTTTAAGTTGTAACATTTTTTGTGCTTTATTTTATGGTCTCATATTTTTTTCTGCATAAAATATCTTTTCTTTTTTTTTTAAAATCTCACGATTAACAACAACAAAATGTATTTTTCAAAAAATACAGTATCCGAAAATTAAACAAAAAGAATTTAAAGATGATTATTACAATTAATTTTCTTCACCATCGTCATCAGGAAATTGAAGACCAGTGGGAAATTCTCGAAAACGTCGAGTTTTTGCAGGGCGCTAAATAAAAGTTTATTAATAATTTTAAAAGTTAAAGTACAACTTACATGATATTCAGGACGCATATATCGACGTTTGGTTGCAAGACCTCGAACTTTTTCAGCATTTTCTTTTGCTTTCATTTCAGCATATTCTTTCTACAAGAAATACAGTATTTAGATTGAATGAATGCTAATAAAACTTACAAAAACAATCATAAATTCATTAACAATTTCATTGAAAATACGAGAAATATGACCCGATTCTTCAACCAAACTAAGTTGTACAAATTCTTGAGCAACATTAACTTCAATTTCACCATTTTCATCTTCGGCCAAATCGGGGGTAAAAGCACGATTTTCAAACAATTTTCTAAACAACATGTGACATAAAAACATATTTAAATTTTTAATTCTATTATTCTTACTTCCATTTATCAGCTATAAGACTGGCACTAACATTTCCAGCAAGTTCTCGTCTTTCATCAATAGAAAGTTTCTTTTCATATAGCTTTGTTTCACCGTCAGTAACACCAAGAGTTTCATCAGCATGCCGCCAAAAAACTGTCCAACTTACGCCATCAATATGCTTTCGCTGAAGAAGAAGCTTTGAATCAATTGCTGCTGATACTTCATCACTTTCTTCAATGGTATCAGATGAACCTTCATCAATAGGTCGAGATTTAGCCTAAATATGATAGAAATGTTTATCGCTGATAAAAGCATATATTTAACTTACAGAGATTTGAGGACGAGGATATCGACGCTTAGTTGCAATAGCATGAATCCTTTCACCATTATCTTTTGCCTTGGTGTCTGCGATTTCCTTCTACAAAAATATAGTTTATTAAAAAAAAAGGATCAAAATGATGACATATACTTACAGACATATTAATAGATTCAGCCATAGTTTCATTGAAAATAGCAGATATATGACCTTGTTTTTCAGTATAACCAAGCTTTACAGGAATTTGATCAACTTTAACTTCAATATCACGATATTCATCTTCTTCCAAATTGAGAGTAAAAGCATGATTTTCAAATAATTTTCTAAAAAGCTTATGAGAAATGTCATGGTTTTAATAATATCAACAAAATAAAAAGTTACCTCCATTTATCTGTAAGTAGATCAGTGCTAACATTTCCAGCAAGTTCTCTTCTTCGAACAATTGAAAGTTGCTTTTCATATATCATTGTTTCACCATCTGTAACACCAAGCGTAGCATCCTTTTGTACCCAAAAAATTGTCCAATCAACTCCATCAATTTGGATCTGTTGAAAAAGAAGCTTTGAAACGGTTGAAGTTGAAACGAGTGCAATCTGATCTTCAATTGTTTCTTCAGTTTCATTTGTCTTTTGTAGTACACGCTTCATGATTTATTTTTTTAAGACAATAAAATTTGATACTAATTTATGATATCACCTAAAAATGCAATAGAGATGAACATTTTATTAAATTCGTACTACATGTATAAAGCATAAAAAGCGTAAAACTAATACAGATTTCTATCACAAATCAAAAAAAGGAACAAAGAAATTTTCAAAAGAGCAGATTTGAAAAAACAAAAGTTACGTTGAATTTCGTAGAAAAAATCGCTTCGAAATAAATGTTCTAGAACAAGTTACAGTAGCTCGAGAATTCTTTCTGAACTGCTTCATTTAATATTTCAAAATTACATAGTTCAAAATTTATTTCTGTGAATTTTTTTTTGTGAAATAGACAATGCCAGCTTATTAGTTACAAATCTTCAAAAATATCTTTCTACATAATACCGTTTTGAAGAACACTGGTTGTTGTAAACAAAAAATGTAGGATTTTAAAATAAAATTGTACCATTGTCGAACGTGGTGATCAGTGGATACCGTGTTATCAAAGCATTGCTTTTGAATATTCTATTTGTTATGTTTTCTACGTAGCGCTATCATATTCATAAAAACTATGGATTTGGTATTGTTAAATATTACACCACTGTTGTTTATTTATTACTTGAATTACGTAAAAAATGTTGTATGTAAATATAAATGGAACACGCAAATATAGTGATTTTCGTTTAAGACCTAATCTTTGACAGCATTCATACATACTGTATTGACTTTGAAAACGTGACATTCCGTATACGATTCCGTGCAATGCCATTTGAAACAGGTCGTCAGTTAACGCGCTGACAGATGAGCAAAAATGATTAAAAATAGTTTTTGAATAAATCTAATCTGAACTCAACAGCACAGAAAACGTGGGTTCCTATGCGATTCCCATATATTTCCTATGCGATGGAGACCGAATCGCATATGAAAAATATAGGAATCGCATAAGAATTTTATGGGAAGGGCATGGGAAAAAATTTCCTATAGGATTCGTATATATTTCCTATAACTTTCCCATAATTAAATTTTTAAAAATTTTAATTTTTATTTTTTAATTAACTGTAAAACTCTGAAAATGCTTTCAGAGCAAGCCAAAATTTATTTTTCCAAAAATTGGAATCTGGAGAAAAATCTCAAAAAAATAAAGTTTTTTCAACAATATATCAACATTTGCATGTTGCGTTGAGTACAAATTCCATCCTTGAGCCAGACAACGAAAGATACGCTATTTTCTCGCATGGTAAAAACAGGATATAGGAAATATACGGGAATCCTATAGGAAATCTTCCAGTTAAACGTTATGGCCTATATCTTTCTCATATTTTTCCTATAACCAGCCCATGAACCATGTTTTTATGGGAAAGATATAGGCCCTATAGGAATCCTATAAGAACTTTATAGGAATTCTATGGGATATGGGAAGCGCATAGGAACCCACTTTTTCTGTGATAGGATTCTCCTTCTTTTTTCACCAGTGTACTGTATTTTAGGTGCACAAAAAATTCGTACATGCATTCAGTGTATAAATTTAGAGTATGAGAAAGTGACCACATTAAAAAAGATAATAAAAGAAAATCCTAATAAATGATGTATTTCTTTTTTTAATAATAACAATAAAATTTAATAATCTACTTTTTCAACCGGAGAGTAACACAAACAATTCATATTTTAAAAAATGCAAAAATTATAAAACAAGAACAAACATTTTTGAGATATTAACACGTATTAAATATCTGAGAACATCGGGATTCAATTATAAAATTGTAAGAAAATAATTTGGATGTGGCTCAATGAAGCGTTGAGTAGGAGGTGAAGGAGATGGATCAAGTTCAGAAGATTTTTTTTCAAGTTCACTTGCTGGATAAATAAGTTCTGAAAAATAAATGCATTAATACATTTACTTAAAGAGGAAAAAACTTACCTCCATTTTGATTAACAAGGCAATACTTAACATTTGGTTCAAGAGAAAGCAAGTTATTTGGATCTAAAAGAATACCGTAACCATTTGTAATGTAACAATTTTAAAAAATACTTACAATTTGCAAAAGTAATAATAGAAGCAGAATGCTGTGGTCGAACAATTTGTGGCGGTTTAGAAGCAGCAGCAACAATAGGAAGATGTGGAGTAGTTTGAACATGTAAAGGTACTCGAATATTTTCTTTTTCCAATGCAGATCCATTAGAAGAGGTAGAAGCGGCTGAAGCTGGTCGTTTAATAAATAATGCATCTTTTAAAGCGATCATTTTTGAAACTTTTGATGAAGTGTTAGGATATGAATTTAATGGAGGTAATCGTGGCTTTAACAATCGAATAGTAGGTGCAACACCTGGACGTGGAGGTGGTGGTCGATACACTATAAGAGGACGTTGTTTGGGTTGATTTACAAATGGTGAAACAATTTGAGGTTGTTGAAATCTGATTGTAGAAAATTTTCTCTCAGAATAGCTTTTTGAATAAGTGGATAAAGCAGGATTTATAACACCTTCAGCCATTCTTGTTTGTTTTCGAGTTACAGGAGAAGACAGGGGTGACAAGGCAAAGAATGATTTTCCAGTTGAAGGTGGAGGAGCTGGATCATATGATGGAGATTTTCGAGGCTTTTTTGCTGGAGGTGGTCGAATAGGTATTGAATCATCATCACCAAGTTGTCCTTGTTCTTTTAAAATTTTAATCTTCAACAAATTCTCTTTTCTTTCAGCATAATCTTCTTTCTTTGGTCGACCACGTCTTTTAAAGCCTTTCTTTCCCATATTCAGATTTTGTTCAATATATTTCAGTTTTTCTTTTTCACCTTGTGCAAGAATTATTGGTTGCAATGGAGTTTTGGACTCAAGATTTGGATTTTCAGATGTAATATTCAAACCATTTGGATCATCATAGGAAATATTTAAGTTGTATGGAACTTCAGGAGAAACCTTGAGACCAGGTGGAGCTTCAGAAGAAATATTCAGATCATTTGGAGTTTCAGATAAAATATTTGAGTTATTCGGAGCTTCCATAGAAATATTCAAGTCATTTACAGCTTCAGGTGGATCCATAATTTCAGCTTCTTCTTTTACTTCAGTTTTCAATGCTCTTGGAGTTCTTGGAGGCTTCTTTACAGTTACAGATGTTGCTTTTGAATTTCTGGCTGGAGTTTTTGAACGCCTCGATGAAGTTTTTTTTAATGGTGTTTTAGGAGTTCTTGAAGCTTTAGTTGAATTTCTTGGAGTTTTTAACTCTTTTGCAGATTTTTTATCTCCATAGTAAACAAAATCATCATGCTGATTCTTTGTACCACGAGTACTTC